>CM060846.1:281765511-282243011 GCA_030762175.1 Metallyticus violacea | reverse complement strand
AAAATTGAAAAAAGAAGGAAGATTAAATAAGTACTACTATAGGACTTCCAGAACATGTTCTTACCGCTCGCACAGGGTTTTCCTTCTCGGTAACTGGACATGCCAAAGCTGGCAGTGCTTGTACTCTGACTTCGCTTCTAAAGGCTGTGTATAAAATCTCATCGTATGCTAGAAGTGTCCTCACAGGCATTGCACCGAGTAAACACGTTCGTAATGATACGATGTGGTTCAATCGCTGTACCTTTCTGGTTTTATTTCTTATGTTTTCCTCGACTTCATCCAAAGGGTGGGTATTTGCTAGGCATACTTTGTCCGTCAGGCTATCCCACAAATAAAGATCACAAACTGCTGTCTGGGGAACGAGGTCATACATGAACACTACTTACTATATCTTCAGACACATCCCTAAGTTTATCTTCTGTTCTATGAACAGTGGCGGAATCTTATTGGAATAAAATGATAAATTCAGCTACGTTTTTATTTTAAGGATGGAAACGTCCCAGGGCTAAGTTTAGGGTACTTCCCTGGCATTTTATCATTTATGAGAACTGAAGAAAACCTGAAATGAAACCTCAATCAGAGAGGACAGGCGTGACAGGAATCGAACTCCAGACCTTCATCTCACAAGTTCGTGCTTTAACGACTTCGGCCATCCTTGAGGGTTTTCCTTTATATGAATAGATGGAAATAGGAAGAGTTAAATCAGATCTTTAAGGGAGTGGGATGGTGCTCATGTCTTTTCAGCATGTCTGTGTCATGCTGTGGTTTTTTCATCTGCACAAGAACCAAAACAATTTCCACAAAGGCACACAATTTCCTGGTCATAACGTGTCTATCTTCTCAAAATAGACCATCCATTCCTAGTTTGTTTCTGTGAGCGAAGAAATGGTGTCGTCCTTCAAACTGAAACAGCATCACTCGCTTCATTCAATGCAAACTTCCGCAGTGATGATTTTCCTTAACGTCTGCTCAGACAACGCTGAGTCCTCAAGTGTAGAATGATCTTCAAATACAACAAACCAGCATCATGGGACTACTTATCACTATTACGATTATATCCTCTATCTTAAAGAATAAAACATACACAAAATTTGAACGCAGGTTTCGTGTCCTGCTATCGGCGTTAAAAAATTACGTCTCTTTTAATGTCACCCGCTCAATATAATTCCCTGCATATTTCAAATATTCTTTCACTTCTCTCAATAATCAACAGTTTATTTGTTCATAATGAAAACCAGCAAGGAACCATTCATTCGCTGTCTTATTTTAATAAAGAGCTGAAGCAAGAACAGGTCAATTATTTTTTTATCGTTAATCAATCCCAAATAATGTTCATTTCAAATTTCCTTTTTTCTAAAGACAACACCGGCCACTATATTGCAACAATTGTCAAGAATTATCTGATTTGAACGTGGGAAATACTTTAGTACATCACAGAGTGTTTCCACGAGGAAGAAGCATCTTTGGGCCTCTGTGTTTCAGTCTAACGCTGTTCGAGAACTAGCCTCTGTGCACGAGTCACTAAATATATGCCAGGCTAAATGCCTTGTGACCTGCAATCAGTATTTTTAAATTGATTAGCCTTTCATGATGATATTAAATCCTTAGATAATTTAATTTAAATAGCTCTTATTTACACGAAATGCTATAGTTTAACTCTCAGGAGTAGTTCATGGGTATATTGTTTGTTTGTGAAAAGTTCACATGTTTTTACCTTAATTTTCCGCTCGCTAATCCAAAACCACGTAACATTTCTCTCCACTAAAAATCCGACATTATTGCCCAATAAGAATTTTCAAGAGAATATATTCAAAAGTATCGGGTCATCCAATTATATGATGACAGACGCTAGGGAGGGAGGATGCGTTCGCCGATAAGACATCGCTCACGGCTAGCTAGATTACGCTATAGTCGAGGCGGGCTTACAAGGCAACACAATATTCGATGGTAGAAGTACTACAGTGACAGTCGGATAATTTGTAATACACTTAAAATATACTCACGCACGTCACGTAAGTGGGGGGGGGGGCTGTAACTGCCTGATTTAATTTTCCACATATCTCTGGCATGTGCTTATGAAATCACTGATTGCCTTTTAGTTCTCTTTAAGAAATGAAATTGCACTCTTAATGAATGTTATCCGTTACTCTTCTAAAGTATGTAGAATTTCTTTTCAAATAATCTCCTGGTAGCACGAACGGACTCGGGGTGGAAATAATAATCATAAATGCAGACTCGTTGTATAATAGATGATTAAACTTAGTGTTTATTGTTTAGAATTCCTGGCAGATTTTGCTCTAGAATTAAAGGAGTACGTGCTGTTTCTTTAACCGTTCAAGTGATATTAACTGGCGTGAGACTCAAGGTCAAGTTAGCAGTTCCGTATTTTGGCAAGCAACATTTTCTGTGTTCTCTTCCAATCTATCGTGGTAAGATATGTGGAAATTCAAAATAGATGTACTTTAATAGACACAATGGTAACTTTGATGAACACAGAAAATCTTTTGAGTGCTGTTATGCAGATCTATAATATTTTATCTTACACGGAATTTAGAACAGCAAAAGCTATTACTGAAATGGAAATTCATATTGGTCTATCCGAAAGGAGCGAGAAAGTATTTGAAACACAAAATAATTTATTACTCATATTCACAACACTTTCCTATATGTCTATTCAAAACCGCTTTCTCCGCCTGTCTTTTGCATTCATGGTGTGTCTGACTGAGAGAGTCGTTTTCCAGCTACCTTTCAGTTGCTGCTTCGGATGATTAATGTTTTAGTGGCATTCCTGCTTCTGAAGCCGATTCCTAACAGAGCAGTCTATAGGATTCAAGTAAGGGTTGCAGAATGGTCATAAGCTTCGTACAATAATATTTAGGGGCAGGTAAACTATTTAACATTCTGCTCAATGTTTGACCCAAATTAAAATATACACATAATTTCTATCAAAAAGTAATTAAAGACAATGCAAACTATTATTGTTCGTGTCAAATTATCCTAATGTAACTCCAAAGGCGTTATTACACGCTTTATTATTAAAGTTATAATGTCGAAATGACAGCTAATCACAACAAAACTTTGGCTCTTGAAAGGTTTTTCTTTTCTAACGGTGCATTAGTTTAATATATACACGTTGCCATTTCTTCATTTCCATTAAGTGTCGCGTGGGCATCAGAATTTTTAAGCATTTAACATCGAGTTAGGCACACTCAAACTATTGGGTAAATGCATACAAAATACGAACACAAACCATAAGCCACCGCCCGATAGGTAAAAAAAAACTAATGGGTGACAGGTGTACGGGGAGAGCGCCTTCTGTAGCTCGTGACCTATTATACACCTCCCGCCTGTTGTCTAAGTACCAACATAACTTCATTTCACTTCATTCTCATTTTAGTGCTTAGAGGATGTAATTTTGCAATTCAAAAGCACATTGTGCAGCAACATAAAGTGTATTTTTTTCTACCTCTACAAGTAACTCTTTCTCCGTCTTAGAATGTTCTTCCTTTGTCACTCTCTCTAATTCTCTTTTCTTCTTTCATCCCTCACTTCTATCCCTCCTACCTTCCTTCCTTCTTCCTTTCTTTTTCTTTCTTTAATTCCTTGCATCTTTCTTTTCTTATTTTAATACTTCTATTTCTTATTTAGTTCATTTTATTTTCCTTTTATTTTGTTCAATTTCAATTTTCTTCCTTTCTATTTTCCCTGAATAAGAAAAACTGTGCAGCCCAACAAAATATAATGCAAGAAATATTTATACCGCTTTAAAACTCAGAAACAAACCAATGAATTAGTCTGAAACGAAATAGGGAATATGAGCTATATTTCACCAACATATAAGGGAAGAAGCATTCCATCTATAGTTTTTAGAGTTATGGTGCGTGAAACGCAAAGCCGCTTTCAAAGTTCATTATGTAGTTATTGCGTTCCTTAATGCAGAAAAAACCTATCTAAGCTGCATAAAAGTGTGGCGTACCCACTCAAGGTATGCTGTATTTTTTTTTCTTTGTGCACTAAATTTGCTCCATTTGGATGTAGGTTAGAGGAATACAAAGAATGCATGGAGGAAGGTTAAGAACCGCTTGAGGGATATGCATAGGCAGCATACAATTGTATAATGCTGAAAGAAGATTTCGCTGGAAGTACAATGTGGGGTAAAATCCGAAAAGGGAATGCAGAGACACTTCAAAACAAGTGTCAAACTCACTAACCAGAAACTAGCATGGTTCAGACAAGGGGCATATGGTCTTTAAACACTGTGGCATAGTGTACAAAATATATTAGCTCCTTTTATATTGAAATTGTCTAATTTTTTAACAAACACGATAAACTTATATGTGTATATTTTACCATAAGTGAGCGCCTTGTTTACAATTGTGTCTGATTAGGGGCGGTAAATGACACACTAGACGACTGACTGGTATAGGAAATATCACGTTGTACTGCCTATTATGGAACAGCGGCAACAAATTGTTTTGAATGACCGTGCAGTGAACTGCAGTTTTATTTATATCAGTCATATTGCAAAGATGACCGCATCCTTGGTCTAATGATTGGCGTTGCTGACTGCTAGACTGGAGGTTCCGTGTTCGATCCTCGATACCTCTTAGAACATTTTTATGTTAGGGAGGTTTGGAATGGGATTCACCCAGCATCGTGAGGATAGTTAGGAAGCTGCCTGATAGAGAGGTAGCAACCTATGATCAAACCGCCGCCCGATGTGACTGGTGTGCGAAAACATGCCCTCTTTTAATACTGCACTCTACCAGTGATATTGCAAAAGGCAGGTAGAGGATGCAGCGGTCGTTACGAAAGGCTTGTAGTAGCTAAAAGACCTTGAAAAAAATATTGCAAAGATAGAAAATGAGACTTGTTTTGGATCTCCATTCCTCTAAAAGCTAATATTGCATATGAGGACTAATATAAATTTGACGTTCAGGAAAACTATGAAGTACGCATGTTCCGGAATAAACATGCTGCATTTATAGCACAAGATTTCAAATGTAATAAGCTTAATTTGATTAATTTCTAAAGCTATTTATATGATTTATACATAATGCATATTTTACAGTCAAATATAAACAACGCTGTTTTCATACAACCAAAGATGTTCTAAGATATGACTGAGTGGCAAAGATAACAGCAAGGAAGTTTATATTTCAGTCGGGATTTACTGATGAATGTCTACAAAGTAAGAGGAACTTCTTAGGTAATTGCTTACCTTGTGGAGATGTAAATTATACTGCCCGATGAAAGCACCATATCAGAATGCTAGAGGTGAAGAAACACCTTTCTTGGAATTGTTCCAGGTCTTCTTCAGAACACTCGGCGACCATTCAAGCTAGGCTACAGGACCCTCTACGCTTCAATTAAAAATCTTCCCGTACCTGAGGAAAAGGAATGAAAACTCACAATCGTAAAACATTTAAATAATCTCGTCGTATAGCCAAATACATTAAACTGTTCTAAAGCAGTGAAAGGAAATGCTTTTGGAATTGCGTTTCGAAAACTCGCTAATCAGTGTTCTAGTCCTCCAGAAACTTCCTCTGCACCGCACGGTCACCTCTTTAACTTTTACAAATTAATGTTATAAGCTGAAATGCTTGAACGTGGTAACTTGTTAATTTAATATGAACTTTAATAACCACGCTCTAACAACCATTTGGTTACATGTGAAGCAACATACATGATCTGTAATGGCTGTCAAGTTATAGTAAAAAGAATGCTTAAGGAACGTTAAGGTCCCAAAGGAAATGTAGAAGTATGCGTGGTTTATTAAAATAGAAAATAATGGAATTTAAGGAAAATATAAAGTGAACATTTCAATCCCCTATTATTATAATAATAATTTCTCATTAAAAAGTCAAGCATTTAATAGTGTAATGTGGCTGTTAAAATTGAAACACTTAAATGTGAAAACTATAACATTAATAACTTCTTAAATATCTTACAACATTTCGTAAAAGAGCATAGTTTTTTAACATTGGTTTGTTTCATAATTCTGCAGAATAAATTTGTAAATATTCCGGAAAAACGTGAGATCCTTCCATCTAAACGGTTACATGAAATAGGACACGAAGAACCATGGCAAAGTGGGTTGCCAAAAATGCATACACACGTTACTGTCAACTATTTTCATAAAATAGATTACCAAGAATGCAACATTTTTTCCACAAAATGCCAACAATTATCTGAAGCACTTTTCTTTAAAACTATAACAGCCAGTAAATTCAATAAAGCCAAATGGCAGAGTTCCTCAATAGAAAGCTAATTTTACCGCTATAAAATATAAATTTAGTCAATTATATATTTAGAATATATACCCTAAACTAAACCTAGTGTAAAACTGGCAACAAACCTCGGTCACAGTAAATCAACCAAGTAGCCCTTATTAAGTTTTTAGTTGAAAAGTCGAAATTATGCCCATTCCGGGAATTTCTTCGCTACCGCCACTCGCTAAAAAGGCTCAGAAGAGAATCCCCGTGAACGGAAAGAGCTTACTAGCTCAGGGAACCCTTCAAGGCAAGACATGCATTACCCAATCAGCATATACTTGAAACATAACGCAATGCCGACCACGTGAGGGTACCAAAAGTAACGAGAAGGAAACAGAAATATCGATTAATGTGCACATTTTCATGCAACAATGGCACACCTCATAGAAAGTATATACGTTCTCTGTTTTCTTACAAAATACATAACACTAACTTGATTGCATATGCCACCAAATGAACATGAAATAATGCCTTAATTGTTAGCTGAAATTGCACTTCCCTGTTGCAATTTCACGATTCAAGACATTTTACAGAAATTCTAAAATGTTTAAATTTAAACGCAGTTGCATCTGAAAATTATTTGATTTTATGTCGTTTTTCCTCAAAGATATGGCATGGTCACCAGCAACATTCTATAGAAAAGTAATTGTAAATTGTTATACTTCCACGTTTTCAATTCCTGGTTTCTAGAGAATGGGAAACATAAAGGCTGTTTTTGGAATGTTTTTAAACTAATTTGGTACAACTGGTTATAGCGTAATCATGTGCAGAGAAAACAGACCGTAAATGTACTACACCGGACCCACGGTTTTAATTCCCTTCCGAAGGAAGCCACACTTAGGATTTTTACTCCACCCCAAAAAAAATCCATCGATCTGGCCGGGATTGAACCTACGATCTTGGGTTTACAAGACAAGTATGGTTACCACTACACCACCACACCGACAAATTGGCCATTTAAGCCATCATGTCCCGTAGGTATACAGGATGGTCCATATAAAGTGTTAGAAGCTAATATCAATTTAATATAACTGAGCTGATATTTTTCCAAACTTTTCAGAAGAAGGGGTTTTTGTGATAGCCTCATGCATAACATTTCTTCATGGGTGATATTTCAGCAAACCCCATCTAAAATTTTGGTTGTGGTAACTTCAGAATTCTAATTGGAACGATGGTGCATTTTTTTTTTTTTTTAATATATTGTGGTTGTCCTACTAAGTAAACAAACATTATCAGCTTGCAAGGTAGACTATTAATGTCCGTTCCGGCCACAAAGGAATAATTAACTCTGTTCTGGTGGCGTAGTGGTAATCATACTTGCCTCCTAAACCCAAGATCGTGGGTTCAATCCCGGCGAGTGTCGATAGATTTTTTTGACGTAAAAGCCTTAAGTATGGCTTCCTTCGGAAGGGAAGTAAAGTCGTGACTTCCATGTCGTAGATTTACAGCAAGAAAAAGAACCTCAAGCTTGAAAGAAAAGGTCTTTCAGCAAAATATATCGGCGTTTCACGCCCTGATTTGAATGGGACGCTGATGACCGGAAATATCAAGAGCGTCCATATATAAACCAAATCAACAACACTGGAATAAGTCTTTCCATTTTCTTTCGGGCGGTCGTGTCGTGTCCATTCTTTTAACATGTGCATACTGGTCTATTTTGTTTTGTGTTACCACTTCGTTTAAATTGAATTAACATCAGCTTTTCAGCCATGTGCTGTAGAAGTACTGCGATTGGTTACACTGTTCCTACCGCATTGTAGAGTTCAAATATCCGTGCTGAATACAACATTAAAAAGAATACAGATATTAACAATTCGCTATAGAATAAGAAAAATTAATAATTATTTGCGCGTTCATGTAACGCACCACTTCGACACACTCGCATAATTTCGCACTTAATTTTATGTTATCACAAGATCAGTTAGATTTTCTTACACCAGTTTATTGAATACGTTCAACACTATTCTGTTTTCACCAATAATCAACAGCCCACTTTTATAATGCTAACAGAAAGCAGTTTACTTTTAGAATGCTCCTGTATTTCATGCACTTTATCACCACCGTATTGACCGCCACGGGTGGCCGAGGTCGTTAAGGCACGGACTCGTGAGCGGGAGGTCTGCGGTTCGAATCCCGCCAGGACCGTCCTCCCTGACTGGGGTTTTTTCCAGGTTTTCCTCAGTCTTCATAACTGGCAAATGCCGGGGAGGTACCTAAACTTAGGCCTGGAACGCTTCCTTCCTTAAAAAAAAAAAAAAAATATCCTTTCCCAATTTATCATTTCATCTCATGTATCACCAGTGTCCACCGCCTGTGGTGCCTCAGTAGTAAAAACGGGCGTTAAACACTACTCAAAAAAAAAAAAAACCACCGTATTAAACACACCAATAGAGGTCGCTGTTTACCAAACTGAAAACAGATTATCGTTATGAAGGATTGTTATTTCTGTTATTCCCGTGCAGCGCTTGTCAAAAACAGATTGAAGACACTGTTTTGCTAAATTTGCGTGTTTTCACAAGTTGTGCAAGAAAAGAAAAGTAACTATAACTAGGATATTCCTGGCACTATTTTCTATAGCGTGCTTCGGCCTCCAGCAAATCTCATGCCAGACAATGGCGTCATGTGCTGATATCAGTTGGTTCTTACGTTGGCCTTACATTTGGGATTTCATCCCTGAGGGAATTGTCAGCTACAGATCTTAAAAAGTTAATTCTGCGATTTCAATTTTTAATTTTAAGACATTTATTTAGTGTCCAAGCTCCACAGGCGTATAAGAGTAAGGGTACAGTTATCACATAATAAAATTTAGGCTGAGTTTCTCTCGTCTAAGTGAGTATTGTTGCACCACATACCCGTTGAAATTTATGCAGTTTATTTTGTATATGTTCATTGTATAAAAAAAATTTAGCACCCTAAATATTTTAAGCTATTAAATTGGTTAACCACTTCATCATTCAAAGCTATTCTAGATATTATTGTCTATTTTTCTTTAACGTTAATGACCTTGGACTTTATAACTGATATTTTGCAGTTATATTATTAAGTTAGGTAGTAATAGGCAGCTAGTTGTAAATCATGCTCAGTTTTTCCAAATTTAATCGGATCATCTGCAAATGTCAGATTGTTGTTTATAGTTCGCCATGCTAAAATGTCAATAAATTGGCTTTTTCATTCTTCTATGACTGCGTCAAAGACGAAAGTGAGCCTCCTTGTATTGATTTTATACAAATATTTTAATTGAAAAAGATGATTTTCAGAAAATACAGGAGTTTAAAACAGCACTATAGAGCATAATTACAGTCACAACACCTGGCGAGTATCGGTTTGAAAATCACCTATAACCTTAAAAACAGTTTAGCAATGCTGGTTGTTTAGCTCTCATAGACTAAGAAACATAATGGTTTGAGGTGAACGCGTTTTTAATAGCGAGTGAATGGTGGAAAAATTGTCCATTTACATCAGAAATGTTCAATGATTAACAGTGAAAATTCTTCGGCTAGAGAAATTCCTTACTTAGGTAAGGAAATGTGAAGAGCAGGAATCGCATGAAGAAGTTCAAAGTCCAATACAAGTGACGTTGCACAAATATGTACGTACAGAATGAGCTACAAATATTGACTCTCCAACAAGTGGAGTACATTAAAACTAAGAACAGCAGTGTGCAACCGAGCCCATAAAATCACGCTTGTTGCTGCAAATTCTGCTATAGAGACTGAGGCATCACTCAAATGTTTTAACACATTTATTAAACTTATAAGTTTGACGCCTAAATAGTAATATGGGCATTTATAGGCACTGATGTGGATATAAATTATTAAAGTACAGGATTTACAATTCTTTGTGTTGATAATAATAATTACCAAATATAAATATCAGGATTTCTATAATTTCTAAAAGTAAAGCTTATACATGATCATTTTTATTCATTCTGAAAATGCTTACATCCACTTTCTTAAGCAGTGGAATTATATCACAACCTCATTGAAAAATGCTGCACTTTGTTTGCTCTCTGTATTGAACTGTAAACAGGTTCTATTGTATTGTAATCAGTCTTAATATTACTGTAACTTAATATCACAAAATGTTCTCTCTTATTTCAGTAAAATTTTTTGTTATGTGCTATTAATTTAATAAAAATTGTCTCATAAATTTATATATTCGTTGTTATACTACCTACTAAATAGATTTATGTCAGCTTAAATGTTCAATAATGATGTGTAGTTAAAATAATTTGATATTGTGACGTCTCACTGGATGACTATTGTCATTTATGAGGGCACTCTGTTTTAATATGGGTACCACCTCTGCAGGATTAAAAACAGATTAATGAAAACATGTACAAAAATACTTTCATAACTTTTAATGCGATATCTTGGTTGGAATCTAATGAATTTTAAAATATTTTGTAACTTCTTTAAATAGGAATGTAGTGCTAATGAATTAATGCATGCACGGAAAGTTATTATTATTATTATTATTATTATTATTATTATAAATTTGCATTGAGGAAAAAAGTTGTTTTAGGTGGATTTCAAAGAAAATTCGGATAAGAGCTTTTTCTTTACGTGTATGCACTTTTGATGACATTTACCTCCAGATAAAATGCCCGTCCTAACTGTGACAACCTTTCTTCTACTGACGGCTATTAAACTCATTAGAATCAATTGAATTAAGTCCTGAATTTCAGGTTCCCAATCTCGGTAGATAGAAATAATGAGTGGAGGAGAATGGTGGGTTGAGTGGCATGCGATGGGTAGGTAGAGACAGACGGACGAGCTGTAGTTCAGGAACGTGAATGTAATAACATAAAAAAGCGTTGTATCAAAAACAGGATGGAGCACTTTCCTCTTGCAGCCTACCAAACTAGTACCGAAGCGAAGCACTGCTAGGAAATAGAAGGAGCGAGGGGAGGGGACAGACAGAGAAGGCAAGACGCCACTAAATCGTTCCGGGCTTTTGTCTGTTTTTCCCCGCCCTTCTTTCTCTCTTCATCTTATGGTACAGAGTCAGTCGGAATGATGGAAAGTAGAATATGTAGGAGAGTCGAGTCATTTTGCTATAAATAAAAGTCATGTCTAAAACAAATGTAGTAAACAAAGAGAGTAATCAATGGTGTTAAGTTACTCGGCATGATCAAGAAGCCATCTTCCCCTCTGTAGTGATTCAATTACATTCCTTTCTTACCGCCTCTTGAAACGATTCCACTGATGCACAAACATAGATCCTAGTAGGAAGGAAAAGTCAAGATAAATTACTCTGTAAGAAAACTGACTAAAAACTATCTATTGTTGCTCTTCTTCCTTAGTTCTTTCCTCTTTTATGGTAAACATCCAATGCCTCTGTCAGCCGCCTATAAGGAAGCAAATTATACAGTGAGTGCAGTTTAAAATTCCCGATAAATAGTTCAACCGGTCGACGGTTAGATCTCGCGTTGCCGTCGGTAATTTCTTGCGTAGATTCGTGGCGCTCAAGCGTTAAGTTCCTACAGTGTCTGAGGGTTAGTTGAATATATTCTTATTTTTCGAGGCCCCCAAAATAAAAATAGCAGTGAACGAAAACTTTACAATAGCTAACGACTAGATGGAAATATGAATGAGCAATTTTGACCCAAAAGTATGTCTATCGTTTTTAGCTTCCTTCCTCATAATTAAAATTGTTACATTCCCGTCTTCCGAGTTTATCCACTTCTGACACTAATACACACTAAAATAGTGCATATGATTAAGGCGATGATATTTATATTACAATTAGGTACTTTCAATTATCCATGTGCGGTCCGCGCGAGCAGCTTTATGTATATACTAACAACTTTACTGGCCGAGTGCAAGGGATACATTTGATCTTTGGCAGCTGGGCTGCAGAAACAAAATAGCATTTAAGAGGACAGGTAAATTGAGAGTTGAAGCCAAGTTGAAAGTGAAAAATTTTGACAGAAAGATTGAATAGGGATACCTGCTCAACCGCGTGAGTTTGTGAAGTTGATTTTGATTGAGAGAATTTGACAAATTATTCGCGCACACCAAGATATTGTTAACAGCGCTAATGTATTTAGGAGAACATGCTAAATAGAACATGTAATTTAGAAAGTTGAAAACACTGACAATTATTGAGGAATATACATTAGTTGCTGGGAGATGTGATATCTAAATAAGTTCATTTATTTGGTTTATTTAAGGACGCTCTTTAACATCTAGAGTCATCAGCTGCCATTCAATTCAGAGCGCGAAACGATCAAAAATTTTGCTTATAGACCTCTTCTTTAAGGCTTGAGGTTTTCTGTTACATGCCGTAAATCTACTACACGGGATCCACTGCTTCACTTCCCTTCCGAAGGAAGCCATACTTAAAATGTTTACGCCCGATACCATCAACTCTGGCCGGAATTGAATGCGCGATCTAGGTTACCACTATATCGGACATCGGAAAAACCCACAATAAGAAAGGAAACCAACGTGTCCTGCATATTTAGCTAATTGTTTGGAATTTATTTAACCAGAATTTCATTACATTACTTTAAATGGTTATCATAATACAAGAAGAAATGGAAAGCGCAAATAATAAATATACTGATAAAGTGTATTATAATACTCTGAGAAAGTAAAGAACAAAAATAATATAGAGAACGAAAACAGGAAAGAAGTCAATGGCAAAACAAATAAAAGCAAAAACAAAACTACAAGTAAAGAACAAAGAGAAAAACAACTCCATAGGTGGATACAATTAAAATGAAGAATGTATTGCCTCTAAGAACAATGCAGCTAAAATAACTACTAGAGAAGCAGAAATAAATAAAATACTTAAAGAGTTACACAATATTTCTAGATTTCGAACCGCTTGTGTTCTTCATCTTAAAGGAAAACTTAAGTGGTTCAAAATATAGAAATGTTGAAGCACTATTTCATACTTTATATATTTCTATACCTCTAGCATTTCTTATTTTCCCACATTGTTCAATTAGTTACTATGTTTTTCAGTTTATCGACGGTGCAAAAAATGTATACATATTTTTTCAGTAGAAATCGATTTAAAATATTTCAAAGTTGGGCCGGAAAACAACATTGTTTAGTATGATATTCTGTAAACAGATGTGACTCACTACATTATGATAGCGTTGCTATGTGACAGGTAAATAAAAAATGAACAAATGAAGTCAATATTATCGTAAATCAACAATGAACAAAAAAGTCAAGATTTTCGTATGATGTTCCGCAAACAGATGTGACTCACATTATTTTATGCTAGCGTTGCTACAACATAATGGAGCCAAGATTATCGTTTGAACAGCGTAAAGCAATTTTGAAGAGGTAATGGAAAACCGAGAATTGAAATTCAAAGTTGAAATTCAAAGCCAATGGAGACGCGAGTACAGAACAGAACCGCCAACACGAGTAACAATTGCACGAGACAAATTTAAGACTGGTGGTGCCATACGTGATGTTCACAAGGGTAGATCTGGCAGATAACCATATTTAAACTGAGATGTACGTTCGTATCTTGATGACAATCTTCCAAGCCACTGGATAGGACGAAGAGGTCCGATTGAATTTCCACCGCGTTCTTCGATTTATTACCGCTGGATTGCTACCTATGGGGAATTCTTAAGGATGTTGTACACCGTAGAAAATCAGCTACACTGGCAGCACTTCGAGATGAAGTTGAAACGGCATGTGCTGCAATCGCTGAGCACACTTTCGAAAACGTTGCTCAATCAATAGTTCAACGTACTCAGAAGTGTACCGACGCCGATGGTGGACATTTTGAGCAACTGTTGTAGCTGTATAAGTCTAAGATGATTAGTGCATATCATTTTCTGTTTCTGTGAATTAATTTTTTTTTGTTAAAACACAGTTTTTTCTTTGCTTGAAGTGAGTTTACATTCTGGTACTCCCTGTATATACACATTCAAAGAGGGGTAACAAGTGGCTATCCTTGCCCCGTGATAACTTTAATGTTTTTACAGCTCCAGTAGCGAATGGCTTATTTTCAGCTTTATTACGTCATGTGGCGCGAATTCTCAGCGTCGACAAGCGATCATAGTTCAGCTTGTAATTGTCTTCCACTCTTAACAAGCATGGTCATTAAAAAGAAATATGTCTTTCCTTTTCGTCTAATCATTTCTTACATTTTTACACATTTTCCTATTAACAGGACGGGAAGTTTCACATTACAAGCTATGTTAAAATTTAAGTTACAATTGATCCGGTGCGCTTATATGCATGCACTGAAACATCACACACCAAATGATTGTCCCGCAGTTTGTACGACCATTAAACCGTGGTTGTCATGTTATGTTCTGCTTGGTTAGCAGTGACAAACATGAGTTCATTGACTTGTGGAAAAATATGCAGAAAGGTAGAGGCACAGAATGGACAGGAAACATTCTCAGATGTAAGCAATTATAAATAGACCAAGTCTTTAAAGAAGGGCGGTATTCTCGAGAACCAACCGATCCTCAGGCGTCCAAGAGTGTGTCAGCGTTAAAGAAATTAATTCCACTGGACCATCATGATGAAACGTTTTGCTTGAGTGTTGAATGAAAGTGCTATAAGTTTATTATCATATACTCTCCTCCTCACTGTTGTCCGTTGTTCGCAGTTCCATGACGAAGAAGAACCAGAAAAACAAATATATATGAAGATCGCTCATTATGAGGAAGAAATATATTGCCACTTCGATTAAAACCTAAATACCCGAAAAAAGTGATTCCATGCAATAGCGTCATCCTCAGTAGCAAAACTAAAGGAAGCTCAGTATTAGCATTTCTGTGGCTAACATATGACTACGTTTTTGCAGGGAGGTATGCGTGGTGTTTTGCACTTAAGATTTCCTCACAGTGAATGCGGCCCTCCTCAAGTTTTCCCGTGGGCTCAATGGAAGCAACCATTCATAACAAGAGGAAGACGGCGAAGAAATCCTTCCGCTTCCTATGGACAGGCTCAGTCACTTGCAGATAACATGGCAAAATAGAAACTGGAATTGAATGCATTCCCCATCCTCCCTTCAGTGATGATCTTGCTAATCGGAATTGTCTTTTATTTGGAGCTGGAATGTGCTTTAGGAAGGACACAGCCAGTGAAGAAATCATGCAATGCGCTTTGAGTGTTTGCGACAGAAGCGAAAATGTTTTTACAGCGAATAAAGTAATTACCAAATCGATTTTGACAATTCATTGCAAAGAAGGGAAACTTCATTGAAAAATTATATGAGCTATGAGTTATACCTTCAGGCTGCGATGCTTGT
This sequence comes from Metallyticus violacea, assembly GCA_030762175.1. NCBI lineage: Eukaryota > Metazoa > Arthropoda > Insecta > Mantodea > Metallyticidae > Metallyticus > Metallyticus violacea. The sequence continues at coordinate 282,227,496 of CM060846.1, read as the reverse complement.
GTTACTTGTGCTAATACAGCAAGAATATTATTCATCTTACAAGGTCGCTATTAAGAATACGTGTGTAATCGATGTAAGACTTAGCACTTGGTAATGGATGCTAATTATTTTAATCGAGGGTTTTACCCAGGTCTTTCTGTTTTCTGCTTGTAAGTTTTAAACACCCCAGCCTTTGGGAATTTGAAGTGTGTTTATTAATTTGACAGCAATAGTCTATTCACCCCATAAATGTCATTACCAACCGCAGTTAGAAGAAGAAACCATTTCAGAAATTGACCTTTAAAAGTAATCCATTTTTGTATTTTTCTCTATTATTTAAAATTATGATTTTATTCACATAATGCATATAATGGCATTATAGTGTTGATGTTAACATTAATTCTATGAGCTATGGGCATTCATTGTATTTACCACCAACCTCATTTCCTGCTCTCTTATTGCTCAAAGGTAATCACCCTATTAGAAGTTATATCCCTAATACACACACACACACACACACACACACACACACATATACTGGATTTATTCCTGGAAATTTGTTCCCAGTTTTAAATGTGTAAAAATGAAACCTAAGTTGAGATTCCCTGCTGTCTTTCCAGTTTTAAGGCACTATGTACATTAATTGACTTGTAGTGTGAGATTATTTGTATTGCAGCGGCTGCATACTGAAGATGTGCAGCTGCAGTAACCAAAAAAGTAAAATGGAATTACCACGCGTTAAATTAGCGTTTAATTTTAGTGTTTATATTTTTACTGAAAGCATAAAATAATATTTTGTTTAAAACCGATAATAAGAACCAACCTGTGTTATAAGAGATATTGAAAATGATACCCCTCAGGGGCATCTGCATAGGAAATTCCTGTATTTTATTTAACTTTTCTCGTGTAAGATCATGGCAGTCGGTTCGGAATACGTTTCTTGTCATTGAGAGATGTTGTCTCTCCTAACCACTTAACGGTTTCGCTAAGTTAACTTTAAACCAACCAATGTAAAGAAAGGGTTTAAATTTTCAAATAGTAGCTGGTGGTATGCGTTGGCAGGTGAATTTGAACCAGCCAATAGTAGATGTATATTTCGAATTTTTAAAGCAAAGGCACGAAACTTGCGCATGCTTGTTTGACCCCTTTTGGCGTCGTGAAGCCAACATCTACTTAATTTAAATCGAATATATGAGGCAGAGCAAACGCCTCTCTCTCTCTCGGTTGAAATAACCAGACGATGAGTTACGATATATCAGTTGATATCGTCAGTTCAGAGATAGTCAGACATCCTATAGACAGAATGAGGTCTAAAATCGAAGCGGGCACTACAGTAAGTTCTATTTAGGACGCAGTTCTTAGTTCGCCTACTTGGAAACCGGGGAAGCTAAATTTATACACGACGTAGTTAAGGCCTACCTTAGGCAGAATACCAGAGGAAGCGAAATATCTTTCGAATCATAAATTACCATAATATTCAGATCTAGTAATTGCATGATTATTAACACAGACTAAACCGCTTCAATGAGCATCACCACAAGATTAGCAGTGCCGGCTATAGCCATGTTTGTGCACCTTTCATGATCCTTTGAATTCATGCACATACGAACAATTTGAGAGAAAATGGGAACGACATCACATTAAAAGGTGTAACAAGAAAACAAATTGCAATGATTGAATACTGAAAAATTAGGGCTCAAGGTTATGAAATATAAATTTAAACCTGCATTTCAGTTATTATTATTATTATTATTATTATTATTATTATTATTATTATTATTATTATTATTATTATTATTGTTACTATTATGGTCATTAAGAAGTATAATTGCCCGAAACTTTGGAAAAAAATTCAATATATTAAGGAACAGCGAACACATATGCAAGCTATGCTGTAGCTATTCGTCCATGTCCACCAGTGTATAAAGATTTACATTTTGAGGAGAGAATTTCCGTTTGGAAATGTTTCAAGCTATCTCTGTGATTTTTTTTAATTTATATCATCACCATGAGATAGAATTTCTTGGATAACGCAATGTGGAGAGGAAGTCAACGCCGAGGGAAAACTTCTTAAGATTAACATCCTAGATCTTCTTTCGGTAACGAAAAGTGGTAAAGTTTTATCAGAGCTCCTTACGCACTCCGAGAAAATCAGCGCAATTTAATTTTTAATGTACTTTTTAATAAGTTTCTCTCACATTTCTCTCTTCGAAGACCATCGGATTCCAAAGATATCCGTCAATTCGTCTATCTTATAAGCTCCCACATTTCTAATACGGTTCTAGTGTGCCACACTATCAGTCTACGAGTGGATCTGTTGAAACCTCGTCGTAACAAGTTTCAAGGCTTCTTGCAGTGGTCTCTATGTCTTGGATTTCCGTCCTTTCCTTACTTCCGGTCTCTCAAACTTATTTCTAATAGTTTTCCTCTTTCAATTGTTTTTGGCTTATTGCGCTAGCTTTACCATATCTCTTTTTGTTAAACAGCATATCTGTGAGCCGTAAAAAATGTGCTTGGATTCACATGTTGCTGGTTCTAATTTTTATGTTCCTTTGATAATGGTTCCCCTTGTTTATTTATCATTGCGTAAATACTATAATCACGCAAACCGGCACCAGAATATACATACTTAATATAGACACACAAGTAGAGTAGGAAACAAACATGCATCAATAATGTGCATCGATCGAATATTAATTTTGTAGCTTATTCGGTAATGAAAATATTACAGAGATAACTAAAAGAAAGAAACGTACAAAATGTACCTAAAACTCTTGGAAGATGCAATCAATATGATATGCGTGCAATAAAAGTACGCAAGGGTATAACTTAAAATAAAATTTACTGGAATTCACGGTGTACATCTTTTTGTATAGGTATGATGGTTTTTACAACAACGATAAAACCTGCACCGAGGAAGTTGCACCAAGTGAGACATACAAAGGGAATGGCAGGATAATCATTCCTATTGTCAAACATCCTTGCGACAGGGAGGCGTAACTTTTTACTCGGCGCATCATTTTTCGAGCACTGTGCAGTGATTCGCTGCATATGACATAAGTTTCCTAACGTACGGACCAATAAGTAAATGAGCATTTGAAATTTCAAAATTTTCACGGTATATTGACTGTATTGAATAAGTTTTCTGAACCTCGTTGATAGCATGGAGTTACTACGGAAATATTAGACCGAATTAGCCTGCTCTCTCGTTTTATTTTTATTTTTATTTTTATTTTTTTAATATCTGTAGTTTGCTTTGTTCGGCTTCGTGCGGGCAACATGTTTGATAAAGTGACCATGTAGAGTGGCAATTAGTCATGCGTAAATGATCAGTATCATTCAGTGCATCAGAAATACTACACATTTTGGTGAAGTCTGCCCGTTTCCGACTACAAAGTAGTAGTTCCCTGTATTTTTACTTCATTATTGATTGATTCGGTAGTAACAAAGCGTTTACTGCATACTACAAAACCTCGTGTTTTCTTTAATAACTCGCCGTCCGTCTCAATCCCTAAACGTTTATCACACAACCAGCTGCCACATCGCAGCAACTCTTAACCAAAACAGGCGACCCACAAGGAGCGCTTAACAATAGAGATTTGGTATATTTCCTGTATCTATCACTTTATTGAATCGAATCTTTTATGAAGAAACATAGTATTATTGCTTAATTGTATTGTTGTACAGGAGGGCTTAAAACTGGAATTCTTAAAATGGAAATAAATACTTTAAGCAGTTCATGGTAACGGTGCAGAGTAGCCATTAATTAATTTCGTACCAATATTTATATTTGGAATATTGCATTCTGTATTTGCTTTCGAGCTCTGCGCGAAAATTCCTTCAGTATCTTGGACAATTTGTAATATTTCAGCAGAAATGTTGGGGACTTCCTTTGGTGTCCTCTTAGCAGGTCCACAACGGTACACTTTACCAAGCAAGAAGAAATGGCACCTGTCAGGTCCAAGAGAAAATGCAGGTCATAAAATAGCTAAGGTGAGTGACTTGTTACACCTTGTTAGAACCATAATTTGTAGCAAATTTTGCAGTTGGTGCCCAACAAATATTTCCAGCATGAGACATGACAGTAGTCGCGAGTTTACCATTCTCATAAAATGAAGAGACAATGAAGTAACGCGATAACACAGAGCACCAGAAGGCAGCTTTGGTGTTGAGTCCTGTACCATGGAGTAACAAAGGAAAATATCGCTGAACCAATCGAGAAAATTTTTTATGACGAATCCAATAAAGGGGAAGTGCACTTCGTTTGACATCCCCCATTTGTTAATGGAATCGTCGTGTTCTTTCACCTTAATCGTCCATTCCCAGAATTGTCGACCAATTACGTGATCGTTGAGTTCGAGTTCCTGAACGATCTGTAACTTGCATCCGTAAAGACACTGGCTGATGTCGAATACAGCGTTGTAAACTTGATATTGTCTGACGCATGATATTCCCACAGATTCCTACATATTTCTTTTTCAGTGCCAAGTCTTAACATACAACGCCATTCACTTGCGTTACTCACCATGTCGTCATTTAGTAGCTTTCTAGCATTTATGCTATCCTTTGCTGCAAAAAACTGCTTCAAGAAAAACGAATAACAAGATTTCATTGAGTAAAGGTTTATATGTAATTCAGTGCTGTTTATCTCCAAGAGTGACATAATGCGTTTCAAAATGTCCCGTCCTAACAGAAAGTGATCCTGTACCCTTACCCAACCTTGGTATATTGGTTAAGTTTCTCTTACCATCAACACAAATTTCCGTTTACAGCATATTGTGTATATACCGAGGGTATATCTCTGTCCTTACAACGCACATCTTTCGTGAGGGCGATAAAAATTTCACGAATGTAACAAGGCCTAAATAAATATTTATGAAGAAGTTACGTAAACACTTATAGTGTGTACGTTTTTAACTATTAATGTTTGTTCAAATGGTCCCTCGAAGGACAAAGAGCATTATAATGTTTTGTTCCACTTAATGCATATAATTTACAATTAAATATGGGCAATGACGTTTTCCCTTCCTATTACTGTATTCCGACATTAGCATTGATTACTTTGATTAAGCTGTAAAATGAAACATATAATCTATGGTATTTTGAGTTCTTCAACTATCTCTCAAATAAGAGGATACAGTTTTTTTGTGAATTAGTGTTAATGGTAAAGAGCGTTTAAAGTTAATAATATTAAAATAAATCGCTAAAAATGATAGTGTAAAGGAATTGGAAAAAATAATTGCTTACCTGTCGATGGATTAAGTGCTCAAATAAAGCGTTAGAGTAACTAGGAAGTGTAAATTTAGCAAACAATCTAATAGTATATTTTGCATTGTACCTCAGAAATTTATAAAGCTATCAATATGAAATGTTATGAGATATTAGGAATATTCACTAAAGATGATCCGTAAATTTTAATTTTCTAATTCACATAAAAAAATTTAAACAAAAATAATTCATATTTTCGGTAACTTAAAATTTTCACATAAATGTGCATTTTTCTCAGGATTGACTGGACCAATCTTGTTGAAAATTTGCACACGCAAAATATACGCAAGTGTAGTAATTAGAAGTATGTAAATATCACCATTATTTCATAAAAATCAATATAACTTTTTTAACATTTCTATTTTTTTAAAAATTTGAAAAGTAATTTCGTTTCAAGCAACTAGCATAGGTATATTATTTCAGTTCCCAGGATAGCGTGTTGTTTACAGTTTAAATAAAAGAATTAATTCCCGTTTCACTAATAGTTTATAAGAAAAATCCATGATTATGTCACAGTGTTTTAGGCTTTAACAAGGTTTCATTTTGGTTTAAAAAGGTTAAAAATACTTTTATGTGCATTACAAAATTAAAATTTACAGAGCCTATTTAGTTAAATTGTTTTAATATCTCTCAAAAATGTCATATTGATAGCTTTAAAACTTTATGAGATAAAGAGTAAAATGTATACTGTTGCATTATTTGCTACATTTACACTTTCTAGTTACCTTAAACTGAACATAAATAGAGGATAACGTTTAATTAAGTTTTGCCTCAAATTATATACATGTAAATAAAAAATAGCTGTAACAGCAACGTTATATGGTGTGGGTATGGACGGGAAAAGAACGTAATTATTTTCCGCTCCACTATTATTACAACACTTCATAGGTTTCCTGTTGGTGCAGACCCCATGCAATACAGAAGCCCCACGAGTCATTCATCAGGTCTTCCCCTGTTTGCCTGTTACCGGAAGGTTTAACGGGAGCTATACTCATCTTCCTGAACACTGTTACTTACCACCATTATGACAGTGTATCCCGCACCCTTTACAGCATTTTAGGATGAATTCTCTGTCATAACTTCTTATGTAAAACCCATATTATTCACACACTAGTGCAAAGTATTTCAATCATCAAATGATTCTAAGAGAGAATATTAATGCACTCAACAATACATAAACTAAAAAAGTAAAAAATCTGAATGATATATAACCAACTAATTATCTAACCGCATTAAATCCAAAAATATTAACAGTAACTGTGAATCTCCACAATTTACAACGCTGAGAAGACACTGGCAAAGGTAGAAGAAATTCTGTGATTTCTGATTATTAAGATCTTAAAACAAGATAAATAAAAATAGAAATACTTAAAACCATGTTTTTGAATTCATTACTATATTGATAAATGCAAAAAGTACCTAAAAAAACATGTGTTTGAAAAATAACAGCGAAACCGGAATATTGCTACAGTTAAGTAGGTTTAATTTTTGTTTAACAAGTTTCGTGTTAATGTTTATCCACTTGTCAATAGGTACACTAATTACTCTTATCCATTCATCACAACATAATACAAAAGCATTAAGTGCACAAAATTCTCTATAATAATGAAATATATTGAACAAGTATTAATAGCTGGTAGTATGGTTCTAGGGCATATAACTACATCGATCATTAGCACTCTGAACTCATAAAGCGTAAGGGGAAATTAAGCTCCTGAATTTCTAAGCTCTCTAAGACATATATTTTTTTAATTTAGAACATTAATGGAGTGTGCTTTATGCATTGAAAACACTCAAATTCTGTAAAATATTAATATTAAATGAAAACTTTACTCTAAAAGATCGGAATATTCAATTATCTAATGACCGTCGCTGCTGCTGGAACTGTATGCCAATATGCCATCGCTCATGGCCAACCGCGCTACCTCAGTTACGGGGATGGGCGGAGGATTACAAGAACCGATTATGGAAAATTAAAACTGGCAATATAATAAATTCTAATTCACTTAAAAGCTATGTATAGTCTGGCGATCAAAAGGCGGAGAGTGCGGGGGGAGCTTGAACTATTTACATACACACGAAGAGTGCATATGGGGTACCCATGTTGCCAAATGTTAAGCTATCAGACTCAGATCTTGCACGCCCGTTCGACTTCTAATTAGGTGTGAGTATCTGACAACTCTTAATATTTAGCGCATTTCTCTTGCTTGCCTTATTATGACCGCCAGATTATACTCACCCATGACAAGCAAAAAGATGCTAGAACGTCTGCCTTCATTTTAACACAATTCTGGTATATGTTTATAAAATTGTCTATTATCCTTCTTAATGGTATTTGAAAAGTTAAATTTGTCTTACATGAATGTTGTGAATGCTTTAGTTCCCCTAAAGTGTGTGGAAACCATCAATTTATGAATCGCATTAGAACTTGGAACTCGATCATCTGGAAGTGTCTCTAATCTCTTGACAACACGAGCGAATCCATTAAGGACTGATAAATAAATACTCGTGCAATGGGATAAGAATAATAAAGCCTATGTTTGTCATTTAATATTCTTAACAGACTTTAGGACGTGTGGTGTTTCTTTCACTATTCAAATGACACTGGGTGAGGTGGGAATGAAGATCAATGTAATAGTTTGGTAAATCCCACCTGCCCAAACTCGAGTAGCCCTGCTGCCCTTGGGCAAGGGGCTTATCGGCCGATGCAATCCCGCGCACGTGCGTCGGTCTTCAGATAATTGGACAACCCGATATAATTATATTACAATTAGATTACATCCCCTTAAAACTGTCCGAAATATACCCATAACTATATGATAACTTATGGTAAAAAATTAAGTAGTTTTATTGATATTAAGTATCCAAAAATATCTATCATTTTTATTTCACAGTACTAGAATTAAAGAACAAAATAAGGACTGCACAAAGAATTTGTACCTTAAACAAAACAATTTAATGCACTAAACTAATAATTAGTTTATGGCAATTCTCATGCACCTTAAAGGAATTTAGTGCTAAGTTCGAACGCAAAACACGCTGGTGATTCGATTATGGAGGCTTTTAGTTTGATCAATATGCATTTTGTCGTTTTTTGTCATTTTTATATTAGCATCTAAATGAATATAGAGTGAATCGAAGGTTCTGTGCCACGGAAGATATAGCCGATTTTTAATCATATTGTGTTATATCATTATAACATTTGGATAATAGGACCTATATCCGGTGAACTTCCTGTGCACATTAACATTCCTATCCCAGTGGTGCAAATAAATAGTCTATGCTCGATTCTGAAGCTGTCTCTTGCTCGCCGTCAATTACAGAGTAATTGAAATAATTAGTATTTGTAATTTTAGAATCAGCAACTCAGTAATTATGTGCACGTGTGTTGTGCATTTTCTTTCAGTACAGGAACTTTAATGACATGTGTAGAATTAATATTGTTTAAATGCATTCATAAAGTGTAATTTTTGTAATATTTAAGAAATAACGTGTAGAAATGTAACAAGACTTGGCAAAAATCAGACAATGCAAGGTGATCCCTTCTGGTATGCAGCTAGAGTTGAAAATGCCCCTGCCTCAGGGCAAACACTGACTGGATAGGTGGCATAGTTGCAGGTGTCCGAAAAAATGAGTCGTTAACAGTAACGTACAAAATCTGTTTAAACTCATCTTACTGACGAATAGCGAAGCAATTGACTTTTTAAAAATGTTCCACCGAATAGAAATGAAATTCATTGAGGTAAGCACTCGTCTATCAGACACGTTAATACAAAGTTGGCGGGAATATTTCGCGCAGTTGCCCTTGGATAGCGTCATTTTGTGTTGTGTATAAAATGGATAGATTTTGCCCAAAACGGAGTCAGTCTCAGAATTTTTCAGGCCCAAATACGTGTGGCTGCCGTGGCCCGGAAATCAGCGGAAGAGCGGCCTATGTACCAAGTACCAGTTCCGGTTACGTACTTGAGCGTGAGTCACCACGCGAACTGTCGATACATCATTGAGCTGCATTAAGAATTCAGTTAAATCAACAGTTTCCTTGCTCTCGGCACCATTTGGTCAAAGCGATAAACGCACGCGTTTGCCAAGATTACCTTGAACGTGGTTCGACGAGAAACGTGAGTTTGCCCGAATATTCACGTTAGAAGAATAAACTATATCAGAAAAGTAAATAACGAAGCGGTATTTGTCACCAGCTTGGGGTCCCGTTCATTCAGGCGCGGCTGGCACATAGCATACAAAATTAAGCGAAACCCAAGAGAGAGTATCATCTAAGAAAGAGTAGGAATGGTCCGCAGCAGCCATGGCGCAACCTGAGATCAGCGGGCATAAACTGTATACCGCAGCTACCACACAACCCAATTCCCACCCCCACCAACAATCTGGTTTCAATTCTCATTTTAAGGTTTTTGCCGTTTCAATCTCTCCATTGTTGGTTACTATATTGCAGAACTTTTGAATCCTTCTGTGTTTGCTCTATTCTAATTCAATGAGGACCTTTCTTGAACAAGGGCGCAAAAGGAAATATAGAGAATTGAAGTATTTGCAACCAGAAATGTAATAAAAGTTTTAATAACGCTACATTTAAATTATGTAACAAGTCAACTTTAATATATAAAAAATTTGTAAAATAGAATATTATATTTTTTAAGTTTGAAATGTCGGGCCTGGTGGTGTAGGGGTAACCATACTTGCCTTCTAAACCCAAGGTCGCGGGTTCGAACCCGGCCAGGATCGATGGATTTTTTTCGGGCGTAAAAATCGTAAGTGTGGCTTCCTTCGGAAGGGAAGTAAAGCCGTGGGTCTCGTGTCATAGATTTATGGCACGAAAAAGAACCTAAAGCCTGAAAGAAGAGGCCTCTGAGCAAAATTTGTCGGCCCTTTCACGCCCTGAATTGAATGGGACGCTGATAACCTGAGATGTTAAAGAGCGTCCTTAAATAAACAAATCAAAAAAAAAAAGCTTGAAATACTATCATCCTGAAAATATTACAATATTAGCAACCTTGTGCATGGGCTCTTTCTCCATACATGGACTGCACATAAGTATTAAAATATGATTTATTTTTGATGTAATTATTTTTCAACGCACATTTTTGGAACAGAATGAAATAAAATATGGTCACATTTGTTACAACATCTTGCATAATTATTATAAGTTTTCTATTTTGTTTTCATAAATTATTCCATCCATCAACATACAGCTTTCTCTATCTATTTATTTAAACAAGTTACGAACTTCACTTTCTTTCACATATTTTACTAATGCCTTATTCGCGATTTCAAGTTCAATATCTTTAAGCAGTTGAACACTGTATTTCGTTTCCACAGATAAAACTATACCCAAGTATGTTGGTGAGCTCATTGCTGTGTATTTTAGTTATTAGTATGACTATCTTGAATAAACCCCTTTATTAATGGGTTAAAGGAGACAATATTCTTTGAGACCAATAAACCAGTCCCTTATCCGGGGTTTGTTCATAAAACCCCAAAATGGCAAAGGATATGTTCTGCACTCTAATAATTGTTTTGTATGAATCTTAAGTATTTTTATTGACACTTTGAAAAAACTCCTTAGATTTTGATATAAATAAGATGTACTATCATGTGTTGTTTCCAAAAATATTCGGATTTTCAGTTTTCTTCTTGCATAGTTTCTTACCTTTTTGTTCTATGGCAGTGATAAATAGAAAGTTTACAGTTCTTTACTATGTCCATTGTAAAATGATTCAAATAATTCCTTTTGTTGGTTTGGTGGAAATTTCAGATGGCGGTTTTTCTAATAAAATACGATAATTGGCAAAAAAATATTTTTGTTACCTCAATATCAGTACCCTATACATATTACTCATCGCTTTCTCTTTTTAGTTTCTGATACTTTGAAACTGGTGCTGCAGTAATTTTTTCCTACTTTTTTATTTATCTCCATTTCACATATTTTCTGTAAAAACAAATTTACACAAACTATCATAAACTATAATGAATACAGGCAGATACTTGTACATCAGTCAACAAACATGCGCTTCAAACGAAAACTTGGAGGGAATATTCTATGTAATGTGCCGGTTCATGTATATTATTTCCGAAAACAGGCATATGAACTTAAAAGATTTTCTTTCAGAAAGACTCTCAATTGTATTATATTTTCAATTTAATTACGTTAATTGCGTAATGTTTCACATTGCCCATCTGATATTTGTCGTACTTAGTGGCAATGATAATTAAGGAACGCTTTTAATGTCGAGGAGATGTGAATATATTGAGATCTGGAAAAAAATAAAACCTGAAATACTAAGAATTATTTGCCTGGATGTGGACGTACGGAAGGGGGTTAAAAAAAAAGGATCGCGATGTGGCAACGCAGTGATGAAAATTAGTTTTTCCCAAATGAGCAGTTTCCCTAAGCGCTTTTCTCCTACCCCTACTAAAAGTGTAGTGGGGAGATTAACAAAATATGTATATATATATATGAGCACAGAGAGAGCATGGGCAAACGGATGGGTTATGCAGGGGTTAATATCAGTTGGAAGTTCAGAGCAAGCCAACCTTATATCATCGTAATGAAGCGCCACCATTCTTTTGCGTGTTATGTGTTATTAAAAGCCAGCGAGAAGACGAAACCTGTATTTTTCATTGATACATTTCATCTACACTTTTCAGCTGTGTAATTATGGACATTGTAAGCGAACGCCAGAGTTGGTGAGATTTTGTCAGGCATCATGTTAGCTGATGACCACCCAACATCAGAGCAATGCGCCACTCCTAAATATCGATCTTCATAGCATTTAATTACATAACCTGCCTTCTCATTTTCGTATATTAATCCACACCTCCCCGGCGCTCTGCATTTTAAATCAATCGATCGGGAGACTGCCTCGCTTCTGGTAGGTCCGGCCCTGTCTAACCCTATTACTGCGTCTTGCTTCACCCCACACAATGATCGCTTGGATGACAGCAGGCTAATTAACTTTTATGGGTTATGCGCTGCTGTGCAGAGTATCGCAAGCAATGCCGCTGTGATGGAGGTAATATAGATTATTGATTTTAAAATGCAAAACGCAGAGAATATACCAACTGAATTTTATATTCTAAGCTATAAATGAGTTTATTTAGATATTTTATGATATTTTATTCTATTAGCATAATGTAAAAAATCACATTCACGTCAACAACCAAAATGTACAATTTGAGGCATTTTTGACCACACTAGCACATTAGTAGTAGCATTTGATTTATTTACGGACGCTCTTTAACATCTCATGTCAACAACGTCCCATTCATTTCAGTGCGTGAAACGGTCGATAAGTTTTGCTCAGAGACCTATTCTTTCAGACTTCAGGTTCTTTTATATGCCGAAAATCTACGGTGAGGGATTCACAGCTTTACTTTCCTTCAGAAGGAAACCATACTTAGGACTTTTATGCCCGAAAAATTGAACCCGCGATCTTGGGTTTACGAGACAAGTGTGATTACCAGTAGACCGCCAGGGCCGATCTACACTACAATGAAATCAAACTGTGGTATACTCTAATTGTACGATTAGAATTATATTTTTATCAAAATATTTAAGTGTCCGTGGTTTTCAATTTATAAAAATTTTATATTTGTTTTTATTGTTCATTAAAGAAAGCATTCTAGATAAAACAAAGAATTGACTGATTTGGTAATCACCATGATTAACATCTGTTATACAGGAAATTCCATACAGAACAACATTTTCAACAATACAATACCAAGTAAATTGAACTACTGCTACAGTTACATTAAAATACTGAAATTGTTAGTTTAAATACGTACTCTAATAATGTTTTATCCTTGCACTCGTACACATACCAAAATAATCTCAGCGTATTTAGTAAAATACTAAAGAGTCACGCGTAAGTAGCAATTCTAATAGACAAGCAACGAAGCAAAACAAATGAAGATGTATAATAAAACACTGAGAGATTAATAGAGGCTGCATATCCATGACTTTCATTTTAAAGGGATAATGTACCTCTCGAATGTTATGGACACCATTAGAGTTCTTGCCCAGTCATTTAAGACATGCTGCAAGTTTAAGGGAAATTCTAGCGAAACTAATTGTATACTTAAACTACGCATTAGTAACTTTTTGTTTTATCCGGTTTAAACATCCGGTCATCAACATTTAATGTTGAAAGCGTACAATTTTCTAAAGTGTCACCTTCGTTACTAAGGGCCAGGGAACGTAAAGATGATACCAGTGATTACTCAAATATGATATAGTATTATAGGATTTTATTATTTTTATTATTTAAGTATCCTGTGAACTATACAATTGAGTTATCCGTTTATTTGACAACCAACACGGCGGCATCAGCCGATAAGCCATTTAGGTCACAACCAGCAAATATACACAAGAGTTGTGGAAACACTACATGATTCTGTTCCACTTAAAATGTTATGTATTTGTAAGGAGATGCTGTAAACGCTTGCCTCAATTTTGCACACATTTTTGGCATCTCTTATAAAACCAACCTATTTTCTTTGTTCTCTTTAATAAATTAAATTGATCTTTTAACGGATGTTATAATTTAGATGTGTATACTACTAATTCATGAATCGCACTATCGCATGAAACTCTATCTTCAAACAATCTTCTAAAAGCAAGAGTCGACTCGGTACGGAATCATAAATAAAAACTCGCTGTAGAACAGAATAATAAGGTTTTGTCTTTAGGATTAGACACGTGGTATTTCAACATCACTGGACGACGTGAGATTCAAAGTCAATGTAACAGTTTGGTAATTCCCGTCAGCGCGCCCCGACATGTGTCGCTTGGCTAGCCTTGAGCGACAGCCTATTGTCGGCCAATACAATCCCCCACTGTGTCGGTCATCAGATAATTGAAATGACACAATATTTCGTATAAGTAACTTCAGTCTAACAAACAAAATGTGTATAAGAAGCTATACATGCTATTTCATTTTATTGCTTTTCGCAGCATTGTAATAAGACTTATCCCAGAATTTCCTAATCTGACTTTCAGAACGATAAAACGCACTTGAATAAAGCTTAAAGATATAATTTAATGGGAAGTAATCACGGTTTTCAAGGATATATGTTTATCCAATAATACATGCTATTCACATATCATTTTATAACACAAGCAACTGAACCTCCCAGATCCAGGGCGTTTCAAAGATTTCAATAAAATGAGAAAAGAGATACAACAGTGATGATAAAGAAGCAATAATCCTAAAGACATTGTATTTTTACAAATCTCTTTAAATGTTTATAATATATAAAATATTTAACACACGTTGGCTTAGTAAAAGAATTATCTCCAGGAAATTATATAGAGCTTCCTGTCCGCTCACGAAGTACTTTACGTCTCGACCATGAAGGTACTGCAGCCAGCGGCGCCCGTACTGTAAACTCCGCTTCATCCCCTTTATTATGTCCCTAAATGTCGTTTTGTGCAACTGTTCCATGCAAGTCTCATGGCAGTATATATTTATTTGCAAATACCTTTAATTAGTTGACTATAGAGCCGTGCATATAGGTGTGTAAATGTTATTTAAATATAAATTAGTTTGTTTGTCGGTAAGGAATAATGCAGCTCGATTGCTTTCTTCCAGGAGTGCAATTCACTGTAATTTACACAAATATTAGTCTACTAGATAAGCAAAAACTAAATGATCAAAAATATAAAGTTTTAACGCGGAGAAAACTGGCGAAATTGGCGCAACAAGCAGGATCTTTGTTTAAAAAAATGCGATGAAATCCGAAACCCTACAGTGGCCGAAATGAACCTGTTAATGAAAATGGTTTTCCTAAAACAATGCTTGTTTAGCCGAGGAAGGAGGACAAGTCTAGAAGATGAAGTTGTAGGTATGCACTTTTTGGAAACGAGGTTGAAGTATGGGTGCTGCCACGTGTGGCACGATTAGTAACTGAGACGTAAAACACTGCGTGAGCACACAAAGCTTGTGACTAAAGTTCGGTATGTCATTAGTTAGCTTGAAGTTATTTGTGAACTTATGATCATACTTCAAACGTCATTAAAGGAAAGCATTAGGTAACAATCTAGAACATACAGCACTAAAAGAAATCGTACTGTTAGTATTCGGGTATCACTGTAGATTTTGGTGAGCGTCGGCTATTATGAACAACTTAAGAGGGGTTTTCAATAAAACATAATCATAATTTTTTGTAAAATAAAATATTCATGTTCATAATTTTTATTATCATTTTCAAAGTAGTCCCTGTTGGATACAATGCACGAGTCCCAGGGTTTCTGCCAGTCTTCAGAGACATACTAGAAACCATTTTTCAATAGGTCCCTCAGAATCGCTTCTGTAGCCTTCAGCACTGCTTCCACTGATGGAAAATGCCTTTCAAAAAGGTGTTTCTCTAATTTGGGAAAAAGGAAAAGCCACAAGAGACAAAATCTGGACCAAGGGGAGGGTGCAGAACACACTTCACGTTGATTGTGTCAGATATTCAGATATTGCGATGTGTTGCCGTGCATTGTCGTGGTGGGTTTTATATGACCTTGCAGAGTTTTCAGGACATCTCAATAGTATTGCTCACTTACAGTTGCGTGTGCAGGTACGATATGTTGGTAAACCGTTTCTTGAATATCGAAAATTGAGATGATCATAACTTTCCCAGCAGAAGTAACCACATTTCCTTTGCTTAGTATTGGCAATGATGGAGATTTCCATGCACAGCTTTGCTATTTGCTCTCAGAATCGAAATGATGTAGCCAAGCTACATCAGCTGTGATTACCTTTGAAAGATATCCTCCTTTTTCTGTAACATCACCTTCAACTGAATGCACATTTGCAAGCGAACGTCCTTTTGTTCAGGAACCAGCTGTTTTGGAATCAACTTTTCACACATTGAAATTTCTTTTATAGCAACTATGTAGGGGATGAAATTTTCTTTTCCGTTCAGTGCAGTCGTTGGTGCCACAAACAAGGTGTACATCATAGACATCATTACTGTTTGTACGGTGTTACGTTATTTGTGTGCTGTGCATATCTATTAGAGATATAAATGGAGTATTTTAATTTTAATTTAATTATTTACTAAACTGAAACTTAACAGTGCTTAGATTGCATCCACCAGCAACAAGATAGTAGTATTAAAATCATTTAGAGAAGCTTACACAAAGAATTTATCTTTCTTTAATAGTGTTTAACGCCCGGTTTTACTATTGTGGATGGTGATACACGAGATGAAATGATAAATTAGGAACGGATTTTTTTTTAAACACCAATCGCTATGGTCCTAAACTTAGGGTATTTCCCCGGCACTAACCTCAGTCAGGGAGGGCGGTCCTGGAGGGAGACGAACTCCATTACTCCTGCTCACGAGTCCGTCCCTTAAAGATTTCGGCCATTCATATCGGTGGATTGGTCGTACTAGTGAAAAACTTGCTTTCTACCCGATTGACTTTTCTATGGCACATGGTGGACGAGATGAACGTAAAAATACGAAGCATAAAACGTACGGCCAAGTGAAATCAGATAATATACCTGTTTTATCATTTTTGTTCATAAATATTAAACAAATACTAGAAATGAAAAAAAAAATTATTTACATCGTTTCTTTTACAATACAATATCCCAATAGTTGATTCTGACCATGGAGGAAATTTATTCAGAGTAATGTTCCCAAACATGGTAGGCAAGAACATAAACCTCTGCGTTGTTCAATACATGGTAGGTGAGACAAAGAAAGAAATAGTTGAAAAATTGAAAGAAACGTCATTTTCCTTAGCAACTGATGACAATAATAATACAAATGCTGTAAAACTTATTCCTTTAATGTATTATTCCCAGCAAATTGAAATATCCACTTTTCCACTATCATTGCTAGAGAGTATTGGAAACACAGGGGAAGGAATTTTCTCTATTATTGAAAATGAATTGTGCTCCTTGAGTAAACTGCATATGTTACTTAGCAATGTGACGCCTCCTCTAAATACATTTTAAATGCATCTAGAATAGATGAGAACATGAGGAAAAACTGGAGACATTAGAAATTGAGGTTTTCATTTGGCATACCCACACCAAAAGCACTTTTTATTCAGAAGATCAAGATGATACAAGAAGAAGATGACGAATGCTTAAAATTAAATTTGCAGAAAAGCAAAGCAAAAGTATATATAACATATGACACAAAACATTTTTATTGCAGAAGAACTTAGAGGTACGTGCATTTTATATACAATTTTTAGGCAGAAATTTCTAAAAGGGAAGGGGATTCACGCTATGGGATAACTGATAATTATGTTGAGAATTATATGCATTTAAATTCCGACAAATTCGTAAAATGCCTTCTAAATGCCCAAATATTTATTTAAATTACCAAAATATGCAATTACATATGTACTAACACCTGAGCATGTTTACCTTATCATATCCTATGAAAAAGAGTAAAACTATCTAGCGTAATAAGAATAAATATTAAAATGATTAGTTTTAGCAATAAAGACTGTGATTTTATAATTATTCCCAGTAACTAAGTATGTAAAACTTTGTGACACAATAATCTTTTCCGTATTTATATAGCCCAACTTACTTCTCCTGTCCGCAAAAATAAACTTGTGATCAGAAAATGTCCCTTCCACATCACATGAAGTGAGAAAACAAAAGTTGCAACGAGGCAACAAGCTAGGATTAACGCTCATACCACTATCATATCCATGAAACACTTTGCCATCTTCCATTAGCTCCTTTAGACCATCATTTCTTCCGAGGACTTACGCCAATTTGTGTTTTTAACTTCACGTTGCTTACCGCCTGCTCCATTTAATTCGGGATTTTTCAATTTATTCCATGGTATTTCTGCTATAATGAACACCTTACGAAGTTCCTGATAGAACTATTTGCCAAATTGGGCTGGACTTTTAAATACAATGTTGGTCATTAAAATGGAAAGTATCTGCCTTTTCGTTCAGTTGTTTGACGGAACCGTTGTGACCCTTCACGTCTGTGTGTTTGTTCTACCTGGAAGCACTGATCTCATATTCGTTTCGATGTGAACGCATTTAGTTTAATACGAATACCAATTTCTCGGAATGACATCCCGCACTCTCGGTATGCCACAATTCTCCCTTGATCAAATCCAAACACCTAATGGTATTGTTTGGTCGTATTCTCGACAAGTCATACTCGTTCCTTCTGAGAAAATATGGGGTTGTTTAATATGTCTGTTACGGGCGCTGTAATTTTAATGTTACCGAGTAATGTTTCTTTCTTTCGTAGGCATTTTTATGTTCATCCATGACTATGTGTTAAACACTTAAATTTTTGTAACATCTAGCTTACAAAGTAGGAACTATCATGTAATGCTTCCTAAAGGACTATTACAGCACAGTTCAAATTGCCAAATAATTCTAAAAAATTTAAATAAAAAGCGAAAAATATCCCAACTTAACAAAATAAAATGTTGATAAATATTAAGCATTTGTGGATGTACCACAGACACTGCTGAGCACACACTCCCGCTTCTTACCAAAATTGCACTAGACAAATAAAGATAATGCATATTTTACCTAACTGCAGAAAAAAGTGTTATCGATAAAAAAGTTTATAAATGTGCTCTAACCTCAAGACAAGCACATATGTACAAGCAAACATAAATCAGTTGTCTTCTTTAAACATGAAATGTAATTATTAGGGCTTATTAAGATATGCAACTCATATGAATATGGAATTGCATATATTTCTTATCACTATGAATAACCCACTTAGACGATATGCTGCTCTGCAAACATTAAAGTAAATTACTACTCCAGCATTAATAAGAGGACACAATGATACATAAATCTAATATAATTACGAAAATCTGTGGTAGGGCATTGAAAACGTCCTTCATAAATATCTTTATTTCAGCAAAGAGGATGAATTTCTTAATGTAAAGATTCTTGTTATTATTAATGGCAGACTTCCTCTTTTCAATAGATTGTTTATGACTACAAAACTGATTTACTGGCTAAGTTCTTGCATTCATATACTTTAGATGAAAAGAATGATGCGCAGAGCTGTTAATGGAATTGGAAATAACTGCACGTAACAGTTAGTTCCTTTTTTCACCATCAATAAAAAAGAGGTTATAGTGGAACCACGCCTCGTCTCAAAAGTACCCAAGCTATGGGGTTGATGAACCTTTCAGTCACCGATGAGAGAATTATTCATAATAACACACACGCATTTCAGGATCTCCGTGTCGTAGACAATGGACACGCATGCACTTGAAAGTTTTAGGGTTAGCAATTTTGTTGCTGTATGTGTACATGTAATAATATTTTGTTCTTATGTTACTGACATTATATTGTATGGATATTGTTTTCATTACTAGGTGAAAAGTACGTCACTATAGTGTTTTCTAAAATGTCGACATTTTTTATTTTCCTATTTTTCTATTTTATTTATTATTTTTGTTAGCAGAGCTGTGAAAGGGAATAAACATTTTTCTGTGGAAGTAGATATGAGAAGAGTAAGTTTGAAATTAGCTAAAATACAAAAAATAATACCAAATAGAATATTTTCATTTCAACTCCAATAACACTCTTGATATTTTTTCCAACAATGAAAAACTTTACATTTGTACTTTGTTAATTTCTTATTTTATTTATTTATTTGTTTATTTATTTATTATTTTTCCAGTTTTACACAAAATATTAAATGTTTTCACTTGGGCATCGTTTGCAATTGTCATTTGGCTACAAAGAGATTGCCTTGTATACTTTAAATGTGCTGTGCTTACAGGAAATAATAAAAAGTTTTATTCTTGGTAAACAAATTTCTCTTTTCATACAATTTTGATTGAGGTAATACTTCACTGTTTTCACATATGTTGCAATATATGATCCAGGTAATTCTTCAATAACTCTGCCAAACCACCATAAGTTGTTTAGAATTTGAGAAACTAAGCATATATCTGTCAATTTATAAACATAAGAGGCATACTAATGAAAATATAGTTGGGAATTTTGAAAATTCTGTTAACCATTATCGAATCAGCAAATATTTTGCACTTTTGTCTTAAGGCATTATTGTTCTACCACTTCAAACTTCTAAGTACAAAAGAAGAGAGGGTGAGGTATCAGGAAATTGAACTCACTGTTGTACAACGTTCCATCCATTATTGCGTTTCCTGATAATGAAAATCCATAACAATATACATCATAATCGCCAGTATGTACAAGCGAGTAACAAAATAAAACAACGACATTTTAGACCGACATGAAGAGAAATGTGAAACAGTAGGCCCTAAAAATCATTTTAGAGCATTTTAGCGCACTGTTAAACGCTGTTAATAAATATCAATTTTCGAAAACAAAAATTTGTAGTTAATATTTTTATTTTTATTTATTTAATTTTTTTTGTCTATTAAAAAAACAAAATTGGCAATTTTGCTGAAATCCGGATTAGTTATAATACAAAACAACAGCTCCCTAAGATAACTTTAATTGGTTACAATATTTATCACTATATTACTATATAAGAAAACCTCATTGGTTTTAAATTAAGAATTTTAGTGTACATCAAAGATATGGCCAAAATAATAATTTTAACCCTTCTCACAACGTGATCGAATATAATTATAAATATAACAAATAATAATAAAATAAGGATCTAATTATTAACTTACACAAATTTGTGTTATCTTAAGCCCCATTAAAGTTTCCTACAAATTGCACATTTATGTCGGCAAGACTGAAGATGAATTTACATTTTGTTCTTGAGCATAGATTATACCTGGTGTTAATAAACTACACTGTAATCATTTCAGAGATTGTAGAGGACCAAAGTTATAGCGATTATATAGTCTACGAAGAAAAATAACGGCGATATTGAAGTAGAAATTAGATACTGATAAGTCACTGCTAAAGCAAACTGGAGGAAATGAGGTAAAATGAGTCATAGAGTCTGTTCAAATCTACTTCGCGATCAAGGATATGCAAGTTTCAATAGGTTATTGTTTTCAAGAATTAGTGCTATAAATGTCTCTCAAATCTCAGACTAATCATGTGACAGTATGGAGCTGAAGAGCAAACTGCGTTTATTATCACATTATGCAGTTTAGTATAGAGGAAACTATCCAACTAACTGTGTGTCCAATTGCTAAGTAGAAAGATTGTGGTTCTGTAGATAGGTTCGAGTCCTGCGCATTGTTTTATTTTTTTTTAATTTTAGGATGAAGTAAGATCGTACATAAAATGTAAAAATGAAATAAATATTCAAGGAAACTCTAACTTATAGTAATTTTGCGATTTATACGACGCCAGCCAGTGTCATATCGACTGTGCTGAAAAGACCCAATCTACAACTTAAGTTCGTTATTGTGTGG
This sequence comes from Metallyticus violacea, assembly GCA_030762175.1. Classification (NCBI taxonomy): domain Eukaryota; kingdom Metazoa; phylum Arthropoda; class Insecta; order Mantodea; family Metallyticidae; genus Metallyticus; species Metallyticus violacea. The sequence continues at coordinate 282,205,917 of CM060846.1, read as the reverse complement.
TATCATTTCGAATAAGCATCATTAGAATAAATTTAAAAATTTAACAGGAAAATCAATTATTCCCCATCCAAAATTCCTTATCTAAGACCGCTCTACAATATCTGAAAGTAGGACTTGGATGTAGCTCATTAACGCCATATAAAAGAAGGTAACAACTAGATGAATAGTTTTCCTCCTCGGGATCTAAAGTGATAGTATTTTAATCTGTAAAAACCAGGGCGCACGTTTGACGTAGTCTTCACTAGTTGATAACTAATGACTGATTTCTACACAGTAAACTCATAATCTACGGAAACATAACCAAAGCAGAAATTCCAATGCCCGTGTCCAGTAAAAGTAATATCAAAATGGGAATATTTGAAAAATGAAAATATATATAATGCAAACATATACAACCCTCAATGAATCTGGGATATGAAAATTGGCGGGATAAAAAAGTAAATTCAAAATTGGTTTAAATTATTTTGAAAAAATATTTTTATTATATTAACAGTGTTTACCTCTTTCCGAAACAGTTATGCAATATGGCGCAAATGACAGATTTCTCAGTGATTTCTCTGACTTGAAAAGTGTTGTTTTAAATGAAATTTTGGAGCATTCACAAAATTTTCGATGCATTTTCAAAATGTCCCAAACGCTGCTGAAATGTTCAGCACTCCATCCTGTTGCCTTACGAAAGAATGAAGATGGACAAATGGTTATCTTTGTACCTCAGGAAAGAGGGCATTCTTCATATATCTGCATAATAATACGAAGTATCAATTTAATAATTTTTTAAAAAAGAAGGCATTCTCTAATAATCAAACTTGCGAAATTTCACTCTTTAAACAACACTGGGCATGGTGAAAATGGAATAAATATGCTTCTGCTGCTTGCAGCAGTTTAATGGGGCCCCACGTTGGATGAGTCAAAATTATGGAGCGGATTAATGTGGCCCCAGGTAAAGAGCCAAATTATGGAGCGGTTTAAGTGGGAGCTGCTCTGTTGTAGGAGGTTGCAAGTGGGTGAGTCAAACTGTGAGGCAGTTTCTGGATTGATTATGGGCTGGCTCGGTGTTGATGCCGACGCTCCAGCGACAACAATTTCTCGGAGTGATTCCGCTCTTTCGTTGAATGGGACTCAACAGGACCGGGAGGGGAATTTGAAGGTGTAAATGAACACTGGATGCGACATAATACATTTTTGTAGTTTATTATGTCCAAAATTTATTGCGTCCTTCGGTGTTTTCACGTTGATAGACTGGGTTACTTTGGATGTAAACCAAGTTTCCGCGTAAGAAACTTACAGACGAATAATGCGAATTGCTTAGCTGAGTCGAAGTGCAATGTATTGAAGTAAGTCGATTAACTACGAACTGAGTACTTCTTGCGTAGAACTTGCATACTGCAGCGGGGCGACCTAGAACTTGTAAACTGCATAAGTTGAGGCGAACAAGCTCTTATCAAATTAGAATTAAAACTGGTAGGTTAGAAGACGACAGAAAATTCACGGGCATCCTCGCACCTTTCTTTATAAGTTAGAATACACTTTTTTTCATTGGCTCATTCAATTTTACCTACCTCACACTTCATTCGCTATATTTGAACGTACATAAGATATGTATTATCATTGGAGCATTTAAAGACGGTAGGGGTCAGCGGCCCCTCCTTGGACGTTTACAGTCCTTCTGCAAGTCTATTTTCCTGCAAAATAGATCTTGTTCATTTAAACTTCAGAATGAGGCCAAGCGAAACCGTCATAAAGTCTTTGAAAAGGTTTTATGATGCTGTTGCGAGTCCAACCACTACAAACGGAAAGACACTAAAAGTTTCTATTTACAACTTCAATGTTGTAGTTGCAGCTTATCACAAAGAAATAAATAATATTTATATTATTAATTACAATGCCAAGGTATGATGATAGGGTTGCATAAATATTTAACTTACTCTTTAATGCTTTATGCCCAAGCAGGAGCTGTATTACTTTTCATCGTTAATAACGAATTTTGTGAGAATTCAGCAAATGATGCTATACAACTATATCGTGGTACACAAGTATGTAGAGTTCAGAACTTCACAGAATCGGATAGGGAGTGGTCGAGTGGGTTTGCACTCTGTATGACAATGTACTCTTGTAACCATTCGGTGATTCGTCGTGGTGATCTGCCCAAAATGCTCCGACTACCCACCTATAAATTTGGACAGAATAATTCGGTCAATTCTACCAGCTAGGCTGGGGGCGGGCCGGATGGCCTGGTAAGTATACGTTACGCATCAACTTCTGTCCCCGAAGGGGAATCGACTTAGTGGAACATCTACGGACAGTGGTATTGTTCTGTAACTGGTGGTAGGGGAGGAATTCTTTATTACTTGCAGATATCAAGGAATCATGCTTACACTCATTGTTAACAGACTAGTTTGAATCCTCTAATTCATCTCCTGCGTCACAGATACGAAATCGAATTACATTTCCATTACAAACCAGCTCTCTCGCCAGTGCTAGTAGTTCCCGTGATGATGTGCATATAACTTATCATTTTAGAAAAGAGCATCCAAACATAGCACTGAACAGCAAATGTATATGTACGGCTACATTTTATGAGTGTTTAATTCCGTCCTTGAAGTTCAGAAGGAATTTCAGGAACATAATGCAGTTAGTAGCAAGATAATAGCCTCATTTTATTTGAACAAACTGTTAATGTGGACATAGCTTTGCTCTCATTTGGTAAATTGAAAAGTTGCTTAATTTTGAGATTTTGCAAGTGATTTCTGAGACAGCACATACAACTAGCTATTCCAGGAACGATCTTCATAAATTATTTGAGGACACCTAGACTTATCGGCAACAGAGCAGAGGCTTCCATTCTCTAAAATAACTCCATATGACTTATCTCTGGGGCATGTTCAGGGTATGATAGGATCTTAAAAAAAAAAAAAAAAAAAAAAAAAAAATTTCAAAACATCTCAGAAGGAATAGCCTCTAATTCTCAAGAGAAACTGCGGCTAGTTTGCAAAGAAAGCAAATAGTTTTAGCACTTTCTGTTGTAATATGGTGATTAAATGCTTTCCTAACTGCTCAAATTTAATATTTTACATTCACAGCAAAAAGGCTCTGAAAAAAGTATGTACAAAAAATTTACAAAACGACAGGAAGCTTGACACTAAGTATTTGGACAGTGGGAACGAACTGTCCAAGGCTATTCAGTTTAGAGCTACACATCGATATGGATCAATGTTAACTACGTTGCGGTGTGAAGAGTGTAAACCAATGTCATTGGCTGAGATGCGTCATAGGCAGGCTGCACGTCAGTCTAACCACGCACTATTACTCAATTATGGAAGAGATAAACCGTTTTGAGAATTAAAATACGTTTTATGAAAATTTACTGCATTTGAACTTCAATTATATGCTACTACAGCATGCATTTGGCACAATGAACCATTTGTTTAAACTATTGTAGTTCTAATTCTCTTGATCATTCATAAAACGTTTGTACATTTGGAGTTACGCCGGTATTACCACAACGAAAGGTTTTTCTATTCGATCTCTTTTCTATTCTCAAATCCCTTGTACATATTTTTTCTGCATTTGAATAAAAAAAATTGATTCTAAAATCCGTAAGTTTATATCTCATTATCGTTAATTAATATTCGTGATTAATAATGTTTCAAATATTACATTTATAATTAAACAACTAGAGGTTAGATATTTTGACTTATCAAAAGCTAATTAACGCAAACAGGACAAGAGAGCTGCTGCTGAATATTTGCGATACTTTTAAGGCAATTTCTAGTTGTTTTATAATTTAAGATAATTAAAATATTTTGTATTTGGGCGGTATTATCGAGTAATTAATAACATTAATAAGGGTTATAAAAGGAATGGTTACCGAAGTAATATTTGTTTTATAAAAATGTAAATAAAAATAATGTTTTAATAAAAAGGTTTCTATTTTTCGGATATTCATGCTCTTATTAATTGTTCACTTGTTAGTTATATGAAATTACAAAGTAAAACTTAGGTGTAATAGCTCATTTTCCAAACAAAAACTAGAATTTTCGAAAATGAACGTTTAATATGCAATAAAACGTTTTTGAAACACCCTCCTACTGCATCCTTTATTTCATAATAGTCCAAACCTTCATGTTGTTCTTACTGGTCACATGCAAAAGATACTTTTATGACTTCCCAGGTCTTTGATGTTTGCATTTCAACAGCATCTCTGGTGCACATGTCCGTCACTGGCAGATCTATTTTGTAAGTGGTCACCGGAGATGGAAGTTTACTACTTCCGTGTTATACGCATCGTGTTGTTTACATCAAGTCGGAGCTTTCTTCACGTGACGTTTTTCATTTTCTGACGGCATAGTACAGTTAGCGTTTCTCAAACCGTTAACATCACCTAGGCAATGTTATGGTGTCCAGACATGGTTCCCTAGTGCTCACTACTTGGGCTGTGTTTTTTAAAGTTATCTTAAATAGGAAATAGTTATTTAATTTGGATTTAAAGTCCTTTTCTTTCGAGTCAGCAATGTATCTATGACCGGCAGTTGTAAGGCAAATGCACTTTTTAGTAAATCTAACATAGTTTTCTTTTAAGCCATAATGTAGACATTATGATAATATTTTTTCTTAAATAACACAGCTGAATATAATTAATTTGGGCAATTGCTGCTTAATCCTTCTCAACGTTTTAAAATAAATCCGAAAAGCATAAATACTATGACAAAGCTAAGTTATTGAAAAATGTTAAATATTTGAAATTATTTTTAGCGGTTAGGGGAGGCGATTTTAAACATTTGTTTCCCTCACTCATGATTTATTACGTATATAGGAGAAAGGTAATATTAATAGTTAATCTGACTGAAGCAAGTGCATGCAAAAATATTTAAAAATAGTTTCCTAATCATATTTATTGACATAAGATCGTTTTAAACTGTTAATGTCGTTATAATTCCTGTAATACTATAATTTTTCGTTTCCCCTCAAAGATCGTTTTTATACGCACCTTTCCTGTGAACAGCTTGCGGTATTCTGTCCAACATACGACAGTCGTAATGAGTTGCTATCTACCTGCGTTCCATGCCCTGATATTTTGGTGAGATATTTAGAAGCCCATCCAACATCCCCAATCTCATGAGGATGTTTTCCAATTTACGTTAAAATTTGAGTAGCAACTTTATTCAAGTAAAGTTTTGTACAACTTCACTGAAACCTTCCTGAACATCTTTTTATATCATACTTGGAATTCTACACCGATTATGACAAAACTTTCTTAAAATGTGTAGCTTTAAGTTCATGTGGGGGTAACATTACAGCGATTATAATGTAATAGTACATAATAATAATAATAATAATAATAATAATAATAATAATAATAATAATAATATACTACTGAAGCAATAATAGTTACCGTTATTTCAGCACACAAAGTAAAGAAAAATGTCAGAGAGTATACATAATAAATAACTCTTCAGATAAAGATCAACATATTAAATGTGTTATTTTGTTTAGATAATAAACAAATCATATAATAAGAGCATTACAAAATGATACGGTTTAAAAAACCTTAACAAATATGCAGTGCAAAAGTGTCTCTGTAGAGTAGTTGGAACGTATATTGTGCCTAAAACCTTAACAATGATTCTACTAATTGTAATTTCAAATACGGAGAACATCTAATTGTTTATACAGTGATTAATTGTAGAATTGACGACGCTTTAAACACATTCAAGTATTACTGTATAGTTATTTATGACCATGAACAAGACATGGACAGTCAAATTAAGAAAGATACAGGAAACTACAGGTTTGAACTCCATATGCATGGCGGTTAGGGAAAATAGAAAGACGTGGAGGAAGGTTAAGAACCGCTTGAGGGATATGGATAGGCAGTAGGTAATTGCTCATTGTAAAATGATCATTTCGCTGGAAGTAAAATCTGGCTAAAATCTGAATGGATGACGGAGTAGTACATCAAAACATGCGCCAAACTCACTAGACAGAAACTCCCGTGGCTTAGACAAGCAGCATAGCTAATGATTAAGATCACAGACGAATATAAGCGGAGAATTTGCTACATCTGTGAGAAGTGAAAATCATAGACACATATTCTGGCTGAATTTAAAGGTACGGAAGAGTAGAGGAAAACTTTTCTACCGCGCTCCTTTACGGGATGGAGCATAAAGGAGAGGGCAGATTAGGTAAATTTGTGATGAAAGTGAGACTGTTCTGACAAGGCTTTAACAGGGTATGGGGATGAATTGATTGAATACACCTGTATTTCATTTATAATGAGATTTATAATGAGATTTCTTTATATTTTTATGTGTATTTTTAATATTTAAAAAATGAATCTCCTTAATTCTTTCCTGTTCTTCCTTCCTTTCTTTCTTTCCTTCCTTCCTTCTTTCTTTCTTTCTTTCTTTCGTTCTTTCTTTCTTTCTTTTTATGTTATTTTATTGTTGAATAAATATTATTAATTTACTGTGAAATATGTAATGTAGTATTTTATACTAATTAAACAGATCTAGTGTATTATAAAAAGCACGTACGATGCTTTAGATACGTGCGCCTGTTGAAGTTGTATTGTATTGGTACCACTGTAATAAATACATTCCTCCTCCTATTACTACTACTAATACTAATTACTGTCCGTGCCGGTGGTCTAGTGGTAACCTTACTTGCCTTACAGGCGGGATCGCGGGTCAGTCGCGACAGGGTCGGTGAATTTTTTCGGGCATAAATATCCAAGTATGATTTCCTTCGGAAGGGAAGTAAAGCCGCGGGTCCCGTGTATTCGAGGCACGTAAACGAACCTCAAACCTGAAAGAAGAGGCCTCTGAGCAAAATTTATCGGCCGTTTTCCACCTTGAATTGAATGGGACGCCGATGATCTCAGATGTTAAAGAGAGTACGTAAAAAAAAAAAAAAATACAATACTGCTTACTACTACTATTACCGCCACAGGCGGCCGAGGGTTAGATTCCCGCCAGGATCGTCCTCCCTGATTGAGATTTTTTCCAGGTAGGCCTCAGTCCTCATAAATGGGAAATGCAGGTTAGGTTCGTAGGTAGGTAGGTCTAACTTAGGGCCTGGAACGCTTCCTTTATTTTAAAAAAAATATTTGCCAATTTATCATTTAATTTTTCATCATTAGTGTCCACCGCCTGTAGTGCCTCAGTAGTAAAAACGGGCGTTAAACGCCAATTACAAAAAACGACGACTACTACTACATATTAATGTTCATGGCTTAAGCTTTAACGTAATAAATAATATTTTTGTATATTAGTGAGTAATTATGATAGTTTATGTAAAGGCATTAGGCCTTAAGTAAAATTGTATCTGTAAGTATGTAAGCAAATAAATAATAAATTATTATAATTATTATTATTATTATTAATATCATCAACCATTATTGATGTAGTAAATAAGTAGAAAGTCTGGCTGCTAGTGATATAAAAATAAAAAATACAGTGACTTGTTTAGGTAGCGGACGGCAAGGCGCTCCTTCCGGTGGCACGGTTATACTTCTCCAACAAGCAGCTCAGGTGGCTCTTAAATCAAATTAACTCACTGTAGAATACTTAGAGCGTAACAGTCACTGAAAATCAAAGTAATAAATGAAATACTCTGTAGAATGTCTTTTGGTGTGCGTGCGTGCGTGTGTGTGTGTAATGATATATTCAGAATACGAAGTAGAATATGAAAAATACATTTCATCTAGTGAGCATTTTGGAAGGTGGAACTTTAACAATATTTATTTGAAACAACAAATACAAATCTATGATTTTGTATTGAAAATCTGTGTTAGCAGCCCAGAATATTCTACAACATCTTTAGGTATGCACCATCTTTCCATCATGGTCCTCTTTTGAGGTATAAAGACTAAATACAATTAAATGCATTACAAACTAGTACACTTATCCATGTCTGCAAACAGACAGTCGCATCTTTCTTGCTTGTTTTAATTGTTTTATTGGGAATTAAGAGAACTTTAGAGAAATGAAGTGCGAACTCCGCAGATAAGTGGATATCCAAGTTGTTATGAATTATGCAGGATTTAAATGTACTTAACCGTGCAGACAAACACTGCTACGGTCTCCTAAAGATGAGAATTTTTGTCGGTTTCTCAGCTGTTTCTTATGAATAATTTAAGGAGGCTAACGTTTTTCTTTAAACCGCAGAGAGATTTTCTTTCCACATTTCAAATTCAGAAGTAGTGATATCAAATTTCTCTGTGTAATAAGGAACTTCTCTTGGTACCAGCGAAATGAAGCCTTCTTCAGACTTCTCTGCCCCTCTTCCTCAAGAAAATTGGCTTCGTTCCAGGCAGAAGTATTATTTATGAGAAAAGAAAAACACAAGAGTTATCAGCCGGGGACCGGATCCTTTACATCGTTTCCTAAGCACAGTGGCAGTGCAGTAGCAAATGGAACAGAACGTCGAATATCTTAACAGTATGAGATGAAAACTAGAATGTAGGACTCTATTATCTTAAGCTTCTCTTACAGGGTACATCAAATGTGTTTCCCTACATTACAGTTAGCCAAACCACTTCTGCCTTCTTATTTTTCTCGGTCCTGGTGATCTAGCAATAACCATACTTGCCCCGTAGACCCACGATCTGGGGTTCATTTCTGGCTAGGATCGACGGATCTTTTCAAATTATAAGTATAGCTTCCTTCGGAAGGGAAGTAAAGCCATGAGCTCCGTATCGTAGATTTACAACACAAACCTAAAAGAAGATCTCTCTGAGCAAAATTTATTGACAACTTCACGCTTTGAATTGAATGAAACGCTGATGCCTGAGATGTAACATTCATAAAGCAAATACTACCAATACTTCTCATTATTATGCTATTGTATTTAATTCTTATAGGAGAATTCGGCCATTTTCAGTTGAGAAATTATGAAATTACAATATAACAGCTTATTCTTAATTTTACTTGTCAATATAATTAAATAAATATTATCCTAATTCAATATATATCAACCTAATTAAAATAAGAAAATCGCATAAACATTATTAAATAAAATTCAATCTAATTAAATTAGTACGAGTTCGTTAAGGTGCGGACTGGTGAGCGGGATGTCTGGGGTTCGATACCCACTAGGACCGTACTCCCTGACTGATGATTTCTTTTTCCTCAGTGCTCATAAATGGCAAATACCGGGGAAGTATCCTAAACTTAGGTCTGGAACGATTCCTTACTTTAAATTTTTTTCCCAACATATTTCATTTCATGTATCATCAGTGTTACTGTCTGTAATGCCTCAGCAGTTAAAACGGGCGTTAAACACAATTCAACCTAAATAAATGTATGTAAAACTAATTAAATACCAGTAAACCTAATTAAGTGAATTACAACCTAATTAAATATATTTCAACATAATTAAACAAATGTCAATCTATTTAAATGCACTAGTCTAAATAAAACATATCAACCTAATTAAATTCATTTGTCCGACTAATAATCTAATAATCTAATTAAATACATATTAACACAATTTAATATATTTCAACCTAATTAAATGCGTGTCAATCTAATTATAAACATATGGAACTAATTATATATGTAAACTTAACTTAATACATTTCAAAATATTTAAATGCATTTAACTTCTGTCCATAGTTAAAAACATTTCAACCTAATTATATATATGTCACTTAATTATGTACATTTAAACCTAATTATATACTTGTAAACCTCATTTAATATATTTTAACCTAATTTAATGTATTGCAACCTAATTAAATGCATTTCCATGGAATTACATGTATGCTATTCTTACATTTCAATTCATTTAAGTATAATTAAATACATATCAACCTAATTTAATACATTTCAACCCAATTGACACATTTGAATCCATATTCAACCCATTTAAATACATTTTAATATAATTAAATATATTTCAACCTAGGTAAATGTATGTTATTTTTACTAAATTTACGTTAACCTAATTGTATGCATGTCAACCTAGTAAAACACATGTCAATCCAATTATAATAAATTCCAATCTATAAAAATACAAATAAGTCTATTCTGCAATTGCTAAAAGCATTTATTTTTACATGAAGCTTAATGAAATGCTCCATATTAGAAATTTTCTTTGGTATAATAAATATGTAATTAGTTTCGTTAACTTACTGCTATGGTCCACATTATTCAAGCGTATCCGACTGCAAACTTGTCTTCTCTTAATGAGTCAATGCAATAACTGTGTTCTGTTGCTTGAATACCGTAATATGGTATTACTTTTACAATGAACGTAAGATGGTCCAAGCATATTTATATGACAGAGCATAAAGCAGGCGAGAAAACAGCAGAAACTCTTAGCAGATTCCCAAATGTATCTATAGGCTTACTGTAAACCGTTAATGGCACATTAGTAAGATTTACGATGACATATGGAGAAGAAATTTGTGAATGGAAACAAACGGCGGTTCTAGATACAGTGAGGACGCGTTTTTTTTTTTTTTTTTTTTTTTAAATATTCTTTGCCCTAAGAAGAGAACAGAGAATTACAGAATTAAGAAGGCATTCGGGGCCAACAGTAAGACCAGGGTGTAAAATCAGAACTTTTGTTTGCAAATTATCCATGGTAACCAAATTTAATTAGGGCAATTACTGAACAGCTAAGATCGAGAGAGAACATGACATGGGCATCCAAATTAAGAAACGCACTGGAAAACATAGGTTTAGCATCATTTGGATTGATTGACAATGGAACAGAAAGACAATGGAGGAAGGTTTAGAACCCCTTGAGGGATATGGATAGGTAGCAGACAGTTACAATGGAAGGAGATGATTTCGTTAGAAATAGAATCAGGAATAAAATATGAATGGGGAATGTAGTAGTTCATTCAAAATAAGTGTCGATCTCATTAACCGAGGAGTTGTATGGCTCAAACTAGGGGCATGGCGAATGATTATGTCACGGACTAAAATGGATTTCAGAATTTGCCCAATCTATTGGGAGAAAAAATCGTGGATACACAATCTGATTGAATGTAAATATACGGAAGAATGGAGGGAAAATTATTTACTACGACCATTTACCGAATCCAACAAAGGGAAATAGTCATGCTAGGCTCTCCTGGCAAGCAAGAAACAGGAGGAGAGAATAGGTAAATTTATGATGAAAGTGAGGCAGCTCACTTTTGAAAAGGCTTGATAACAGTGGAGGGTCCAGCTCTAGTTGTGACAGTTCTAATGCTATTTATTTTTCCATTTTATTTGGATGTATTGCTAAATATATATGCTTATTTTATATTTTTATGGAATATCCAAGATCTAATATAATATCTTGTAGCATATAAATAGACCTAAGGTATTATGAAAGCACGGTGGATCCGTACTTCTTATTTAATGGTGCCAAGGGAATAAATACACTGCTGCTGATGCTACTGCTATTTCGCAATTTATCCCCAATTTTCTCACAAATGATTGGGTTTACAAGCTTCAGTTACGGTAAGATAGAAGATAGAGACATTTGTTTTAGTGAAGTGTCATTTATAATGCGGCTACATTGGCGGAGTTGAACATGAAATTCAAAACAAGTAGAACATTGTAAATAAAACAAGGACAAGAACCGCCCGAACTGAAGAAAGCACACAGGCATTAATAAAATATCTTGTTTTGGAATCCATATACTAGATTGGACATGTCGTAAAAGGAACAGAAAATGTTACAATACATTAAGTTCAAATGTTTCCTTTCACAGTTACTACACACACAATAAACAGATGATTACCCAAAAAAAGTTCTCATGTAACAATTATAGAATAATTTAACATTTATAACAGTGTTACGCATGGACACTGATGATGAGAAGGCATGGTAAACTGGGAAAGACTTTTTTTTTTTTTTAGGAAGAAAGCGTTACAGACCTAAGTTTAGGGTACCTCCCCGAAATTTGCCATTTATGGGGAGTGGGAAAAACTTGGAAAAAATCTCATTCAAAAAGTGCGGTCCCGGTGAGAATCGAACCCCAGACTTCCTGACACATTGCTAAATCAAATAGCTGTATATACTTTGCCTGTATCTTTAGTATCTTACCATAACGGAAGTTTGTAAACACAATCATTTATGAGAAACTTGGTTAACATTGCGATATAGCATGCGGAACCAATCTCAATAAAATATAATTATCATGCAGTAAGATTAACCGAACTATTCATTTCATTTGGGCGCGACATACACGTAGTAATTACTAGCGCGAAAGTAACAGAAGAAACTTCTCCCTACCATCTATAAACTGCTTCGAATTTTTCTCCGCGCTAACTTTCTGTACAAAATGTTAATGTTAAAAAATAAAATTAACCCTGTTTCACTAAATAGCATTGTCATAACCTATGGCAATTATTCTCTCTCAAACAAGGGACAACACGAACATTGTAGGATATACGATTGAAAGTGTATGGACTGTACTTTGGATGAATTCACCAAATGGTGTATGTGAACAGAGCTGTGTATCTTAGGTTCAGCGACTGTGGTCAGAAAGAGTGGAAGTTACGAGGAGTGAACAAAGTGCATCTTTAAAAGACGTTCTTTAACATCTCAAGTTATCAGCGTCCCATTCAATTCATGGCGTGAAAAAGCCGACAAATTTTGCTCAGAGGCCTGTTTTTCCTGACTTCAGGTTCTTTATCATGCCATAAATGTACCACACGGGACCCACGACTTTACTTCCCTTCCGAAGGAAGCCATACTTACCATTTTTACGCCCGAAAAAACCCATTGGTCCTGGCCGGGATCGAACTCGCGATCTTGGGTTTAGGAGGCAAATATGGTTACCACTACACCACCAGGCCGACAACGTGCATATATGAAAATAGCATTTATTTTCGAGAGGAATGCACAAGAATGTCACACAGTGCTACGGGAAGCAATAGATGCACATACTCTGTCTTATCAAACACTGGCCAGATGAACAGAGCCCTTCTAACGGGGAAGAATGTCGACTGCCGATCTGTTCAGCAGTGGTCGTCCTGTGTCCGCGGACAGGTAAGTACGAATGATGGTGATGGAATAGTACTTACGAGGTGATAGGCGCTGGACACTTGTGGAATTAGAAGAGCAATAAGGAATTCCGGCAATGAAAGAGTACGCCGCATTTTGTGGGAGAACCTGAACATGAGGGAAATGTGTGCCAAGTAGGTGAGATACAGAAGTGGACTACCTATGAAACATGTCGCATCAAACTAGAGAGATTTCAGGAAGAAGGGTGCAATTGATGAAACGTGGGAAGGGGCGTATGAACCAGAACTCAGGCTATATCTCACTCTGTTCACCAAGCAAACACGAGTTTCGCCAAACTCGTCCACCAACAAAAGTCATGATCATTCTGGCGTAAGACAGTCAAGGTGTGCTTGTGTTGTCACCCAGTGCGTGAGGGGGTTGATGTGAATGCCCAGTATTACAGTTCCTTTATGCTCCGCAACGTACGCACCAAACGGCCAAAACTTTTGAATAACGTTGACAGCTCATACAGCCGGCAGTGTCAAATGTCTTTTACAGCGATAGGGATGAGAAGTTCTTTCACACCCGCCTTATTCGCCCGATCTCATTTCCTAAGTGAAGCAGCCACTGCGTAGGAAACGGACATTTTGACAGCATTTCGGCGCGAGGAGGCTCACGTTAGGAACTCATATGCAGCAGACGGTATTCTGTACCTTCCTCACCGCTGGCAATTAACCGTCGATGTACTTGGAGGCTACTTTGAAACCTGCTTAATACCGTGGACTGGGGTACCCGTCCTGTGACGGATTTGCAACCCTGTGTAAGCAGCTGTGCATACTTTTACTCATGCCATAATGTGCAGGTACCATGGTACTTCTCCGAGCAGTGTGTCTCGGGCGGTAATGTCTGGTTTTCGCATGGTTGGGGCCGGCCATCCTGACCTTGGGTTTTTCAAGGTTTTCTCTGGTCGCTTAGGCGAATGCTCAGATGGATATCTCCTTTCAACGAATTTTAGGCTCTCTCATATAATTTATTTTATTCTGTTGATTATGTTACAAGCTCGATAATATCGGGACGAGCTGAGTTGGTGTGATGTGATGGTGGCTTGCGCCTTGGAAAGACTTCCGCCCAAGCGTCTGGTATGAAAACAGCCATCTTGAGAGACTCGAACTTCATGGAAAGGAAGTTCCACTGGCGTCGGGGTGTTCTATGTGAAAACAATGGACCTGTGCCTCACCGCTCGAGAATTCTGACCGCCCAATGTGTCCCTCACCTCATCCATTCCTCAAGAAGGAGGATAGAGAAGGCACAAATAGCCATGGATTAAGCAAATTTGAAATACTGAAATATTTTTCCTCGACTCTAAATTATGAAACGTTTCTGTTAACGCGCCGGACGAATTTACGAGTCTTACAGAAATCCACTAATATTGATGTCACCGATGTTGTATTATAGCTGATGAAATGGAGGAAATAGGCAGACATTATCTCTTAACGAACAAAGAAACTTCTCCTGTAATTGAACAAATAAAACCCACAAAAATTTAATTAAATAACTGTAACATTTTGCCACAGTATCCCTTTGCATTTCGTTCCACCTCTATGCAAATCTCCACATACGTTTTATATATTCAGCATCACCCCAGATTGGCTTTACAAAATGTTAAGTATGATTCCCTCTAAAGTGTTCAACACCTACTTTTTATATTCTTTCCAGCAATCCGTATACTTAATAGAGCCCTTCAGTACATACTTGGAAATAACTTAAATTGAAGTTGCTACACCACAATCAACCTCTTTGGTTAAAAACGAATTCCACTTTCCTCGTAATACCGTAATACTACGATGACGTTTGCAACATACATGGAAACAAAGACCAAGAACCGTAAAAAAAAAAAAAAAAAAAAAAAAAAAAAAAAAAAAAAAAATTAAAAATAAAATAAAATAAATAAATAAATAAAAAACAGAAACACTGACATTTTGAATCCACAAATCCAGTCTTAAAAACAGAGATACTTAGAGACCAATAGAATGTTCATATAGAAAATTACGTAAAGGGCGATACAATTATGAAGAGAATAAAATGGAAGAGAGGTAACTGTAATATGTATAACAGATAAGTTACTTCCTATAGTTTAAAATAACACGGCGCTCGCTCGCTTGCTTACTGCATAAACATTTATGATTATAATTAAAAGTGACCTAAGAGTTTTATCAATCAAATCAAAGAAAGGGCCGTAATGTACAATGTTTGAATTTACAACGCTATACTTTTTCTTTTTTGTGTGTTAACAGTAAGTTTCATTATCATTAAAAATAATTTTATGATATCCATGCTTCACACATTCATAGAAATTTAGCAAATACTAGATAAAATTTCGATTTTAAGGTAATAGTTTTAAGTAAATATTACTAAGTGTAACCAAAACCTGGAATGAAATGTAATTGTTTCCTATTTCGAAAACAGGTCAAATTAAGTATTTTTCTTGTTCGGAGTGTGTTCCAAAGAACTGCCCTTATAAGAGTTTCAACTTTTGCGCTTATGAATTCAAAAGTTACACTAAGTTTTTTTTTTTTTTTCGAGATGTTGCAGGCTCTGCAGATTATATTTGGAATAATACTGCTTTTCTCTCTATTCTATTTTTTGATTCTCTGTAGTATAGCCACCTATCCACTTTCCATCTTGTTGAATGAAAATTTCGCCAGTGTCACAATTTGTCAAACAGACGTCAGTGCCAGAGTTGTGCCTACAAAAGTTTCAAGATGGATAGGCGCAGTATGAACTGTGAGGATATGAAACATTGAAAGCCAGAAGCTGTGACAGTTCGATTTTATTACTGAGGCACCACAGCCGGTGACACTGATGATACATGAGGTGAAATGATAAATTGGGAAAGGATATTTTTAAGGAAGGAAACATTCCAGGCTTAAGTTTAGGGTACCTCCCCGATATTTGCCATTTATGAGAAATAAGGAAAACCTGGAAATAACCCCAGTCAGAGAGGACGGTCCTGATGGGATTCGAACCCTAGAACGCTCGCTCACGAGTTTGCACCTTAACGACATGGGTCCCCGTGGCGGTTTATATGCCCGAGAGTAAACATATTTATATAATTTAATTAGTAATAATTATTAAATACTATATAGCTTGTAGTAACAAGCAGGAACATTTCATGCATTCATGGGCAAAATTCCTTGACGAGAGGGAGGAGACTACCTATTGTAATCTTTTGTGCTTTCACTTACTGATAATGAGACCCCTGGGTAAATATCCAACAACACCAATAACATCGCACATTAAAACCGCTTCAAAGCTTAACTGTAAAAATATCAATAATGACTAGGTATTTATTTATTGATATGTCCTGTTCCTTACATCAATGACAATACTCGAAACTCTAATAAGGTAAATTTTTGCGGAGAAAAGCAGCAGTGAAAATACCTTTAAGTAGGTATCTACTAGACGTATTTCAGAAGTAGGGACCGGTAGCTCTAAAACAAAGTTTGACAATATTTGGGCTAATTGCACATGGGCTGAAAATTGAACTCATTCACTAGCTTTCTACCAGTTTAATGTCGATCTCCTTTGCAAGTCATCCGGTGACTCGATTTCTCAACACACAAGGTATGAGTGCTTCTGAAGTTCGCCGTAAACCATGTGATGTTTGTAAGCCAACTGTAATAAGTGAAGAAATGTCAGACTATGGTATCGCCAGTATAAATAAGTCACACAAATATTCACGATGAAGAGGAAAGGCGTTCAGACATATGCCTTTGTTGCGCATGAGAGCGCAAAAATTTCATAAAATCGTTCTTTCGTTTTTTTTTTTTTTTTATTACATTATGATAGTTCGTGAGAGATACAGTGAAGCTAATTGAGTTACCGCCGCCTGAGCACGGTAAGTGCAGGTAGACAGCAGCCGCCGCACCCGAAGAAAAGGGAGAAAAGCTCTCCAGGCGTAAATTTTAGAAGTTCTGTTATTACTTAAAATGATACTCTTTTTTTTTAATAGTGTTTATCGCCCGTTTTTACTACTGAGGCACCACAGGCGGTGGACACTGGTGATACGCGAAATGGAATGATAAATTAGGAAAGGATATTTTTTAAGGAAGGAAACGTTACAGGCCTAAGTTTAGGGTACCTCCCCGGTATTTGCCAGTTATGAGGACTGAGGAAAACCTGGAAAAAAAATCAGTCAGGGAGGACGGTTCTGGCGGGATTCGAGCCCCAGACCTCCCGCTCACGAGTCCGCGCCTTAACGACCTCGGCCACCCGTGGCGGTTACTCCTTTTAAATAAATAAACAATAATAAAAGCTGTTGAACATGATCTCAAGCAACATTGCCCACATTTCAGAAGGAAATTTCTGTATTTACTCCAACGTTTCTTCCTTAAGAACATGGTGATCGGTTTTCTTCTTATTGAGTGATTTTGTCTGTGGTAATTTTTTAAAAATTTGGCGAGCAGTTTCTGTATCCGGAACGTAATTGTCAGGATATTTTCTTGTGAATCGCCTTGCCTCATCTCTACAAGAATTCATTTTCACATATGAATCATACATAAAAGCCCATTCTTTAAGGCCAAATGTATGTACAGACATAATTAACCAATAGCAATAAGCATAATTTACACACAATGAAATTGCCGATAAACACTCAAACTAACTACAAACTGATATTTGCACATGTATTATAGAACCTCGACTTCCACCAGTACCCAGCAGCATTCTTCCATCGAGTCTCTCCGCATAATGCATTTCCTCTTTGTTCATTTACTCGGGAATATACTTTGAATTTTTAGTTAAATATGCAGGCATTTCATGACGATTCTAAGCAATGACGAATAAGGTTTTTAAATACTCCCTTTTTGCTAATTAAAATAACTGACTAATTGGACGTGTGGAAACATTCAGGATATGCATAATAATTATGTTATACTTCACTTGTTCAAAAACAGATAAGTGATAATGCTAGAAAAATGTTTCTGCCTTAGTGGTTATACCTTAATTATATTTGTCGTGTATCAGGAAGATATCTGCTTAGCTCCTCTGAAAGGTCAATAAAAGTTGAAGTTCTTCCATCTGCTTCTGATATGACCATCCTTGTCAAAAGTGGGCATTTATCATTAGAAAATAGGTTTCCGTTTCATAGCAACGGAACAATGCAACTAAACTTATCTAAGTAGACTTGAACATCTTACTCCAAATGTATGATCCAGAAGTAGAGCACTGTGTACAGAGTGAGACACTTAAAACAGAGCACGCCATTCTACTGATAGAAGAAATTTCTCCAGATAAATGTTGTTCTACTTAAAGTGAACCATAATATGATATTGTTAACTGTTTGTAGGTGGAGGTGTCAAGGGCATATGAAGGTAAACTTAGTCATTTTAAATGGATCGGTATGTTTGGATTTTTACTTTTTAACAATGCGTTTGTAGATGTATACAATGCATGTGTATAAACCTGAAGCAAGTTAGGGTGATTGACGTCAGAGGGAGGGGTTGAAGTTTGTGGCTACAATTTAGAAACCTGCTGCTAAACAAAAACTGAACGCGAGTCACATTTCAGGATCAGCTACA
The DNA here is from genome assembly GCA_030762175.1 of Metallyticus violacea. Taxonomy (NCBI): domain Eukaryota; kingdom Metazoa; phylum Arthropoda; class Insecta; order Mantodea; family Metallyticidae; genus Metallyticus; species Metallyticus violacea. The sequence continues at coordinate 282,187,391 of CM060846.1, read as the reverse complement.
CTGTATGGTCGTTGTTAACGCAATTTCACGCCCATGGTAGAAAACTTTCCATCACTACTTGTCACAGAGTACAAAGATGGGTATCTTTTACAATACAGCTGCAGTTTTCTTGTCCTGAAATGGCGAATGTCCATTATCTTAACCTTAAACGTTGTGGATTCCGAACTGATTTTTATGCACTCATTTCATAACATTCATTCAACTTCTCTTTAGATCCTCGGTGACACGAAGGACGTTAAACAGAAAAACAAACAAAGAAAACGAACAAAAATGAATACAGATATACAAAGGAAACATACTACGATTGTTTACATTCGATTTGCAATGTATTGTGCTGGTTGCAGATACGCAGACTTACAGTACAGTCGAATAACCAACAGGTAAATAATAAAACATATCAATCCATTTAAAATAACAAAGTGGATTTTCGTATCTCTTCGACATATCTGTATGATATAAAAGCCAACAAATCGCACAATGTCCCGCTTCAAGCCAAGGAACCTTTGCCTGAATACTTTTTTTCTATTACTAAAATTGACCATGGTATTCAGGTAGTCTGATTTAAATGCCTCGCTCTTCTGTATTATAACGTGGGTACTGGATAGAGCTGATTCTTCAAAGTCATTTAGTTTTTCTTCTCTTTTGTGCAGGATTGGTGAGAATTTAATGGCAATCCATAAAGTCAGTGCAGCAGTAGTTTGATCGTCATAGTGATGACCTTAAAGATTACCAAATGGGCAGAAAGCCTAGATTTAAATAAATATGTAGATGCAACAAAGTAATTGTGGGAACTTATTCTAGGATTTTCAGGTTTGCTTCCCCATAAATTTATAATACTTATTGGGCATTTTCTTGCAAAGTTTCCAATACCTTTTGCAGGACCACTGGCACCTGTGATATCTCTGACGAGAGTAGAGGATAACGATACGACAGTAGTTTCAGTATTTTGCAGCTTACTAAGTGCAGTTCTAAGCGCTCTAAATATTCTTTTATATTAAAGTGGGTGTTATGCGAGGCATTTGGTATATTCTCTTTGAGACGCCAGTGTCTTTGCGTAGCTTCTTCCGTCAACAGTGATGGGCATCGCCTGAGGCACTGCTTAAGATAAACATCCCCTGGCATTGGTAGCCGGAAATTTCTTGTGCTTCGAATGCTTTTGGACTGAAAGTATGCTGGATGGGTGGCCTGGAATGTCTGCGGCGGAGGAGGATATTTTCGTTACTTGAACCTTGCTCATGGCTGGCCCTTTGTGCTTATGTCCCCAATCGGGGCACATCCCGGAGGAAAGGTTGGGATGAAGGCGACACTGGACGGCCAGGTTCTAGGACAGATGACTGTGCTGACCCAGATGATGTTCCTAACATGTTTCTGGATAGATCACCTCGACGACGGAGTCCTTCCTCCCACCTGGGTTGTTTGGGCCACTCTGAAGGCTTGCCTCCATTCCTGATGCCGAGGTAGCAAACTGTCCAAAAAGCAAGCCACTATGATACCGCGCCAGCGCATCTCGTCCTGACACTTTCAATGTTGTTATCAGAACGGAATGAAATTATATGAAGGGGAAGCGCAAATTTGTAGAATGTAAATGTTCATCCCAACATTCGTATTAATGACATGGCGAAACAGCATAAAATCCAAAAGGCAGGGTGGCACGCCCAACGGGATCTCCCGAATACGAATCTCAAGTGTTACCGCCACCCAGCTCGGTAAACATATGCTTAAACCTTCCTGTTTGTGTTAGCCCAAGGCATATCTAATAAAATATTTCCAGCTGTAGTTGTATGCAAACAGAAGTATATCACATATTGTCCTAATACATAAAAGCAAAGTTAAATGTATTAGAAAAGATGGCCCTTCTTATTCTTCAATATACGGTTTGGGTCTTCACAGATTTCTCAGCGTTTCCTGGGTCCTTCTTTTCTGTAATTCTAGTTTGGAATGTCTGTCATCCTGCAGTGCTAAGTTTCCCATCCATTTTCTGATTTCATACTTTTTAGTTTCTTACGGATGAAATTAGTGTTTAATTCAATTATCCATTTCTTTATCTCAAATAATTCTATACATACTTGAACGTGTCAAACAAATGTCGTTTATGTTGATCCTATTTTATTTAAATGGCTTCACATAGATAAGCCATGGTATCTATGTGAACTTTTTTTAGCAACGTATATTGACAGAGACTGGTTCACTTAATTGTATCACAATTAAAGCGTATATTGGACACTAGGTGTTCTAAACTAAGATTTTCTAATACAATATTTCAGCTTACTGAAAACTTTGTTTTAAAATGCATTATCTTGATAACTGTACAAATTTCTACAAATGCTTCAAGAGGTTTTAAATTTAGTTTTGGCGTTATGTGACCTTTAATTACTAGTGTTTCTCGTAATTTCCATTTACATATACTATTAATTTTTTTCTACACTGATATAAAGTATTACATATTTCACCTAACTTTACCGCTGAGCAATATTTTGCTTGTGTAGTTTATGACAAGAAAACATAGGTGGATACGTGAAGCGGGACGAGCGGCGGTAAAAAGGGCGCTATATAGGTGTCACAATGTTATAAACAAGGTGTAGCCCGAATAATGTTACGGAAATGCGATGTGCCCACCGCATCTGACAATATATTTACTATGTAAAAATTCATGGGAACCAATGTTAGGGTATTGTGCTACCATGAACAGCTGGGGATGGGAGGGAACATGACGTGGGCGGGCAAATTAAGATAGAGAATAGAAACAATAGGGCTGGGTTCCATTCAGATGGTGGTCAGGGGAAGAGAAAGAGCGCACGGAGGAAAGTTAAGAACCGCTTGAGGGATATGAATAGGCAGCAGGCAATTGCGCAATGCGGAAGGATGGTTTCGCTGGAAGTACAATTGAACCTAAAATCTAAAATCGGAATAGGGGATGGAGCAGTGCATCAAAAGAGAAACTAAACTCACTATGACTAGAAAAGTAATCGCGTGGCTGAGACCAGGGGCATTGCGCATGATAAATATCACCGACGAATATGAGTAGAGAATTTGCCTCATCTGTGAGGATATTTGCCCCATGGATACATATTCTGGCTGAAGGTAAAAGTACTGAAGAATTGAGGCAAAAGTATATACCACACTCCATTACGGGATCGAACTATGATAAGGTCTGAAGCAATATTATTGATATGACGTGCCTAATTAAAATATTACAAAGTGTTAACATAATCAATTACAGATATTATAATTAGTATTACGGTTAGTGTGTACAATTTATGTATATTCATATTAGTAGCTAAGTAAGTTTATGTATTGCATATCTGTTGGATATTTTAAGTAGTAAAAAGGAAAAGGTCTGACTTACAGAATCTTTAAAACATAAGCCAAAATCTGTCGAGAGAGTAAATGTGTTTTGTGTACTGGACAATGAACAGATGGCTAGTCATCTCTTTTTTATTTGATCCTTTGTATAAAAAAGGTCACCTATCCTCAGGTTTCTGGTAAATCTCAGTTTAGTTAGACTCCGAACGCAACCAGAAAATACACTAGACAATAGTCAGATCATTAGAGTGAAATAAACCAGATATCCAGACTTGTGGGAACCAAAGGGAGAAATGTAATTAAGGTTTAAATTTAAGGCCTATGAAAGATCCAACCAGGGATCTCAGAATAAGTATATGCACGCCCCTTGGCGAATATGGAGAAAAGTTTAAGTGGAATAATTATAGGAATGGGAGGCAGAAGGTCTAACGAGCGGATGAGGAGATTTTTAATAAAATATAGGAGTTTTAAGAAAGGGTAGCAGTAAGTGTGGAGCCATCAGAGTGGAGAGAAAGAATTGAGTAATCGGGCAGTGATAGTTTAGCCAAAAGTTAAGAAAAGAGTTGAGCGATCTTGGAGAGTAGATGATTGTATTGGGAGAGAGTGAATTTTAACTATGTAGAATAAAGTCATTTTGAACTATAGAATGTGAAAGAGGGGGAGTGTTTCGATAGACAATTAATCGGTTAGGCGAAGGGAGAAATAAAAATAGATCAACAGGAACTTAGAAAGACGATCCTTTATATTAAACAACTGACAAAAGAAAATAAATAGCGTCATCTCTAATCTTAAACTTTGCTTATATATATTTCCTAGTTCTCGACTATCTCCCCCGTTGACCTGAAAAGGTAACAAAGTTTCCAGCATTCTACCGAGCCTAACTGTGGCATCGCGACGCATGGAGACAGCAGCGGGGAGAGAAGAAGGTCATTGATTCTACAAATTCTATTAGTATCCTAATTAATTAAAACTCTTAAATTAACTTTAATTCATCCTCCCATTAAATAACGTCGCAGGTCATTGCTAGGCTCTGCAGGCCTGCAAAGAAGAAGGGGAGAGGTTAGGTAACTTTGTGATGAAAGTGGGACAGCTCAGGTCTGAAAAGGCTGATAACCGTGAGAGTGTTGGGGAAAACAATTTACTGAAGTTGTGGGATTTCTTTCTATTTTTATGTCTTTTTAGTATTTTTATTTATTTTTCCTTGTATTTTATTTTATTTATTTTATTGTAATTTATTTGTTGTTACTTTTTATTTATTTTACATTATTTTATTACTGAATATATATATATATATACATACAGTAATTCAGATTAAATAAGATGTAAAACATATGTATATATGTTATACATCATATTTAATCTAATATTTTGCACTAAATCAAACATGTCAATTGTTGAACCTATGCTCCTGTTGAAGTCATATTGCATTGTAATGGTGCAACTATAATTAATATACTCCTACCAACTATAGTGTGTTAAACCTTGTCAGTTGTTTAACGCGCCAACGAAACAATACCCATAATCAAGCGTCTGTTTCAATGAACTAGTTTTCCCGCAGCGTGTACAGAGTATGACGTAAGCACCTAGTTGCTGAGTGCGCAACAGATAAAGTAAACTGAAAGTGGTAACATGTGGATTTCATCTATTTTCCCTTGTCTGCAAAGTAAATCATTTTTAATAAATATTTTACCCTTTCTGGAGCAACTTATTTCCGCTCTAAGCAAAAATTGTCTGAATTGTATTGTGCTGGAATATATTTTATGAAATTTATGACACTATAACTATCACATATGTCGTTGCTTCTAGTTTTAATACGTTTCTATCTGAAGCTAATGTTCAGGGACAAGGTAAATCATAGCTTTGCCAAAATCCGTTAATAAACTGCAAAAATAAGAAATTTGCACATACATCTGGTATATATTTTAATTTAAAATTAAACCCATAAAACTAAATGTTTTGCTGTTATTTGCCTTCTTCAGCATAACAAATAACAAAAATTGCAATATAACTGCATTAATTTACCTTTTTTCATTGCTTTGTTGTATTTTGCTAGTAACGTGTTTCGAACAAGAAGTGTAATTTTCTACCTCCGTTTTCATTTATTATGTTTCATCTTGCTCTGACATCTGTTCTACGTAGTTCTTTATACACAATATTAATTTATATTCTACAACCTGTTCCCCACTAATGCCAGCTCTAGTTCATTTTAGATATACTCCATGAACTTTAATGAGCTTCTCTTTTTGTTGTTTTCACCACTTTCCTTTTTTTCTTATAAGTTAAGTAACTTCGCCAGACTTTATAAGGTAAATCTATTTTATAAACCTCTTATTTTTCATCTGATACTTTTTCTTCATTTCTGGAATTTATTTATTAGGTAGATTTTCCTTTTGCCCAAAACTTCTTTTGCTGTTTATATAAATACCACTTGTACAATTTTCCCCTTTTCCAAATTAAGAGCTTCTTAAAAGGGATTTTACAATTCCTCTTGCCACTCTGTATTCATTAAATGTATTTACGATTTTATTTTACAATAAATACCCTTTATAAACTTTCTCCTTTTCACACATTTTTCACACGCAGTTGTTTCCATTTAACTAATGATTTTATTTTGTATATCACCAAATAGTGGCCACTGTCTTTGTACACCAGGAATCTTAATTTATAATTCATTGTTTTACAACCTATCAAGTATAAGATGTAAGTGCACTTTTCTTCCGGGCCGTTGTGCTATGGTCTGCTGGAGATGAGAATTCCAAATGTTTCTTCAGCAACTACGGAGGACATCTTCAGTGGAGTGCACGAAGTGTGTCCTCGGAGGAGGTATCACAGAGTCTGAGGAGACTTCGTTCACGCTACTGAAGATGTCCGCCGTAGTTGCGGACGAAACGTCTGGAATTCTCTCTCCAGCAAACCACGGTACCATAGCCAGGAAGAAAATTGCAGTTACATCTATGACTCCGACCGTGAAAGTCTACGTTATATCATTCGATCATGTATATAGATAGCTCTTAGGAAGGAGGCTGTTTGCTATTTTCTTATGGTTATAGTAGAATTTTGTCTTTATTTTTCCATTTGGATTAGATTAAAACTCCTACTTCTGCATTTTGTATTACATTTATGATCAATTGCTCACCTTTTGTTTTGTCTTTCAGAAATTGTAATGCTTTGTTAAAATCTACCATTTCCTCTTATTTCTATCTTCGGGGGCATATATAGAAAATATTATAATTTGATCTCATAATGTTTTCCATTCTGTTCTATTGTTTATCTATGAATCGAAAAAATTTCCAATTACATTTTCCATTTCTGAGTTTTTTTCCTGTTGTTTTACTAATTTTTAGTTTCAGTTACTAAGTGTATCTGTTTTTCTTCGGTTATTTTCCAAATTCACGTTCTTTCGTGTTAATACATTTAACATTCTAGTTACCTAATTGCAATATGTCCTTTATTCCAAAGCATATCCTTTTAGTATACAAGGGTCCATTTCCAAAGTTTCTATCCCGCTTCGCCTATGAAGCTTGCGAGTATTTAATAGCCATCGATACGGACCAAATGCTAGTGTTAAAAATACTTAAGGCTTCCTGTTTATTAGCTTGGCGCCGTATATCATAGCAGCAGCTTTCCGCTTATCTAGGTCTTTCCAGCCATGGCTGTACTGCAGTTATAAATATATCATAAAAGCTCCTTATGTAGCGACTATATTTTATACATTGGAAATGTAGTTTGAATATTACAAATTACATGAATGGCATTAATCAGCACTTAGCGTTCAGTAATAGAAAACAAAATGTAGATGAATTATGTCTTTGTTACTATACAGCGAGAGAAGTTTAGAAGCCACGCATTTTAGATCGATTACCAACCTTTAATCGCTACGGTTCTCCAAGTGGCAAGCGCGATGTCATTCTCTCTTCCTGTCAGTTGCGAGCAGAATTTCAACTCAGTCAGGCGGTTTTGTTGTGCAGTTGAGAATGAGATTTCATTCAATAGTGTAATAGTGTTGTACAATGGTGAGATTTTAACTGCATTTCATCTTCAAGCCATGCAGAATGACAGATGTTTGTATGCAATTTTTCTGGCAGTCCAGTTCCAACGCGAAAAAAAAAAAAAAAAATTAAAGTTAGTAAAGGAGTTTAATATTTTTCTGCCACAACTATTAAAGCAAACCGAAATAGCCATTAGCAAGTTATATTAAGTTTCAATGTGCACCTCAGAATCATCAGTGTTACTGTTGTATTTTGTAGAAAAGAAATGCATTTATCAAACAGAATATTTTATTTGAGATGACTTTTTTTTGGGGGGGGTTACGTAAATGTGTGTGTGGGTAAATTTATGAAACCAAAATCAGAAATAAGTGAATGTCTACCCGAAGTTATGTATTCGTGAGAAAAAACAATTCATAACACCATTTTATTCTTTATTTGCAGGAATCAGCAGTAGTCACTTGGCGTGGGCGAATTTGATTACCTTTATAAGAGAGCTGATAAAGAATGTACATAATTTATTACAGGTATAATTCATCGCGTTAAGATTTACAATATTTTAACTCATTACGTAATGTACACGTGGTACAAGTTTCATGGTTGTTTCTTTCGATTCTCACCTATGAGAGATGTGGAAGATGAGACACGTTCAGCTTCGCCAATTTCAAAATGTAAGTGACACGCGACGAACAATATACTGCTCTAAAATTCTGCTTTCGTCTCAACAACTCTTCAGTTGAGGCTTAATACGATGTTAAAAGAGGCATATGGAAAGCTTGTTTTTCGCTATATCAGTGTTCAAAGATACTTTAAAATGTTTTAAGAGGGAAGGCAATCCATTTCAAAGCAAGATAGACTCGGTTTGTACTCTAACGGAAGAAATAATTAACAACGCTGCTGTCATTGTGAGAGAGGATCGCTGAATAACATTTAGAACCTTTTCAGAATTTCAGGAAAAAGCATCGAACAGCGCACGTTGGTAACTGTAAAGTTGCATATGAGACGTGTTTGTGCTCGGTGGGTTCCAAGACTGCTGATTCCCGAACAAAAGGAAGTTCGCGTGCAGGTTTCTATGCAGGAGAATGTGGATTTTCTTTCAAAGGTAATCACTGCTGATGAAACTTAGCTACATCATTTCAATCCTGAGAGATCAGCAAATCTACATCATCGCTAACACCAAAGAAATCAAGTGGTTGCATCTCATGGGAATGTTAGTAGTCTTATTTTTGGATATTAAAGGAAAGATTTGCCAGCATATCGTACCTAACACACAACTGTCCTAAAATACTGCAAGGCCATATCACACGCAAAATGCCACATTTTCGCATAACGAGCTGGCTGTTGCACCACGATAATGCACGGCCGCACATCGCAAATGTTGTTTATGAATATCTTACTATTAAATGAGAAATGTGTCCATCACCCCTCCTTTAGTATAGATTTAGTCCCGTGCGACATTTTCCTTTACCACAAATTGAAGAAAACCTTCGGGGGAGGCATTTTCACACCAGAAGCAGTGGTGAAAGCTGTGGAGGCGATTCTGAAGATCTGTCAAAAAAGTTTCTAGTATGTCTTTGAAGACTGGCAGAAAGGCTGGGACAGATGCTATGATATGAGTTCAACAGAGACGAGTTTGGGAAAGATCATAAAAATAATGAGGAGTAAAGATATGTTGTCCAAAATAATGATCATTCTTTCATGAGCAGTGCTTGTAATTTATTTCATTTGCAAATTGTTTAGGTGAAGCTGCTCTCTTTATTGATCATCAATTTTCCTCAGTTTTGGGGGAGAAAGCGAAATGGGAATGTAAAAAGTGAATTTTTACAACCTAATATCTTTTAATTTTCAAGAAACATGTGTACTGGAATTTAGTGTTTTCTTCTACTTCTTCTTCTTCTTTTTCTTTTGTTACGCAGGAAAATTTCATTTTATGCTACAAGTTCGGTTTCATATTTTCCAAAATATTCAGTCATTTTCCAAATATCTAATCTTAGGTCCCAAGCATTTTCTTTCATTTATTTTGTATTCACCCCAATGAGAGAAACCATTATTAGATGTTTGAAACCCTCACCGTTTTGCCCACGTCCTTTACAAGGTTGTAAATCCTAGTTATATGCTAAAAGGCGATGGAAGCACATTTAAAGTATAAATTTTACGTTGTGTTGCTCTAGATTGAATGCGACTCTTCGTACCATTCTTTAAATAATGTAGTGTTTTTATGCCTTATGTATGTATGTACAGGAAACCACTCTGCCAATTCAGATTAAGACTGATTCCTTTAAGGTCTCTGCAAAGTAATGTTCCTCATATTTTATGGCTTGAACAATATAACGGAAGTTAAATTATGTTTTTAAGCTTTCATAATTTTTGTTCACTTTAACATATGCCACAGGTACAGAGCAATTCGTTGTCAGTATATGATAAGTTTAATTTTAACATTAATAAATTTACATCACTAATGCACAGAACCATATCTGTGGAGGTGAAATGAGGTAATAATCCCCTATTTCTGTTTCTACGCGCCATTGTGTCTATATATTCATACAAGAAACTAAGCTGAACGATGATATGTTAAACATTTCTGACTCTATGCAGCGAAGTACATTAAAATCATTGTGCAGTTTGGTGCAAGAGAAGGTCATTGGATTTGCAACAGCGCATAAAGCGGTCTGATAGAAAGTGAAAATGTTTTCATGCAACTAAAAACTCAAGAGCATCTGCAGCAAATGTTTGCGAATAAAATTAAATGGTTCAGACCTGGATAGTTTCTTGAGTATACCTTCATTTCTAAAGCTTTTTATGTGCACAGTAACATTCCGAGCACTCTGTGTGTATGTTACTGTAACAGAACAATAATACGCACATTACCAAGTATGATCAAGGTCATTTAGGCAAGGACTCGTGAGCGAGAGACCTAGAGTTCGATTCCCGCCAGATCCGCGCTCCCTGGTTGAGGATTTTTCCAGGTTTTCCTTGGTACTCATAAAAAGCAAATGCTGGAAAGGTACTCTAAACTTCAGCCTGGAACGCTTTCTTCCTTTCCTTTAATACAACATCCTTCTCTAACTTATTTCTTTTCATGTATCATCACTCATCAGTGCCCATCGCCTATGATGCCTCAGCAGTAAAACTGTTCAAATGTTGTCTATTACAATATATTGGCATTGAAGCGGTTTAGTGTTGGCCCCAAAAATTAGAGCCGAATTATGAGACTGTCTGTGGCCCCACGTTGGAAACCAAATATGAAGCTGTTTAGTAGACTACGGCTAAGTGTCCCAGGTAGGGTACCTATTTTGAAGCGATTTGTTGTCGAGGTCGAATTGCCTCAAGTTGTGATGCCAATTTTGAAGCGGTTTGGTAAATTGGTGAATGATCGCTTCGGTGTTGTTGCCTACCCTTCAATGACAATATCTCAGGGTGAATTCGTACTCAACCGCCTGAGAGAGGGCTTTAATAGTATAAATAAGCACGGGTATAATAAATATGTATGTATGTTATATACATATATGTATATATTGGCACGTTATTATGTCCAAGTTACTTTCGCGTCCTCTGGTGTTTTGCAAACGATAGACTTAGCTGCGTCGAATATAAACTTAGTTGCCCCGTGAAAAACTTACAAATTAGTGCCGCGGCGCTAAAACTGCTTAAATGATGTACTGAAACTTTGTAACTGAAAAGGCCTCTTCTTTCAGGCCTGGGATTCTTTTTTGTGCCGTGATTCTACGAAACGGTATCCACGACTTTACTTCCCTTACGAAGAAAGCCATTCATACTTCGGATTTTTACGCCTGAAATTATCCATTGACCCTATTAGGGATTGAACTCGCGATTTTGGGTTTACGAGGCAAGTATGGTTACCACTAGACCATCAGGACCAACCCTCTCATATGTAGAGGCATAGTAAGTACTTTCCAGTTCTTTGCTAAGACACTTCGAGAACAGTGAGCAAGATAAGGTAAACAAGGGAAATGGAACTTGTCAATGAACTGTTGATTTGATGTATTTACGGACGCTCTTTAACATCTCAGGTCATCAGCGTCCCATTCTGTTTACGGCGTGAAACGGCCAACAAATTTTGCTCAGAGGCCTCTTTTTCCAGGCTTGAAGTTCTTTATCGTGCCGTAAATGTACGACACGGGACCCTTGGCTTTGCTTCCCTTCCGAAGGAAGTCATTACTTAGGGTTTTTACGCCCGAAAAAAATCCATCGATCCTGACTTGGGTTGAACCCGCGATCTTGGGTGTCAATGAAATGAAATAAATCTACGTGCATACTTTTTCATATAAGTTTTGCTATCATCTGGTTAATACCGTCTTGCTCTATCCCCTATTCTTGAGTCCAGCCTAGAGCATAAAATAGCACTCTATGAAAATTTCACATTATTTATGACCTTAGTCAAGTTTGCTTAAAGCGGATAAATAAGCGTATCAATGTATAGTTTACATTTTATTTATATTTTGGAACTTCTGCTTTCACAGAAGTATAAACCAATAGAATTTTCTAAGAGATTTGCAGAGTTATAACAGTGATAAAATTATTTATATTACCCACAACAAAAACTAATGGAACTCGTGTGGAGAGCACTTTTATCCCAATTAACAGAAAGCCCTTTGAAAAGCTATAGCCAGCGGCATCTTTTTGCCACAAATTAATTGATATATACTTTTTTAATCCCAAAGATATTACATGTAATGCGTTTTATTTTGAAGAGGAATTTGGATTTTCATCAACTAGATTAATAAAACGGAAAGAAAAAGAAGCAATCAAAATAGGAAAGAGCGATATTTATGGTTTAGAAGTTTTTATGTTATAATTTGAACTTTAATATGTACTTTAAAATGATCAATTTTTATGTATATTTTGCTTGTTCTTATTAATACTAATGAGTACTGTTTAATTTTTATTTCTAAATAAGAGCATGCACAGTGTTTTTATTAAATTAGTCAGATATATCCTACAATAACTACTGTTCTTTATAGACGCTATGTTAAGGGAGTACAACTCAACTTTTTCTCTTAAATTATTACTATTATACTAACAAATAGCTAATCTACCGCTACTTCCACAACACGTCAGTGCTACAAGTTTGACCTATTATTAGTAGTATTATGGACATTAATTGAAAAGTTAAAGTTACCTGGTGCAAATCGCAATTGGTAGCAATAATTTTAATGACTATTGAAACCTTATATATGTGTAGTATTGCTATCATTTCTGTATCATAAAATTTAAATCTTAACAATGTAATTACAAAATGTTCTTTACTGATGAAATGTTACCATTTGTTTATAGTTCAAATAAACTTTCCTAGAAATACGTGCATATAGAATAAAATTGAACTGGATTGGTAGGGAGGGAAGTAAACATTTTGGTACTTAAAAGGGCCGCTTGGGTCTACCCTCGCATCTTCCCCAAAGGAAGGGATGAGATCAGGGAGATATCGGGCGGCCAACCCTACAAGCGGTCTAAGTAGTTGAGGCATGAATTCGTGATAGGGAGGTATGTGGTTACATTCCCTTCAGATCTGTCCTTCCTGACTGAGATTTTTTACAGGTTTTTCTCGGTTTTCATAAATGGAAATTTATGAATTATGGTACTTAGGCCTGGAAAGCTTCTTGCCTTAAAAAAAATCCTTTACCAACTTATCATTTCATCTCATGTATAACCAGTGTCCACCGCCCCTGATGCCTCAACGGTAATAACGGGCGTTAAATACTATTAAAATCGGGCTGCCATTCTGCCATTATTATTTTTCCTTATAGTTAAAAATGGCACCATTCTATACAAATATTACAATGCAAGATTAGTGATATGATTTAAGGTTAAGATGTGCTAAGAAAAGCCCAGGCTTCTAGTCATAAAACCGAGTATGTGGTTATTAAGATTCCTTACCAGAAAAAGTCATTCTAGGGGTAGTGTGACAAGTTTATTTGTTTATTTTGTATGTGTTTTAATGTACTCGTTATGGGATGTAGCGAGAAACAATTATTTAAAAAAAACCGGAAGAAAATTAATCTAAAATCCAAGAGCGGAAAAACTTTCGTACCTCGTGACCCATTGGCATAATATGACAATACAAGCTCGGTTATGCATTCTAGGTGGATAATAGGTACAGTTATTGCTGCATACAACAGTCCTGAAAATTACATATTATAAAACAAGTGTTAAAAATTATTACTTTCAACATTACAGTGAACATTTAATTAATTTCAATTATTCCAAAAGTTTAAAAATTACGATTGGATACTTTCAGATAAGTGCAGGAGATTAAAATTACTGTTGTTATTATTATTAATACTACACAGCAGTCTATATATAATATATCCTGTTTTATTTTGGCATGTATGGAAGGTTGTGAAGAAAGACCAAAATAAAATGTATTTTTTCATTGTATCATAACTAATTATGAATGTATTATATAAAACAGTACATAAATTTCTTGAATACTAGGGTGTTAAATAACACCCTAATAATTCATGCTGTTAAGCATTAGTCATTCTGAATGCGCGTTTAAAAAGTAAATCAGGTAAACAGAAAAACACCCTACAGGACATATTGAGATTAAAGAAGTACGTGTTTGTGAAGCGAACTTCAGATTTGATGTTACAGCAACGTGAAGGACGGGAAACGCATCAAATAATACTCTGAAGGAATACGCACATCTGTGTTAGCTTCTTCAAGGATTGTTGTTTCAGTTTCAGCAAACCTTCGTCACAATTGCTTTTATTCACCGGCAAGATTTCTTTCACACATGATGACATTTCCAACATTTATCCTAAAGCTGTAATCATTGAATCACTAAGAATATTTCGCTATTGGAACTGCGTCTAATTGAGAAGCATATAACCGGCAGCATTTGCTGTCTGGGTTGTGTGAGAGAATGTAGCCACAGCATGACGGAACATTATCTCACTCCAATATGACTTGTCAGGGACCATACATTTCCTGGTCACTGAATTGAAACCTACTTGTGAAGTAATTACAAACGTGTTAGGAATTTTAAAATGTGTGTGCAGAATCTTGTGGAAAATTGTAAAGTTGCGTTATTTTGAATTATATTTTTAAGACAAAATTAGTAAATTGGTAACTTCCTTAAGTCGCTTTTGCACGCCTTAAGCTCTCTCCTCATTCCATTTTCCTGTTTTAATAGTTTACATGCTCGTTCAGAATCGTCCTGTATATTTCCCATGTTCTCATCCTTTTTATATGAGTGCCAATGTTAGATATATTCTTTCTCTTAAGCAAAGAGTAAGGTATATCTCCTAGATCAAAGTAATAATACCAGGAACCAGCAAACTCGCCATGTTCTCTTACAACGCCGAGAAATATAGTAGGAAGTCGTTTTTACGAGAATTTCTCAGAATTTCAAACTGCTGTTTTAACTGTCCGTACATCAATCTAAATAACATTGTACCCGAGATGTCATTTTAATTATTGTATGCATTGAACTTCTAGGTAATACGCCCACACCTACATTGCCAAACAGACATTACTCAATGTAATTATACAGCTAAAAGCTGTAATATTAGCTGCAGTCGTATCCAGTTTGTTCCTTCTCTCTCTCTCTCTCTCTGCATCTTCATAAGACCGCATGCTAATTATTTCATCATTAGCGGTTTGTTTTGCTCGTCTTAGTAACGCAACTTTTTGTGTTAATGCACTGTTCACTAGTTTCAATTAAATTGGGTATATTTTTAGCATTAGATCAGTTTTGTAGCACTAAGGAATTTCGCATGTGTAATGTTTAAATCCTTTTGTGTATTTGACTGCTGATTTAATATTATTGGGGGGGGGGACTGCCTATTATTTGGAAGCGCCGGTTGACAGCATGGCGTGGAAGCTTCTTGAAGGGAGTGGTCATTTACTTTAACATGATTGTAAGTCAGGCGTCTCCTTACCTAAAAATTCATTAATTTAAATGTAGTGAACGTTTCCATAGGTTGAGCAGCTCAAGTAAGACCTCCAAGCACCAGTTCAGGACCGTGGAATTATTGACTCAGTCTTGTATACAGTAACTGTACAACTCTGATGAACTATGCGATGTAATAAATGTATATAATTCAGGTAATTTTCAGTAGTTTTTAAATTACACACTACATACGTGAGAAAGGATATGCAGGGCATTTCTTGTTAGTGAAAAACGTAGAAACGGAAGGCACAATCTTAAGAAACCGGAAATTTGGAAGCAGTAATGAGTGTGAAGTGTGCTAATAATATTGACCACAATCCTGTTTCCATGTGCTGCTGGAGAAATTGTGCAGCTTTTTTGATGTTTTGAAGTATGGTGGTAATGGGAACAACGCGATCGCAAATCTGCGGCCACAAGATGTTGTTGTTCACATCTGGGAGCGAATTGTAAGATAGACAGCTGAAGACAAAATCAGGATATAATGAGAATAAAAAGTGGTCTTACCATATGTGACTTCGGTTATTGAGGCATTCATGCTACTCTTTGATTCTGGCATATTGCAATGTATTGCCAATTACCGAAATGGAAATGCTACTTATATTTGTCAATCTCTGATAAAGGTACAAAATGTGAATGGACTCTCACTAATATCACAAAAATACGCATATGTACACTAAAGGCGAAGCGAGAATCTCTTTTCATGTTTTCTCATTACCCAAGGAACAATTAATTATTTTAATTGGTAAATACTGTCTCTTGTATGTCTGTTCCACTAACGATATTGCATCTAGTAATTAAAAGAAAAATAAATTATACACAGCAGCTTAGTAACTGACTTCTTGATTGAAGAAAAATAAAAGTAAATGTAAAGTAATTGGCCTTTCTTTACATCTCTCATAAATTATTTATTATAGTTTTAAGATAAAGTAGAATATTAACGTATTATATAACGTACATACATTAGCTGAGGATTGGGTTAAGGACATGCAGATGAAAAATTGCATCAAAAAGGAAAACGGCAAAAAATATTATTTTTCAATGGTTTCCTAATTATACAAGCCTAAAATGGAAATATTTTCTTTAAAAACTGCACTTTTAAATGTTTCTGTTCTATTAGTAAAACTAGAAAAAGTATTCCATCAACCACAATTTTTCCCTAAACTTGGCTTTTCAATTGCCAATATCTACAGAATCACTGTACAGTATTAATCGCTGTCCATTTCTACATTACATACCATAAAAACCTGTTAGATATAGCACAAAGATAAAATGGGCAATTTGTGACTGTGAATGAGGCTAATGCTAGAAGATGAAAGCATATTCGGTGAAGGAGGAAAAAACTAGAGTAGTGCGACTCGGAAAGAATGTAATGAAGAAAACTTGATGATTAAACTTGAAACATCTGGATGTAATATCACCTGTTATAATGTTTTAGGTCTATCTTTTAACTCTTTACTCATTTGTCGAAATATCCGACACTGCTAGGTGCTATCCGAAAAAAACAAAGGTGAACTGCCTGCCGAATATATGATACCTAAAGGAAAAAGTGTACTCTACACTGTTTGATTTTAATCAGATGTGGTAATAGCCTCTTATGTTCTTAAGAATCACCAAGTTGTCACCGTCCTTACCACTCTTCATGGCCAACCAACGGTATTGCCATCAGATGCACAGAATTCTGAAGTTGTGATGAACGTACAGTGCAACAAAAGGTGGCGTTGACACCATGGACCAAAAGACGCGATGCTACAGTGTGAAAGGAAAAACAAGGCACTGGCCATTGGTAGTTTTCTTCAACATGATTGCTGTATGTGTAATGAATGCATACATAAATTGGATGACGCTGGCCCACAATGGAAAAATGAGACTTTAACCATCAATGTGGGAACGCAATTTGCAGGAATTGAAATTGCTCCTACAGCCCAAACCTACTGAAATATAAGCATTAATATGTATATAAATTTATGTATGTGTGTGTGTGTGTGTTGTAAGCCTAATCAGCATATTTTATGCATTAATGTAGTTACTCTGTATACATGTGTATCATGAAGTATAACGTTAATTGTGAGTAGCTATAGAAAAAGTTCTCTGGTGTAACTGTCTACGGTAGCTAAGCCAGAAAAGGGACAGAGCCAAGGAGGGAATAAACTTCTATACAAAGGAAAGGGACAAGTGTTATGCCACTTCTTAAAAGAATTACCGTTGGGGGGGGGGGGTTGATTAAGTCCAGGCTTTCGAATACGTTAGGACAATGAACCCGCCAACCGTTTGTACAGTTAAATTTAAACCAACTAATGTAAATAAATATGTCAAAATTTGAAATAATAGCGAGTGGCATGCGTTGGCAGTGAATTTAAATCAGCCTATAGTAGATGTATATTTTGAAATTTTAAAACAAGACACGAAACTTGTGTGACGCCTGTCTTGGTGAAGCCATGGTTTAGTTAATTTGAATTGAATATATAAGCAAGCGTTTGATCGGCTGGGGCCCTCAAAGTTGAATGGGGCATCAGTTGATCACTTCATCAGTTACTCAGATGATTAGAAGTTCTACTTTGGACGCAGTTCTCAGTTCGTCTCCATGGAAATCGCGGCAGCTAATTTTATATCAATTAATCGCGTGATTATTAACATAGATAATATCCTCTTCCAGTCCTGTTGAGCACGAGTCACAAAATAACGAACCAAAACCCTGAAATATTGTTGCCATGTGGGTAACAACTCCAAAACGATCAACAGTCAATTAACGATACGCCCCTACAAAATATGGCAATCAGCAACTAAATTGTTTTATAATTGGCGACCAACCTGGCTGCCATATACCCAATCTCTTCAGAACAAATAGAAAGACAGAAAAAGCCAAATTGACATGTTATAAGTGCACTAAACCTGTATGCTCGGGCATTCTGCTATTTTCTGTGGGTATTGGGAAAATTTAAAATAAACATTATTTTAAAATGTTACAATTGAGAAAAATAACACATTCCGAAAATTAACAAATTCTTCAGTAAAAATTTAAAAAAAAATAGTAGCTTTTAAAATGTGAAGTTTGGACAAATAAAATTATTATAAGGCATTTGTACCTTCAAGATGGTTCATATCATAAACAGTCAAAGCGTTGTCAATACGTTTCAATTTAAACAACGCGGCCATAAGAGGCCCGACTGGTAAGTAACATTATACAGATTTTCTGCTAAGCACAGTGTTGAATTGAAAACAATAGCATCAATTTTGGACAAAAAATAAGACGCAAACGTTAGTAAAAGAAAAGCTGAATATCGCTGCTCGATTAATATAAAAATATCAATAAAATATCTGGCAAAGTTAACACAACAAGCAAAGATCAGGCGGAAATCAGTACATTCTTCTATAAAATTGCTAAAAGCTCATCAGTACAAGGTTACTGAAATGCATCCCTTGCAGCCCACCGACTTGGGAAGGAGGAATTTCATCTTTTGTGAAGTATGTTTTCAGTACTTTGCCTTTTATTTTACATTTGAGTAATTGTGCATCATTCCATGCCACAATAACATCCACATTTTCTATTGCTATGAGACTATAGGCAGCACTGTTGGTTTTTAGCGTAGCTGCCGCACGACATATTAAGCTGCTGCTGCTGCAAAAAAAAAAAAAAAAAAGGAGGAGAAGGAGGAGAAGGAGGAGGAGGAGGAGGAGGAGGAGGAGGTACAAGGTAACGAAATAAACACCTCATTAAGATGAGTGATTACCGAGCTAGATTCCGACAAACTGTATCAAATTCAGGATTTAAATAGCCCACTATTTCCAGATGGTTGGGCAAATGCAAGATAGCTGAGAAAAAGGAAAGGAAGAGGCGGAAAAAGATTGTCTGTTATTGCTAATGGGGGAACTCTGAACAAGGAGGTTATGACTTCAGTGGGTAGAAAAACAGTGGTTAGATATTAGTATTGCAGTGGTTTAAAGAAGAAACACCAGATAGGTGTTAGTTTATTTTATCAGATCAATCAATTTGGCGCAGAGCTGAAAATTTTCTTTCAGAATGTGAGGACTCAACCGCGAGTTCCCTGAAAACGTCATAATTTTGGGTTTTATTTTAGTGAATGCGTAGGTGCAGTGCATTTTGTGGGAAACTGTGAATATAAATACAGACGCAATGGTTTTAGAAAAAAGTATATTGAACACTTTGTATCAGCAGAAAACTGTATTTTCCAGGATGATTCCACACCATAGCGCACAGCAAGAAAAGTAGGTCTTGTATCATTTTAAAATAAAAAAAAAATATTCTTTTAAGCCACAAGTTTGCACTTCTGAAAGACAGAGGAATTTTTACACTCACGTGCCCTGGAAACGACTCAAATCTGAACTTCAATATGGAATGCTGAAAGAGGATTGCCAATGCCGCAAAAAATCTAAGAACAACAATGAGTATTTTTCACGAAATTTCACATTAAAGTGAAAGGAATAAAGTCAAGAATTAAATCCTTTCACCAACCACATGGTGTGATGCAATGAAAGCACGATCAACGCATAGTATTAGCTGACGTATTTAACAACATATTCATCTTGTGGCTATCCAATTATAGTAAATAATAAACTAAATGTTATCAGCTGCATGCAATATTATGACCATATTTAGTTATAAAATATGACATTAGCCTTTGTTTTTTGTTAAACATTTACTTCCACTCGTAACATAAATACTTATATATAATAAGGTTATATTCTAACACTGAAGTATAGTCATATTTTGATACATTAGGACACCTAGATGTATCTATAAAAACAGGAGAGCATAAAAACACTGTGGTTGATGCAATAAAGATTTCCGTAATTGTAATTTAAGGTTCAAATGCACCATCAATGCATATAGGATAATAATTATCACGTGTCTTAGAATGCCTCCAAATTAACATCTGCAAAGCTGGTGTACTGACATAGTCTCTAACCTCTAAACATTCAAAACATTGACTTTAAGACACCTGAATAAAAATGATTTTAAACTGAATTTATCCAGGAGTAGCTTAGTTCAACATGAGCTATTCAGCTATACCCATTTTCAGACATGGTGTATTTCATATGAAATCATAGCCTTGTCATCCTGACGACCGCTTACTTACATTGATGCAACATGCTGTACAGACCGGTGGCTGGCCTTGTGGCAGCACGAGTTCTTAAAAGGTGTTTGTTTACTGCTGAGGCATTACAGATGGTGGACACTGGTATATATGAGGTGAAATGATAACTTGGGAAAGGTTTTTTCTTTTTTCTTTTTTAAGATGGAAACGTTTCAGGCCTACATTTTCCATTTATGACGACTGATAAAAATCTAGAAAAACCTTAGTTAGGAGTAAACGTGAATCTTCTCAGATTGCGTGATTTTATCCACTAGTTTTAGGGCTTCAGGCATGAGTCTAAATGTTTAATTGTTATAGAAATCTGTACAAGGTATTCTGTATGATCAACTGCTCACTATAGAAAAAAGTTAATGTTGGCAATGTAGTAATATCGAAACTTTCAGCATTGGTAGAATTGTATAATTATTTTATCTAAGGAACAATTTATAATACATATCAATGTGTAATTTTATAACAAACATCATTACTGTTCTGATAATTATTTAAAAAGTATAAGAAATGGCAGTTTCGCTAGTGCATGGGGCTCTGACGGTTATGAAATTGTGTAGTCATGAACAGCGGATACAAACATTTAGTCCATTACAAATTTTGGTAATAATTTTAGAAACTTTGCAACTAATGAAAGAGTATTTGTAATTAAACTTTTCAAAAAATATGAAATAGGTATACTTTCAAAAAAGTAGAGGTAAAAAAAATGCAGCAAGAAAAAATATAAAATGGGTAATGTGGGTGTTCAAGGGTAGTGCAATGTATTTTACACTAATGGACTCAGAAAAATGGATTAGGGAAAATATGGATCACTTTTATTTCATTTCTAAATGATTGAAACTATTATATTTATCTTCTCTGTCAATTGTTCTAATACTATATCTATGTAATTGATATTGTAAGTACAGTACATTTAGTCTTCGGTGAAATGAAACTTAAAACATTGCAAATTTTACAAAACTGAAAATGTTCACAAAACACAAAAGGCATATCCTCCCACCCTTTGCTTGAATCACTGTCTCCACACTATCAGGCGTGGAGTCTACAAGTGTACGGAGATCATCCAGTAGTTCCATTCTTCAATCAAATTTGTCCTCAGATCCTGTAGCTTTCGAAGCTGCAATTCTGATCTCTTCGATCAAGCATGGCCTACAGTGCTCGATAGTGATTAGATCCGGACATTGTGCTGTGCAATCATAAGTTTGTATCCCGACTTTATCATGACATTGCCTAATACATCGATCAATGCGAGCACAAAAACATGCTCAGTCAGAACCTCCTATATATACTTATGGACATTGAGTGAATTGCCTTCGATGATTAAAAATACGAGCCTGTTTGTTGATCATTATGAAACTTTCTGTGAAAGGCAATCTTCAGGAGGAACAATCTGATGAATACCTCTCCCCATCTCCTGCATCCATCTAGGGACCGTAAGCTGAATTGACTTTCAGCCGGGAAAAGAACTCTACTCCATTATTCTGGAGTCCAGTGTCGATACTGCATCGCAAATTTTAATCAAGCTACCGGGTATTATTGTGTAAGTTTTGTCTCCCCTAGTCTAACCGTTCTCTCACTTCCGTGGATATATTCAAGGCTATTTCTAGCCTGAAACGTAGTGGTGTGAAGGTCTCGGGGGACCTGGAGGATCAGGAATCTGCCGTCGCTCGAAACGCACGCCTTTAAGGCTTTCTATGCAGACTTTCTATCAAAAGAGCCGAACTCTTGAAAACAAATCAGAGCTGAAAGCTTTCAAGGCGGCTGTATTTACTACTTCAACACAAAAATCTTGGTAAACTGGGCAATGTAGCTATTGACGACAATCGGTAACCTAATGCAGATTATAGCTTCTCCAGCAGGAATTGGACCATAATCCTTTAAAGCTTTAAAACATAATGATCGGTTAAAATTAAATATTCCCAACAATATGGTAGCAATGTATTAAATAAATGTTTATAATAGTTCTTATCTAGAGTTAACAGAAGTAAATAACGACTAAAATGCTTTGAAATATTAACACACTATACATTCATTTGTCATATTATCTTCTCAATATAGAGTGTGATTCACATAAACACGGATAACGCTTAGTATATTGGCGAGAGGGCAAACTGATCATTTTCCAAAAGGGGACACTTTGCCATTGGAAACGCTCAATGAAGGCCAACCGAATAAGGGATAAGGAAGGATAGCATTGCGATCAGTGTTATATGCGATAGTACGTCATTGTTTATTAACCTGAATGTTGATCACCACCGTAGTCCAGAGAAATGTTTGAGCATCCCATGCGGTGGGCCCTTGCTAAATTCCAGATTAAATTAGTTTCTTAACTGAGGGTTATTCCCTCAGATCTTTAGGTGAATGACTGGAAAGCTTAAGCTAGTAAGTCCCTTGAACTCATTAGTTCAAGTTATCATCCATCATCCTTCATCTGGCAAAATAGAATTTCAAGTCGCGGTGCCATGGTCATAAAAAACTGAATGTAAAGTAAAAGCAGAGTGAGTGACGGAAGGTGAAACGAAAATTACTAATTTACTAATATAATGTATTGTAGTAGTACAGAATTAAGGCAAAATCATACAATTTTTGTCAAAACATTAACGAAGTTTTTCTGTGTACTGTAAAAACCTCCTTTAATTTTTATCGCATATAGAGGCATTTCATGGTATTGTCATATCCCTAACATTTTGCATTTCATTAAGGAAGCAATCACGAAAAAGCATATTCAACTATGCAAACAAAGAGAGCAAACACGGTACATACCCATTTTACTAGAACTCGAAATTACACCACCACAAATACTTCCACAGCCAAACCCGATTATACTGGCCCTTCAACTGCAACCAGTCTCATCACGATCCAATGGAAATAAACGGAAATAGGAATATGACGTAAGTAATTCCATGGAATGTCACTATACTAATAAAGAATTGCACTGCCGGTAGATACACTAAACTCATTTAATTCAACAAACTTTAACAAAATTTCATTAGTCGTGTTCAAGAAAATCGCAGATCATTATTTTGATGAATATACACAAACACTTTACTGATAACGGAATATAATTTGTACAACACTTGAAACCCCTGTAACATGCAATTAACATTACCACCACGCCATGTACAGCTACCAGGAACTTCAAGGAGTGGTTCGCTTCTGATGGTCTAGTGGTAATCATATTTCCCTCGCAGACCGAAAGTCGTGTATTCAAAAGCGATCAAATTTGATTCGTTTTTAGGGTGTAAAAGACTAAGAACTTGCCTTCGGAAGGAAACTAAAACCGGGGGTCCCATGTAGTTGATTTACGGTAAGTAAAAGAACAAGAGTGAATGAAGAGGCCTCTGAGCAAAATTGATCGGCTGTATCAAACTTGTTCCCATTGAAAGCAGATTTTGAAAGAAAAACTTAGTTATTTCCAGCTGTAGAGTCGAAGTGCATTGGAACTCCTCCTCTTTAGGACGTTTCGTCAGCAATTACGACTGACATCTTTAGAGGCGCGCTTATAGTTTCTGAAGTACACTCGCTATGGTCTCTACAGTAACTGTGAAACAAGTGGGTTATATCGCTATGACGGATCGTAATAAACTACATCACAATAAATTAAGTGATTATAGAGGAGTCTTACATCAGCAATTTGAAATCCGGAATCTATTGTCAATGAAGAAAAAATAACGTAATTATATGGTGACAAAGAAGCTGAATTGTTATAATTTTGTACAAGGGATTAACCTGAAACAAAAGTTAATGCATGTATCAACAAAGCTTACAGCCTTCTGGACCTGTAGAAGCATTTTGGTAAAACGTGGGATTTTGGAACCAAAGTGATGTGTTGTATTTACACAGAGAACTGATGTTTCTTATGCTGCTTAATATGGTTACCTAGATTACAGATCTGCAGAGAACAACTATACATGTTACAGAAAATAGTAAATTGTGTTTTAGGTACTACTCTTACATTTACAACGGAAATTCTGCTGGACCTGCCACCCTTCATGTTTGGGTAGAAGCTGAAACAAAGAATGGATTCTGTGGGTTATTACATATATCAGATTTAAGAAAAGAGTGTCTGTATGCTATGGGCACCTGAACCTTTCCAAAGAATACAGGTCTGAAGGACATTTTGATTATGCAAATTGATAAGACCACAAGGAAATCCAGTGAAAAGAAATTCACTGCCATTTACCCACTGCCAGCTCTGTAGAGCTGAAATGGGTACCATATCATCAAAGATCTGAGGTACAATTAAGTAGATAAGCTGGTCATGAAGGAAACAAACACTCCATTTATTGTACAAGAACCTCTATGTGGCATTAGCAAGCTAAAACTAAAACCCGCAGTACAAACATAGATGAGGAAAGAATAACAAAAGATACAGCCTAAATACTCTGGTCAATCACTGGGCAAAATTCTTCTTTATGGTCCCGACTATGCTCTCACTAAGTCGCTCTTCCGCTTCAAAAGAAAAAAATTAAGCAGAGCAGTTGCATTACTGGGCATGGGACGTTAGGAAACATCTGTAGATTATGACACCCTTTCAAGGAGGTTCAATCTGAAGATTGTGTAAGCACTATAATGAAAGTGCTAAATTCATATTATCCAAAAGAGAAGTTCTAGCAGGTTCTAACGGAGACTCCATATTGGGCACTGTAGAAGACTTCTCTGTAGAAGTGATTGTTCTGGAACACGGGGTAGAACTCCTACAAAGGAAAAAGAGTATCACAATAGCAATGGCCCAACCTGCGAGAGCTTTCAAATAATCCCCATAATTCACTATATTACTACACTCAGTTCAGTATATGAAATGAAATGATCACACCTGAGATTCCTTAGGGTCTTTTTTGGCTCATAAATGGATAAAAAAGCAATCTCTGTTTGCCTATGGCAAAAGAAAGAGAGCTAACACACGGCTTTGAAAAACTTCCTACTCTCTTTCAAGTAAACTTTTTTGCCATTCTGACGAGCATGTGGAATACTATAGGAACTAATTGTGTGAGCAGTGGCAATAATATACGTTCAGACAGCAAGCAGTCTCCAACATTCAAAACTGGACTGGAATGTTTGAAACCTTGATGATACTAACTGAAGACAGCTCGGTGGAATTGATCTGTGTTCTGGAACACTGGGGAATTCATGGCAACTCAAGGGCAAATTATTTGACTAAAGCAGAATTTATAAGTCCTGAGTGAGTCCAGATTTGGATTATACTATGAATATGTCCGAGGAGAATCCAGGGATTGAGTCACAGGAAAAACAAAAAGTATTGAAAATCCGTTGCACGTCCTCGGTATTTAAAGACAAGCATTAAGCTCAGCTGAAGAGTGGGCCTACTAACCGACATCTCTTCAAGATTGCCAAAAAGTTCATGCCAATTGTAACAGAGCCAATAAAGAAGTGAAACAGCTTAACATTTACTGCGTGACTGAAACTCTTGCAGTATAAACAGTCAAATACATTAATAATTGTTTCTTTTAAATTACCTGAATTGAAGATCTCTGTTAAATAGCAGGCATTATTAATTAATGCTGTAATTATCAGAGACTAGAGGAAAGGGAAGCACAAAAAATCAGTATTGGTCTCTGTGCGCTGAACAATTTACTTCTCATTATATCTAAACCAATACAGAAGGAAACTGACGCCAGATTAGAACATAGTTCTGATACAAACTATCCACCCAAAAAGTAATATATATTTTCAACTACTTTATTTTTCGTTCTATATTATTATTATTATTATTATTATTATTATTATTATTGTTATTCAAAAGCGAATTTCTCCCATAAAGCCTGTTTTTGATTCAGTTACCCATTCGGTCTGTTTGATTCCAATTATATAATATACTTCGAAAGTAGATTTACAAACACTGCCTTTTCTGCAGCCGAAAAAAAAAAAACAACCACATACTCCCTTTGTGATTGCATGCCGCCATGAGCATATAAAACATTTTTTTTACTGCGTACAGCAGAAAATTTTTATTTTCAAGCAATGCCCGATTGGAAAAATTCTGCTTCATCTTTTGCGCTTTGTTAGAGTTTTCATAATTAAAGAAAAAATGCTTTGGTGGGACACACAACGCGTTTATTAACAGTATATATGAGGGCTGTTCAATAAAAAACGAACATAATATTTAATAGACATTTTCTGGCGCTGAAAGTTAACTTTACAATATTTTGTTACCTTAATGAGTAATGTACATGTAGTACTAGATTTATTGCTGTCACTTCGGGTTCCCTCCTGTGAGAGGTTGTGCGAGTTGAAACATGTTAAGTTCCGTCTACAAAAAAGCGGAGATAACATGCGACGAACAATATGCTGCTCTGAAATTCTTCTTTTGTCTCAACAAGGTCCATGCAGTGTTACAGAAGTCCTGTAGAGAGCTTATTCTTCCCTATAGTATAGTTCAAAGATGGCTTAAAATACTTTAAGAGCGGATGCAATGCCAAAGGAATGCGAATACGGTAATCCAGTTTGCGTGCTAACATACGAAAACATAAACATACTGCTGTCATTATGAGAGAGGATTGTCGTATAACATTAAGAACATGTTCAGAAATTGTGAAAATTTCACTGGGTGTCACTCACAATTTGGCAACTGAAAAGTTGCGCATTATGTTCTAATACTTGCTGATTCTCTAACAAAAAGTGTATCGCATAAAGGTTTGCATGCAGTTGAAGATGAAGAGTTTCTTTTAAGATAATCACTGCAGATGTAACTTGGATACATCATTTCGATCCTGAGAGCTAACAACAATGCTCTCAATCCTCATCGAAATAAAGCAAAAACGGTTGCATCTGGTAGGAAAGTTACGGCCATCTCATTTTTCGATATTCAAGGAATGTTTACCAGCATGTCGTACCGGCACACACAGCTGTTACTGGGCGATACTACAGAGATGTTCTGAAAACTCTGCAAGGCCATTTCACACGCAAAAGCCACATTTCCGTGTAACAAGCTGAAGTTGCACCACGAAAATGCACAAACGCACATTGCAGATGTTGGTGAATATCTCACAAATATCAATGTGATGTGCGTTCCTCACCCTCCCTATACTCCAGATTTAGCTCCTTGCGAGTTTTTCCTTATCTTCAAATTGAGAAACACCTTCATGTGAGGCATTTTACATCATCACAAGCAGTTGTGAAAGCTGCGGAGGCTCCTGAAGAACCTGTCAAAAAAGGTTTCCAGCATGTCTTGTGAAGACTGGCAGAAACGCTGGGACAGGTGCATCTAATGGCGACTACGTTCAGAAATATAATTAAAATTATAAGGATTTGGGGGGGGGGAATGGTGCTTAACGCCCGTTACTACCGAGACATCACAGGCGGTGGACACTGATGATACATGAGATGAAATGATAAATTGGAAAAGAATTTATTTTAAAGAAGGAAACCTTCCGGGCCTAAGTTTAGAATACCTCCCCGGCATTTTCATTTATAAGGACTGAGGAAAATCTGGAAAATACCTGTCAGGGAGAATGGCCCTGGTGGGATTCGAACCCCAGACCTCCCGCTCACGAGTCCGCGCCTTAACGAGTTCGGCCACCCGCGGCAGTAATTAATTATGATGTGAAAAATAATTATGATCATTCTCTTTATTAAGTAGCCCTTGGTGAAACGGCCATGAATCTCGCCATATTATGGCATCCGCTATGCAATTCAGACTTCATGCCTTGAGAGTTGATTTTTTCCCGAAACTTAAACAGTACCTTCGTGGATATCAGTGTGCATGCAATGAAGAAAGTAAAACAGTTATCAAATACTGCTTGTGGAAACAGGAGGGGAGCTCTTTTGTGGCGGCTTTGCTATACTTATTGTTTCTCAATCAACGAAATTCTTATTTTTGAGAAAACGTTTGGTTTAAATCCGTTACAGGTACACCTAAGCGCGAGATCTTAAATACTTGCACACCAATGGTCGTTGTAGCACTAATTAATATCAAGGAGGCACAATGATTGCTCCAAGAAGTTCGTAGTGTTTTTGCAGCAAAGATACATAAATAAAACATTTTAATCGTTATGACCAGGGGATTTTATACACAAATGTCACAGAGCAAAGTGTTTGCCATGAACATGTTCATAATTAGGTATTTTTATTTAGAAAGAGCTATGAGCTCATTTTCATTTTACAAACAACAGAGCATTTTAATAGATATTTATAATAATATAAAGTTTTCTCAGAAA
This sequence comes from Metallyticus violacea, assembly GCA_030762175.1. Lineage (NCBI taxonomy): Eukaryota > Metazoa > Arthropoda > Insecta > Mantodea > Metallyticidae > Metallyticus > Metallyticus violacea. The sequence goes on along the minus strand of CM060846.1, from coordinate 282,158,911 downwards.
TATATAATCCTATTTATTTACTATATCCGTGTTATATAAAGATTTTTTTTGATTGATTTATTTATGGACGCTCTTTAACATCTCAGGTCATCAGCGTCCCATTCAACTTAGGGCGTGAAACGGCCGAAAAATTTTGCTCAGAGGCCTCTCTTTCAGGCTTGAGGTTCTTTTTCGTGCCGTAAATGTACGACACGGGACCCACGGCTTTACTTCCCTTCCGAAGGAAGCCATACTTAGGATTTTTACGCCCGAAAAAATCCATTGGTCCTGGCCGGGTTTGAACCCGCGATCTTGGGTGTAGGAGGCAAGTTATATAAAGATGAACAGTCACTGAGCACACATAAGATATGTATATGAAAACAAACATTCAGGTTCAATCTGAGAACAGATGCTAATGGGAATGTCCTCTTCTTTGGTATATGAGCAGGGTAGGTGTTAAATAATAATGATCTCTCTTTGAAATATTTTGAACCGAAATATGAAGCCGGAAATAAGGCTGCCTTTATTAATTTAATAACTAAGGGCTGCAGAGTTATATTTATAAAGGCATTAGATTTGATAAGGTTTAATTATTATGTATAAGTATAAGAAATATTTTAGAGATAGGTATAACAGAAATAGAAACAATTTGTAACTTGTAACTTACAAAAGGGTTTTGTATACATTTTGTGTAAAATATGTTAGAAAGAGACAGATGTATACCTGACACCTCTCCACTGACCGATCCTTAGACAAGGCTGAAGAAAGGGTAAACTATCTTTTGTTTGATCACGAACCTTCTGCCCAAGGAAATACTTAGGAGTTCACAATAAGAGAAACATGTGGCCGTAACGGGACAGTATTTAACAAAGTCAGACGTAGCAATAATTTAAGAGAAAATGAAAATGTCAGAACGGAGACGAAAAAGTTTTATTACAGGAAAGCCGAAAACAGCCTATCAACACGTGCGTTATCTCTGAGAACATTTGGAAATCTACAAACTAAGGAAGGCAAAATATTTTCAATAGAAATCAGAATGTAAGGAAAGTGCCGAAATTTACGACAGGTTGTTCTGGGAAAATTCAAGTTCGTGGGAAGACATTAGATCAGGGGGGAAAGAATAATTCTAGCCAATGGTCATCAAATAAAAGTCAACCAATAAGGAGAACTTAGTTACAAATAAATATTTTTAAGATAGCCAATGATGAAAGTACAACACGGAAATAGGATAAAATACGAGAGAATTAAATTTAGCGAAAGGCGTGGCGATGTAGTAGAAAAACTAGAGTTATTCATAGATTCAGAGGGACATTCGGACATTCAGATTCAGACATTCATTCAGTCGAGAAACGGAGGACAGCATACGAGAGACACGAAAGAAATATACGAAAGCAGGCAGCCTGAGTCATTCAAAAGTAATCAGTCTAGGTCATTTCTAAAGTTCAGTTGAGGGCAGTGTAAGTCATTTCTAAAGCCAGTCTAATTGAGTAGCGAAGCCAGCGGCAAACAGTCAGGAAGTAGCCCCAATATTTTTTTCATGTGAATAAAATATTTTAAACAAGTCAACCTTGTGTATTTTTGGGCAACACATTTCTCGTTCCCGTGGATCTATACTGATCCGCGAAACACTCCAGTGGACCCTGAGATCAAATACAACAGAATTGGAGTAGACGTCATCCAGTGAGCAGCCCCGCTGAACAACATCGTAACCAGGACCCTCAACCACCAGTCCACAACAACACTACGCCCCCGCACCTCCCTCTAATTCCTGCTCCAAATATAAGTTCATTTTCTTCGCAGTTCTGAAAGTACAGTTACTCTGCTCACTGCATCTTGGCCTCGATTGCAATTATATCAAAGTATACGTAAAGCATTTATATACTGTGTTGTAGACCAACAGAATTATCAACACAACTTTTTACATTTATGATGCAAAGTTCAAGATTCAGTCCTTCAAATAATCTTTCCATTTTGGATCATATTTGCGTGCTGTTTAGCTCAATTGCCATTAATATGGTTATTCTTAAGGGCTGGACTTCTAATACATGCAATAAATAAAGAGATGTCATTTATTTTCTCACGTGTTGTTACAACTCAAAAATGATGAATACTTACAACAACAAAAAATAAATGTATTTTTAAGGAGTCAAAATAGGAATTATCGTGTTCCTCTTCCAACTTGTTACTTTTTATAATTATTTTGAGATGGCTGCAGAATAACACCTACAGATTATTTACTGAAGCTCTAATATAAATTTATTACTGAACTTATTATCAGATTTTTCAACCTTCATTTCATTCCCTTCCTGTGTGAAATACTTCCTCTTGGCCATCCATATTCACAATCAGATAATGAAGTATAGTCTTCTAGCTGCAATCATTATTGATTTGAACAGAACAGAACACCTAATTCAGTGTACACGTGTAACAATTTAAATTGCTATACCTTAACAAATAATTGCCACCGAAAGTTGACTTTGGCGACAATGTGTATAATATCACAACAATAGTCAATCCTGGTGTCCTAGTGGTACCCATACTAGTCTCGTAGACCCAAGATCGCGGATTCAATCCCTGCCAGGGTCGATGGATTTTTTGGACCTAAAATTCAGAGATATGGCTTCCTTCGAAATGGAAATAAAACCATGAGTCTCTTGTCTAATATTTACGTACGTAAAAGAACCTCAAGCTGAAAGAAGAGGCATCTGTGCAAAATTTATCGGCCGTTTCACGCCCTGAATTGAATGGGACGCTGATGACCTGAGATGTTAAAGAACGTCCATAAATAAACCAAATTAACCAAAATTAGAACAATAAAAACCATAAAATCTGAAAATAATTTATTTTTGGTAATAAAAGGTCCTGACTCTTCTCTCTGCATTTGAATGTAACTGACAACTATATTGCTGGACTTAAATTCAACATAATTCGGGACAAGTCTACTCATTGTCAGGGAATTTTCACGTCGTTTCATTGCGGGATATTCCTGAAATTATAACTTGAAGCTTTCTTGTATGTACTTAAAACTTCTTTATAGGTGAAAATCATACTGATATAAAGTCTGGAGAGCGTAAAAGCTGCTTAACCTGAAAAACTCTTTTTGCTTCCCACATAGAAAATTTGCCATATGTGCAGTAGCATACTTGCACAAAACAGCTGATGCAAATTGGTCGAAATTCCAAAGAAGAAACCCCCCAATGAGTCACCATCAAGATTTTAATGACCATGCTCTCACATTATTTAGCTTTTGAAACACAACAATGAAAGTTAGCCTTTCAACCACCTAAGCTTGCCTGAAAGTTAAGAGCGGGCGCAGTCCTATCTGTCACTGTTTGTGATCACCCAGTTGTGTCATGTAATTAACACCTAGCACTGTATTGTTGACTGGAGAGTTTGGCCCGGATATTGTACGGATCGGACTCAGCGAATAGGTACGTACACAATAGCGAGATTCCATAACAACGAAGTCAGCATTGCGCATGTCCAAGATCCATTATACACTACAAATACACTCGTATTATCCATTGCAGCTTATTTTACCCGTGGCGAAATCAGTAACCCCAGATGTCATACTATGTAAGTCTCTAGCTGTGTAAAAGTCAGTTCATTGAAGCAAGCAGGGGATAACGGTTTTCTCCTTCGACGTGTTAAAACAACCGAGAAAGATTGTATATTATTTATAATGAATGCATTTGTTATATATGTAGTGTATTGTTTTGTGCAATTTATTTTTAATACTTCTAAGGTGGCATATTGTTTATAATATTGGGACGTGGGGATAGAGAGAAGGGCAATCAAATTTGTGTAAGGAGGCAGAGGACATGGATTCAAAAAGTATCTTGCACCTAAACTTAACATACCTTCATATTACTCAAGAGGAGATCATATATTTAAAATTCAAGGAAGGCAACAGAGGACAGACGTAGGAAATGTTCGTTCTTAAACAGAACCATCGATGATTGAAGTAACTTACCTGCAGCAGGCTTTAAGGGCTATTCTGTTAAAAGATAAAGAAAATTCAGATAGACGTAGATAAGTACTATAGTTAATATATTAGTTTTACAGTTGTCATATATTTAATTAGTTTGAAATAGTAATGGTTAATTAGGTTGGAATGTGTTTAATTAGATTTAAAATTATGTTGACATGTATTTTACACAGCTAAAATGTATTTTATTAAGTTCACGTGCATTTAATTAGGTTGAAACCCATTTAATTGCATTGAAATTCATTTAAACATGTTGACAGATATTTTATTATTTAGAAATACATTTAATTAGTTTGAAACTTATTATATAATGTTCATTTTTTAACTATTTTGACATTTTAATTGTAACTACAAGCTGTAAATATTGTCATTGCACTAATTCTCCACTGTCACCAGGTGTAAACCAACACAATGAATACCTGCATTCCAACCCGCCGCTACTCTCGCTTCCGGCAATAACCGAACTTTTCTTTTCAATAAGTGCAAAAGTGGTGTATTTTTTTTGTTCCTGCTTTGTGATTTGCATAAATTTCTGAATTCCGAATACTTTTATAGTGTTTAAAATAATAAATATTGTAGCCTATATTGCTTAGCCTTAAATGTGCCATACCTAATGCAAAAAATATTTGTTGAAGAAAATATATTAAATAGCAATAGACCTTATGCTGCTGGTTTTTATTGTTGATTTGGTTTATTTACGGACACTCTTTTAACATATTTAGGTCATCATCGTTCCATTCAATTCAGTGCGTGAAACGACCTAGAGATTTTGCTCAGAGGTTTCTTCTTTCAGGCTTGAGGTTCTTTCACGTCAAGTAAATCGGGACCCATGGCTTTACTTCCCTTCCGTAGTTCGGGATTTTTACGCCCGAAAAAATCCATCGACCCTGGCCGGATTGCACCCACCATCTTGGGTCTACGAGGTAAAGTATGGTTACCACTAGGTTACCAGGACTAACCATATGATGCTCTGAAATCATGGCTTCTTGAATATTTTCTAAACAGAATGCACATCAGAGTTGCACTTTTCCAAGAGTGATGTGCTAAAATAATAAACTAGAGTGGTTTGTGATTTTCTGTGCAGTATAACTCTCATGTGTAATACAAATATTTGAATTAACTGAGTGAATATCCATTATCAAATGATATGTTGATTTGAAGCTATTAGTAGCATGTATTCATTGTTTTAAGGAATCCATAAAAAAGGATGATACAAGACAAGCTAGTGAAATTCCTACTCGCTGAAACCTCTGCCTCTTGTGAAACTTCGGGGTTATAGTTGGCTATCGCTGTCCATGTGTAGGTAAATACAGTTATGTCCGTTATTTCAGGGTCTGTTCATTTATCTCCAGTGCTTTGTCAATTGCGGCCGTTGTCCAATCAGCACTCATCATTATCCCGAACTCTTTTGACCACCAGAGCTTTGGATATCCCCAGTTTCTTTTCCCATCCTAGATCCCAAAGTCAAGAAAGCCCATTAATTTAAAAATTGCCTGCAATTTTGAAACGCAAAAAATTAACCCTCACAATACTGCAAGTTTATAAAACTAGACTTACCTCCAACAACAAGAACTAATAATAATAATAATAATAATAATAATAATAATAATAATAATAATAATAATAATAATAATAATAATAAAAAGTTTTAAGGTAACTTTATGCTCCATTTGATACGTATTCGTATTTTGTCCATCAGGAAGATTTTGCAATAATGTATATTTAAAATTTTAAAAATATAAGTACATTAGACACTCAAAATTATAAATACGTTTTTCTGACTCTAAGATGTTTAAAATATGATTTTAACAGCCAGCTCCACATGGAGTAAAGTGTTACAGCTGCATGCAGAGGCTAAAATCAATGTTTGATGAGAATTTAGTGAAAACTCGAAGAGTGACCTGGATGGTAGATAATATTCTAGAGAAACTATCAAAAGAATTGTTATAAGAACACTGGTTCTCTTTATTGATATTTAATATTAAACTTTCCAGCGTCCAACTCACTTTGCAAAGCATTCACTGAAGCCCTTATTAGAATAGTATTAAATTAATTTTTTGGTTGAAAATAGCATTCACAATTTCCCTTTTCTCCTGTGGAAAGTAATGAAATTCATGGGATGTACGTTTTGGTAACTTTGGTGTCACCAAGCCAATATCTGCCTAACTGACTGTGTCTTGTTAAATGTGCTGTGTGACGTGAGAAAAACACCACAGCTATACTGTGGGTTATTTAGGAACCACATGATGAATATCTCCAATTTTGAGAAAAAATAAGAGTCTTCCTTTTTATTTCTTTCCTTTTCTCCTTTTTGGGTTGGATATATCGTGCATTCTTTCAGAAAACTGATTGTCACCTACAATTATAAGTTCAAATTCTTGCAAAGTACTTACTAGGCACTAAAAGAATGGCAAAAAGCTAAGAAGTCCCAGAGCTGTGGCTTCATCTCACAACATCAGTGGAAGTTAGCACTCTATGTCAATGTCTAGAGATCGCTACGGAGCGCAACTCTGTACGGAATAAAATCAGTTTGATCATTTTCTGATATCCTCTGTAAAATTTCAATAACAATAGGTGTCTGCTGCAGGAAAATTATGATAGAGTATCTGAAGGTGTTAAAAAAGAAAATGCATTATTCCCACCAAATAGTTTTCTTTTAAATCTAATTTTCATTAAACGCCGACATGATAAAAAAATATATTCAAAGAGATGCTATATTAACTTAATAATGATTACATTCTAAATTAAAAAATACCTACACGAGCATTGAAATTATAAAAAAATGCTTTGTTTTAAAATTCCCGAAATGAAATATATAAATGACGGGAATTTCGCATCTCAGTTGATGCTTTGGTGTCTAGATCAAATACCAGTCATGTATCTTTAATATCTTTGGTTATTATGCCCAAAGCGTGGCAGAGCGGAGAGAGAGAGAGAGAGAGAGGAAGGGAGAGAGGGAGAGAGAGAGTTCCGGTCGATTTACTTCTGCCGCGAATATACCAGTCTGTCCGTCTACCACACATCAGTCCCAGAACAATATACTGTGGCTCCTTCATGCTCAATATAGCCTAGAGCGAAGTAGCTGGGATTTAGTTGTCAGTTATTGGCTGCGCGAGTTAGCGAGGGAGCAAAAGAAAAACACAAACACACACACAAGATTTGTAACATGGTTGTTCCCAAGCCTGATGCTCTGGCACATTATTTTGTTCAGCTTCCGGGTAACTCTAAGCAGATGACAGAGACGAAAAAAGACGTTCAAGTAAATTCATCGCCTTTCTGCTGAAGTAAGGAAATGGTGACGCTGTAAGAGCACACCTTAACAATGCTTCATTATTAAAGAAGAAATACTACTTGACTCTTGGAGATTTTCACGAACTTTAAATGCAATATACATTTTTAAAACTTCAGGCTTCCTTATTGAATCAGGTGTTTATGTATTTACTAAACAAGTAGTTCGTATTTCGCTCCATTTTACATAATTTTGATTCTGCTAAACGCAAATTAATATCCAACTTTATTTGTTTTTCGTTTCTTGAATTATATTATAATTTTAATTATTAATTCATTATTAAAGAAGAAATACTACTTGACTCTTGGAGATTTTCACGAACTTTAAATGCAATATACATTTTTAAAACTTCAGGCTTCCTTATTGAATCAGGTGTTTATGTATTTACTAAACAAGTAGTTCGTATTTCGCTCCATTTTACATAATTTTGATTCTGCTAAACGCAAATTAATATCCAACTTTATTTGTTTTTCGTTTCTTGAATTATATTATAATTTTAATTTTGACACTGATGCAGGAAGTAGCTTAATAGTCTAATCTACTTAACTGATACATGCTGAGAAGACCTCAGGAACTGTATCATACTCAATCCTTAGCTTAGAACATAAACGCCTAAACTATAGCGTTTGAAGGGGCTGTGTTACTATCACTGGCACTTCACATTATTCTGTAACCTACATTTTTTTCCCGTGGTTAAGTGCAATTCTATGATCATGCATTGAAAGTTACTCCCAGCTATGAAACCCGAGGTGATGTCAAAAGGTTCCCGGACTGATTCTATTACAAAGAAAGTACTGCATTTATCTAATTTTGAAAACTATCTCCTTCTATATAGTCCTTTTGGGCAGCAAAGAACCTGTCACAGCATTTCTACCACTTTTGGAATAAGGTCGTTTGTGAGTGTAGAACATTTTGCGATTTACAATATTTCTCGTCAACGGTGTTGAAACGGCGACCTTGGCGTGCACTGACCCAATGCCGTTGATTGTTCTCTTACGATCCTCACGATAACAAAAACACAGATTGCACTACTCCTAATGTAAATACAGCAATGTCGCTTAGCACACTACTAAGTGTCTACTGTCATCTGTTTGCACGCTACAGTGCCAGTTCGAGAACCTTTTGATATCACCGGTTATTTAGATTGGTTTTCTGCTCAAAGTGCGTAAACTAACATATGTTTTACGAAACAAGGTTTCTTCAAACAACAAATTAACTTAAAAGATTTGAACTTCGAATGCTTTTATGACTGCCACAGACTCGAATTTGCTATACTTAATTAGACTTCATAAATTAATTTCTTATTCGAGAAAGTTTCTTGTTTGTAGTACTTCTATTGGAAGTATAACCGGATCTTTCGTGGTTTAGTCGTCGGTTTCAGTTCGTCTTCCATAAATCAGTCAATATAAACGTGCAGCATGCAAGGCCACTATTGTCCACGAATTGCAGATATATGATCTGACATTTTTGTGTATTGGATGTTGGGAACATTAATGATAGAGTCAGCACTTGATATTCTTAAATTTTGAAGCATGTTTCTATCTACGTGGATATGTTTTGATGCAAAATAATAGATACTGGAGTGCAGAAAACCCCCATTTTATACATAAAGTACCCTTGCATGCTGTACAGTTAATGCTTACCGAGTAATAGGATCTTTTTTTTTTTTTTTGAGAATATCATAAATGCAAATAAACAGAAAATGAGTGGGCCAGCCAGTTGCCGTGAAACGGGCGACAAAACCATGAAAGACGAGTACAACGCACGTATTCTCATTGCAATTTGAGCGCAGGAACGAGCATGGCCACCTGTACCTATCCCGGTTTGGTTATGAAAGTGTCTAAAGCCGTTATTGTTACCTGATTTGAGTAAGGACTCGATCCACAGTCTATCAGTCTATTAATAGTGTATATTCATAATCTATACTCATTTTAATTGATAAAAATGATATTTCATGTCACAAGAGTAACTAAAATCTGTAGGACTAATACGTTGAAAGCAGTACAGAAGAGAAAAATAAATACATCGACATGGTGCACAAAACAATTATTCTTATTTGCATACCGCGGGGGTCAATGAGAAATATGGATGGACGGAATTCATATATAACATTTTGAACCTCCTAACCGCAGATCGCAATTTTTTATGTTAATGTGTATTGCACAGAGATAAGACATACTCAGTTTCATTTGTTTATTATGTCACTTCTCTTTTCGTTTTCAAATAAGTCAATTTTGTTATATGCCTAAAGATTCTTTCTTATTACTCTGTGCTCCGCAGAAGGAAACTTACTACAGAGTATGCCCAATCTGAGTAATTTGGTCTGGAGTCAAAGACTTTGTAAGAAGAGGATACAGTACTTAGTCTGCTGTTGGCATTTTATAACAATTTACTTTTTCTACATTTATTTATATTTATTCACTGATTGATTAACTTCTGAGTGTGCAATACACCTTGGAACTTAAGCCACAAGGGACTTTGTGCACTCGTTTAATTCTAATTTTGCAGTTACACATATAGAGCTCTAGTAAACTCCAGAGTGTTCTTACGAAATGCATCTCCTAAAGAATTGTATGTTAATGGAGAAGTTTCACACTACAGAGTTTGCAGCCTCATCAGGCCATTCACATATAGAGCATTTGCTTCCGAAATGGCCAACGTCCAGTAATAATTGCAATGACTTTTCTTGTTTGCTTTGTATCCCTAAATAGCACATCTTAACCAAAGAGATATGGGATGTTTTTACAAGAATTTTACCCAGCTCTTGACTGGGAAAGTTCTACCATCTTAACTAATGTTTTTTCTCAGCCCGTGGTATACTGTGGTTCTAGCAGTTCTCTTATTAATACCATAGAAAGAACATGGTTCTATAAAGTCAAACTAATGCTTTTCTTTAGTAAGTTTTATCTGTCGTCTCGTTGCCTTCTAAACCCTGATGCCCACGTGCCCAACAAAGTTCTAATTCTTTGCGGAAAGGTTAGTTAGCTTGAATAAATTCGTATATTAGTCTAGAGTTGATTTAATGAGATTTAAGCAAACTAAATGACGCTTGACTGTATCTGAAAGTGAGTATACACTGATTGACATAATTTCCCTGCTCACAGAAATTTAGGCAAGTCAGAAATGCAATTGTTTCTGCCTGAAAAGTTGTAACAAATGCCCAATACTTACGGAGACCTTTGTTTATAGATATAACCCATAACATCCAGCTCTTGAAGAGGTTTCTACTTTTGAGCTATGTATAACCAGATGACCTTAGGTTTGAGTGCAAGAGCTTTCTTCCTTCGTGTCAAATTGTTCTCCGATCTGGATTCTGAATGATTGTGCAAAAATGTGTTTTATAGACGTACAAGATATTTTACATTCCAATCTAGTATTGACTAGTATAACGTTGTAAATGTATGATACAATTTCAATTTGTATAAAGAAAGAAAAAAAAACATGAGAGGTATTAGCGCATATGAAAAAAGTTTCAAGCATTGTGCTTTCGTGGGATTTATGACTTCAGTCAAGGCATGTCTTCGGTATGCAAATTTTACTCAACACAATACTTTAATGACGTCACTTAATGGACAGAACATTTTCTTTTGTCTGCAAATATATTTCCGTCAAAGAAGTTTATGGGCACTGACAATTTATACGGCACATAAAACAATCTTCAAGCTGTGCATATTATAGGTTTGCGCCCAGAAATATGTCTTTTTGCACAGCGTTCCTGCTACGGCTTGTGGATATGCCCAGATCCAGAGTGCCGATCCTCATTGTCATACAACTCAAGCTGTGGGCCAGTATAAAAATCGTTAAGAGTAACAGTGGTGAACAAATCATGTAGCTGTACTTTTTACAGTGTATCTAATTAACCGCTAATAAATTTGGTTAAAGCGAACAAGCTACTTGGAAATTGGGTCAATGTTTTTGACAAGGAACTTGCCACACTTCTGCATGCTAATTTTTTACATGAAGTTAACTGTCTCCAAGAATAAATTACAGCATATATTATATTACCTTAATAATATTTTTAAGGAATATAAATTTAAATTATGATATTTGAAAATACCATATTAGGAGTAAAGCTGTAGTTGAAAGTAATGTTCTGGAAATAATATATTTTATTACCGAGGTCATATATTTACTAATTTTACATTATTATAATTTCATAGCTTCCACATGGATAGGTGGCTTCTTCATACTTGAGACATTTGTTCCAACAAAGAACCAGCTTATTAAAACCATGTGCGAAAATTGCTCAAGCCCGCAAACCTCCTTTCCCTTGCGCATACGTTTGAGAACTGCGACTATTCAAGGTTTGGAACTATTGAAGGTCGCTCGACGCAAAGGCAGGGCTGTACGTTGGATGCATGATTCGGTTTCACTCTCATTTCGCAATTTTGTCTGTGTTTCTGCGACCGGATGGGGGTGGTCTTTGTCGTCGAGCAGGAAATTGTGTCGAATTGTTGATTTCAGTTTCAAAGTGTGACAATACGCGGCGGATGTAATTTGATCTTAGTTCCAGGAATTCAATGGAAATTATACATTGTGTATCAGAAGATGATCTCAAGTACCTTTCCCACCAGTGACGTTGTCTTGAATTCCCTTCTCTCTGAGAAAATGGAATGCTTCCATTCCATTGATGTTCTCTTAAATTCGAAAAGTGAAGCGAACGAAGCTCTCATCCTCACTCACAATGTGCACGAGGAAGTCATTTCCGTCTCTGTTGTACTGCATTAGACCATCAAGGATACAACCCATTCTTTTTTGGCTATGGTAAAGCGTGCGATGACTAGGAATTCACGTGTTACTCGCCCTTCGGACCATCTACACACAGATATTGCGATATCCCCGTACACAGCACAAGCTTCCTGTGGTGTCAGTGGGTGCCAAGCCACTGACTCATTCGTACCGAATGCCAAACACCAAATATCCAGCACACGTGCATTTGCCATTCTCTGGCACGAGCCCTCTGTTTCACACCAGGCCTGCACCTCTGCGACTGCGCCATGATTATCACTCCATGCAAACGATCCATAGCGCTAGGCATTGATGTACACCCAGTTCGCAACAATTTCTGTAATAACTCTTATAGCCCAGATAAACGTTACATTGAACGAGCCTCGTACTCGAATAAATTATGATAAATAAAACATGTGGAGATAAAATAAGCAATTGTGTGGGGTTCAATAGGAAAGAATAGAAGAAAAGCAACATAACATGAAATCTTTAAAGGTGATAGAATTACCGGCTTCTTTACAGCACCAAAATCTCTGTAATAATCAAGAGAGATGTAGTCTGCTCAAATGCACTCATAAGATCAGTGTAAGGCTGTAGAGTGCACGATAGTATACCGAATGTTGAAATAAAAGCATAAAAAGTAAAAAGTATAATGAAAGAGTTAACTAGATAAAGAGAGGATATTGAAAATACTGGAGGAAAGGTTCACAAAACTGCTTCTAAACTATCAACCTGTGGGACACTCGAGATGTTGGAAGGCCCAGTAAGTGTGTGAGGTTGGAACAGGCTTACGAAGTCTAACCCATAAAAGGGTCACTACGTTGATGACAAGCAACGTAATAATAAGCCCACCGCCGTATTTTAGGTCATTCATTGTTGAAAAACCTTGTCAGTTGGTGAAACGTTAAAGGCTTACAAAATGTGCATAGTGTTAATATGAGCAACCTGGTAGCTTTCACAGCAAAATAAACATAATCAGTTTTAAAACGTGAATTCCAATGCTTTAAAATAGACCACTTAATCTAATAGAGTTCATAGGTCAGCTTTACCTATGAATAATTAACAGAAATAAAGTGAACGAACAGCTCATGAATATGATACTAACAGCACACTGCTAATTTGTAACGTATAAACAATGCAACACCAGCAGGTTAGCTCTTCCATTTAGACATTTTGTCACCGAATTACTATCACATGAAAATTGCCTCGGGACTTGGACAAAATGGAAATTACGAACTCAAGACCAACAGTTCACAAAATATTTCAATCCAGTTTAAAAGTACGTTAAAGAATATAAATATACAATCAGATGATTGATTTCCTTTATTGCAAAGCGCTTGCCGGAAAGAGGTAGAGGACTGGGAATAAACACCTTTAAATCTTACCTTAACTTATAATAAATGTTTAAACTGTCCTGCCCGCGTTTACTCCCAGTATCTCCTAAAAAGATGTCCATTGGTATCAAATGTTTATTCAAAGTACACGACGAAATTTCTTTTCTTGCAACTCTTTTGCCGAATTCGATTTTACCTGTCATAAATAAACACGCGTTTTTCCACAATATATCCTGTCAAAGCTTGAAGCTTAGAAGCGCACATCCGAACACTTTAACCCGCCTCCCCCCAAAAATATCTATGTCTTAAGCCCACTTCAGTACTAGGCACAGCGCCTAGTTCACATACAAAAATACCAACAGTTCTGTGTCAGCACGCTATAGTTGAATTTTGGGTGCAAAAAGATCAGCGGTGCAAAAGGTCGTAAGTAGGATTCCCATATGATTCCACTGCTTATTTTAATTGCACGTTTTTAAGTCAATTCCTTCTATACGGCGGTTTAATTTCAAACGCTTGCTACATTTTGCTTTTACATTTACGCGTAATACTAAGCGATCCAATGATATGTTTACCAACTTGCGGCGTTTACCCGTTGAGCCTGTGCAAATGCATTTTCCACTGTTGGCTGGAATAAGTCACGCTATCTGCTAACTGTTGTGTGGGTATGATAGTGCTTAGGTTCAATTCAGTCATTATGAGTGCTTGTTTTCTGTGTTTAATCGCGAATGCACTCAGCATGTTTTAGTGCATAACTTGTGCTTATTGTATCCATATCTATTAACTCAGCCAGCTCGTCTAGATCAAAGACGATCTGAAGAAAGATTCTTGCGTCTACACGTTCCAGGACCTCCTAATAATAATAATAATAATAATAATAATAATAATAATAATAATAAATGTCAGGCCATAAATAATGTCCAGTGTAAGAAACTTAACAGACAGCGTAGAATTCTCACCAAAGAAGCTAAATGACTCGGTCATGGCTTGGAGAATTTCCACAAAAAGCACTTAGAATTCCTTCTCAATAAACAGACATTTTTACGGCTCTGTGCAAAGAGTTACTAAATTATTAAAAGTTAAAACCATGTAAAATAACTGTGGCATACGCGAATGCAATATTGCACTTTTTAAAGAATTAACAAACAGGAAGCATTATTTTGCCTGTTTTCAACAAGACTCTACTACAGTTCATACAGCGATTACTTTGATGAGAGAAAATTAAGAGTATTTCTGATTGACAGATTTATTAATTTTTGTGATACTCTTGGTCCCCAGAACCATTGCCTTGTTAAGCTTATCTTTGCGATAAATAAAAAAAAAAATGGTACACCAAACAAACCCACACACTCTGGAAGAAGTGAAAAAAAAAATATCGGTTAGAAAATAGCCAAAATTACTCAACGTGAACTACAGCGAGTGATGGCTAGTTATTCAAAGAGATTGCAAAATGTTAAGGGCGAGGGTGGATTCATAAAAGTGGTAATTTATACCTTTTTAAAATACGCAAAATGTTTTACGGTTTTGTCAGCGCTACTCTAAGATACCCCCAGATGCAACGAACATAGTTCTCGCCAAATTGTAAATTGGTTCATAGTTCACTGGGTCGTCCTGAACAATACTTAGTCCAGTCGTAGAATCAGAAGATGAAGGTTTGGTTTGATTTTGTGGCATTTTCTCCATTACGATCATGCAGATTAAGTAAGAAATATGTGACGCGCATAACATTCAATGGAAACGTAGCAAAAAAAAAAATCGCCTTACTTTGAATTCAGCATTACCGAGTGCCACTGACGTTCTGAAGTTGGGCTTCTACTCTGTATGCGGGTATTTTTATTGTCTGCATGGGTACATGACTCCGTGAAAGCAACCATGAAACTCAAGCCTGACTACGTAGATCAAACACGTAGTGTGGCAGGAGCTACAGTGGATGTAACCCACATTGCGGTAGACACTTGTTGAACTACCGTATTTTCAGCAGTTTGTAGTTTAATTTTAATTTAATATTTCCGGTGATATATGTTACGTTAAGGAATTATTATAGGTAAATGGTAAAATAAAATATCGTGCATGGAGCAAAAACTTAAGAATATTGTAGAAGCAGTAATATCTTATAAAATAATTAAAATTGACCAAGTTTTAGATTTCCTTAACATATCTTCATTAACAAAATAAACACAAAGTGCCACATCCATGACATTTTTGGTGTCGGTAGAAGATAATCCTTTTAAAGAGGATGTACCGTTCCTTCTACTCAGCCTGTACCGTGCGAGTGCTAATAATTCTTTGCTGGAAAAACAAATTCACTTCTGTACCTACTGATCGAAGAATTATTTGTAATTAGAGATCCATGCACTTTTACCATGCGTTTGACCAATAGTAATTTCAAATAATCCAAGTAAATTTACACGGTGTAGTATATTCGCTAACGATTTCCCTTTCGCAGAAAGTAAAAAGTGCTGAAAATATTTTCCCCTTTTCTCATTTGCCACATTTAACTTGACAACGCTTAAGACTATCTTCGTTCATATTGTACGAGTATTCTCTTCAGCTTTGTTGCAGATGGATTCAGCGGTTTTCTGTTGTTTCAATATTTAGTATAGGTTTTCTGTCACCCTTATCCGCTGAAAGTCTCTTGTGGCCAGATTTCTATTACTCTTTCATAACAATGAGCTGCCGTTTTCTATGCGCGCTTTAACAAACTGACACTTTCTGCAGAAATTTTAATATACCATTCACCATAAAACATTAATACAACTCTTCTCCCATTTTATAAATTGTACAAACATTACGAGGGCTAATCAATAATGACTGGAATTTTATTGTTGTTGTTGTTATTATTATTATTATTATTATTATTAATTTTTTCCTCATATATGGCAATTATGTTCTGCCATAATCAAACCGAGTATAAGGAGAGCCGTGCTTCAACAGCAAGTAAGGTGATCCAGATGCTTTAACCATTGCAATGAATGAGACAATGATTAACACAGAGGCCGTCATTGTTCTGGAGGATCCATGAATAACAGTGGATAGACTGACAGGCATGTTACATGGTAGTGCGTTCACCATTCTGCTCGATCGCTTGCACAAGAGACGCGTGCCAGATGGATGCCGAAATTGTTGACGACTGAACAGAAGATGCTGTGAGTGGCCGCATGTCAGGAGCTTCAGCATCTGGTAGCGGATAATGGCAAGGCATACCAGAATTGCATTATTACAGATTATGAGACTTGGCTTCACTATTATGAAAGCAAACAGGAAAACTCAGTCTGGAAATTACCTGGTTCTCCGAAACCAAAGAAGGTCAAGGTTGTTCGATAGGCAGGAAAGGTTATGCTGATTTCTTCTTCAACTGTGGTGTAGTTGCTTATCAAAATGAAATACCCCCGCAAACAACAGTTAATGGGGTGTATAAAGAAACTGTTTTGAGCGTCCTAGCCGAACACATCCAACAAAAACGCTCTGATCTGCATACATCTGGTTGGCGCCCTCACCATGACAATAAACACACTTTCTTTTGCAACGTTGTTGCTCAAAATATGGCCAGGAAAAAAAATTAATTTGTACCCCACTTTTCATACAGTCCGGACCCAGCTCCATTTGACTTTTTTGTTTTTTCAATTCCCTCGTTTCAAAAACGTTTTGCGTTTTTGTTCATCAACGTGAAGAAGATGGAGGCGGTTTTGAAAATTATATAAAAAAATCTAGGACTAGAAGACGCGTTGGGCTAAGTATACACAAATCAATGGGGACTATTTCGAAAAATACCTTGACTCTGCCTAGCGTATATTGTTGGAATTCTGAAGATAGCAAATATAAATAATAAAATAGGAGTATGTTCTAATACAATGTCAAATTTAGATGAAAGTTTGTCGTCTTAGATATGCTGTCTTATGAAACTAAGAATGAATATTATAACAGTATTTTTCATTTGTGAATTCGTATAATAAATAATATGTTCCTGAAGAGATATTTTGTAATAGCAGATTTGAATCTTTGCCGATCATAAGATAATAATATTTCGAGATTAACTGGGAGAGTATTATAGAGTGAGGTTATTTGAGTTATGGGCCACCTAGCGCTTCTCCCAATGTGCAGCCGTGCTCTGCTGGCTAGTAGTTCATATACGCGCATTGTATGTTCCAATATTGCGGTGGGCAACGCAGAGACAAACTACGGGTTTACAACACGCATCCATCCATTTCTAAATGGCGGAGAGCAATCCAGAACAGTCATAACATGTCATTGATAACGCAACGCCAACTTCGCTGCTGTGCTTTGCGGGCATAATGTAACATGAATTTGGTTCGACGTGCCCACTTCTGTTCTAATACATAACTCCATGATAACAACATGTATTTGCAATGAGCCTATATGATTACATTTTGTCCAGTATTTATGTATTTATGTATTATTAATGAAATTGATGTTTAATAAAGCAGTTTATAAGTATATATATACACTTATACTTGGTCTAACTTCTTGCCATGGAAGAACTCCAGTAGTTCCAAATATAGCAATTTCAAGTGTGACTTTATCTAAGCGTTTTATCCTCATCAACTTTTATTATTACTGTTAATTTGTTACATTGTTAATAGTGTTACTTTAATTTTATTTTTTATTTATGTTGTTTGCACCTCTGGTGTTGCTTTCAACTTGACTTATTAAGTTTAACTTTCTTTTGCTTGTTTTGCTTTTGACTTCTTTACTATTTAACTATTATTCTTTTAATTTTATTTCTTGCTTTCTCTGTGTTTTCCATTAGACTTTAATGTTTATTACATTTTATACCCTGACATCTATCCAAGGTAATGTTATGAAATTTTGGTTCATCAAATGTAACTACCATTCTAAGCAATTAGCTAAATAGGTCTAGCTTCTTGCCATAGAAGAACTCCAGTAGTTGGAAATATAGCAATTTCAAGTGTGAATTTATCTAAGTGTTTTATCCTTATCTACTTTTATTATTGCTGTTAATTTGTTACATTGTTAATAGTGTTACTTTATTTTTATTTTTCATTTATATTAAATATATATACATACATGTATATATGTGTGTATATATACACAAGGAAGTGTTAAAATTTTTAATTTTTTAAGTAGATATCTACACAAGTTTTACCATATGTAATTTGTTTTTTGTTCATTTATAATATAAAGCATGCTTGCTTCCAACACAGTTTTCCTATATTTCATATTTGAAAAGAAATAAGTTTAGTAAGCAGTTTTGAGGCAGGTTCGGAACTAATATAATACAATTTGCAAAACACGAAAGCTACCGAATTTAATTTTTGTGTAATATTATGTGCCTTCCAATTTAAGTGTATGTCAACTTGAAGACCTAAAATTTGGTATCCTTATGTCAGTTTAATGTACTTGTAATGTGCAACTAGATGAATTATATGTAATACATTTTACGTTTGTTTTGTTGGTATTCAATGATAAACTTTTACCTTAGACTCAGATATAGGTAGCAAAAATAATATTTTATTTACTGCTCCAGGTCATCAAAGTTATTGATAGATACCATTGTACTGTTGACATTAAAAAACAGATAGCCACAGCAATATTTTAACGACAATGAGAGATCGTTTATGTAAATCAAAAAGTGAATTTGGCCAAGAATTGCCCCTGTAGAACTGTATGATAAATTATTTCATTTTGGAATACTATATTATTAATTTAATTATTCTACCCTTTTTTGGTATTATCAAAGTAAGATACGAACCTTTTTAGGCCCTCGCTTTCAATTCCACAAAAGCTTAAGTTTTCTATTAGAATTTCATGGCTAGCTTAATCTAATACTTTGTTAGGTTACAGCAAATTTCGTCAACATACATTTAATTTGTCAATTTAAAAGCTGCATTTTATGTGAATATTCATTTCCTGAATCAACTGGCCTTTTACCAGAACATTGATTATTTTAGATAATTGTGCAATCGGTTTGGAAACGTTGTTAAATGTGATATGAATATATAATTAGAGAAATATGTTCGTTTATTAACCATTAGTTAAAGTAGAGCTATGAATTTTTTTCTACAAACTGAAAAAAGGATATGGTTTAATTTTTGGAATGATAGATTATTGAATAAATTTATTGAAAGCCATACTGCTTGTTCCTTTACGCTTGAAAGGAACAGATCGGCACTATAACTGACAACAGTTGCACTGCAAACTTTGGAACTTTGAAAATGTGGAAATTGTGATAAAACAAATTGAACCATCTGAGTTGAACATACATATTTTAGAACAACAACAACAACAACAACAACAACAATAATAATAATAATAATAATAATAATAATAATAATAATAATAATAATAATAATAATAATAATAATATCACTGGAGGCCTTCGTTCATAATATCTTTAATTTTATTCAATGTTTTCTGTACACATACTAGGAATAAAAAATAATTTCCAATGTATCCGGGATTAAATTCTAGCTATAATTCGCCTCCGTAAACTTGCATACCCATATTTCTTGAACATTTAATTGTAGTTCACTCCGGAATTATTTTCGTCGTAATGTCGTTTTAAGCGTTTATTTGAACCCCACTTTCCGAGACAGGGTGATCCTAGTAATTGACAGATCAGTGGATCCAGTAGATCGAATACACAGACGTGAAGGGTTCTAACGGTCCCGTCAAACAACCGAACGGGAAGACGGAGATTATCTCCGCGTGGCTTCCTCAAGATGGGCTAGCCACGGCACTATTGCGTATAGGCGCTTTTACATTCTTAACACTCAAGAACACACGAGATAATTTGTAAAATAACCAGATGAAGTTTCGGGGCTAAATTGATAGGATAGTTTTGGAATTACAAATTGGCAAACGTTCCTTTAAAAAACACGGTGTATTGTTTCCAAAAAATTATATATTTCCTTTCGCATGTTTTTAAGTTCATGTATTAGAACAGTGTTGAGCGTGAATCGAAGTCTGTTCTGATGATGCAACACATGACTCGCCTATGAACACTATTCAAAATATTCTTTCAAAAGGTAAGCCTTCAAAATATTTCAGATGAAAAAGTATCCTAATATTGTAATCTAACATTAGTTAATTAAGATTATATGTACAGTAACTTCTTCTGTTTTTGCCAATCGTTCATACCGTAATGTACAGGGGTTGAGCGGGTCAGAATTGGCGTGCGCTTGGCTGCCGGCTGTAGGGATAAACCTGCTACGTAAAACGAAGTCCAAAGAAATGGATGACAAAATACATGTTGCAATTACTCCTTAAAAACTTCTAGTCTTAACTTTCAATGCTTTATCGAAGAAAGGACTGAATTTCGCACTCTCTGGAAAACCAAAAACTTTTTCTCCGTTTTCATTTGTTGTTCTTCTTTCCATTTCTTGTCTCTCTGGCTACTATAATTTTATGATTAGATATTTTTGAGATTTCTCTCAACTCTTCTGCATAGACAAACAGCTATAAAACGTTTGTATTAGTTCATACACTTAATAAAGAAATCGAACAAGAAGGATACTATAAAAAGGGGGGTTGTAGATTACTACATTTATGAGTATATTAAGCAATTAACTTTTCTACCAAAAATCCTTCTTGGATTAAATTATATGGTTATTTTTTATTTTGCACATAGAACGAATGTTGGTTTGATTTAATGTGTCTTATTAATCACCAAAGTCATCGCCTGAAGATGTAGGCATTAGAATATTAATGGAGAAAAATGTATACCTGCATAAAATGTATGTACAGTGAGAGCATTTGAGTTTCGGGTCGCCGGAATGCAGCTGTTTACTGGGGGAGTGCAACCGCCGCAGGCGGAAAAAGGGAGATACTGTCGCCGAGCCTACAGCTAGCATTTTTATTGTAGTATTTATATTTTTGCTGAAAGTATAAAATGATATTGTGTTTTAATCGTATTATAATAAATAAGCACTAACTCGTATAGTAAGAAGTTCTGAAAATGATTACCCTCAGCGGCAATAAATTACCGGTATTTGCGTAGAAAATTTTTGTATTTCATCTGATAGTTCTTCCATAAGAACCCATCAGGTGTTTCGTTTGGGAACACATTACTTGTCAAAGAGAGATCCTGTCACTTCCAATATTTAACAAGTTGGTGTACAATTTCTCTACCTAGATCAAGATTGAAGGATATTTTCTTGCTAATCGTCTTACCACTTTTCTGCGAGAATCCAAGTGCACTTATACATATTACGTTCAGAATTATATTTATTTTAAGTTTGCAGTGGCGTAACTAACGAAAAATAATCAGCGCATTATCTACACACTAAGAAAGCACCGATTGAGCACGTACTCACAACCACTCGCTAACAAAGCTTCCCTTAAATGATATGCAAACTGCTACCTGCACGTGCATGTTAAGGCCTTGGCGACTGGCGTCTCCCAGCTTGCAGCTGCGCTCTGCAGGTTTGAAACTAAATAACGTTACTGTACATTATGGAGAGGAAAAACTTAGGAGAACAGGACAAGGGTCGTTCAGAAACAAATTTGCAGGCTGTAAGACTCTCTCAAGTACACCAGATCTGTAGATTATGCAAGCAGCAGCAGCTGCTCGAGTCTACAGGAGAACATTTGAAGCTTCATCATTAGATAGCATATAAGATCCTTTTACAGGAGTGGACTTTCTGGAGCTTGTTAAGAATACAGAACTAGAACTTCTATGAAATATAATCAGTAGCACAATAAGCCTGGGGGCTGACATGCGAGTGTTTTGAGTCAATAATTCTACATTAATACTGTTACATAAATATTTACTGTTTATATTTTAGATTTTTATCATCATTCCGTTTCCGGAAGCTGTTATAAGTGAGGTAACGCTGCAAACATTTAAATGTTATTATTTTTACACAGTTTTATCCAGTCCAATGTTTTGCCTTCTAATGTCTATAATCTTTGATTATAATGGCTAAAATAAATTGGAAAAAGCTCAGAAAACAATTAAGAAAGCGAGAATGAAGGATGCACAAGTTTAATTACCGAAAAAGCATTATAGTTCTTCTTCAGAATATTCTTAAAAAGAGGACATTGAAAATAAAGCACATATTAAAAAGTACTACTTCATTACAAAAGTTGGTAATAAGTGACAGAAGAAAAAACCAAAAGTGCCTCTACGTGCACTAACATATATTTTCACACGAGTTCCTCTAGATTCTAATACAGATCAAGAGTGCCAATAAAATACAAACTTCCAGTCAAAGTTATTATCTAAATTTCGTCCCAATGACATGCTTTGGATTATATACCTGTATAGAATATATATACATATGAAGACCTGTTTTGGGTGACGCCGGTTGAATTCGGTAAAGCTAGATACAAAATAGGGCAATTTTGTTTTTGTTCGATACACCTCCAGTGGTTGTCATGCGCGTCATACATCTCTTACCTATTCTATGTTTAAAACATAACGCTAACCATTAAAATTGCAGCACACTTTGTACTTGTTCATAATAGCCACGCGGAGATAATCTCTGTCTTCCCGTTCGGTTGTTTGACGGGACCGTTAGAACCCTTCACGTCTGTGTATTCGATCTACTGGATCCACTGATCTCATATTAGTTTTGCTGTGGACGCTTTTCGTTTAACACAAGTACCAATTATTCGGAATGATATCCCGCACGCAATTGATCAAATTCAGACACCAACTGACATTGCTGTCTTATTTTCGACGAGTCATATTCGTTCCTTCTGAGAAAACACGGGGTCGGTTTAACGCGTCCCTTGTGGGTGTTGAAATGTTAATGGCCAGCAGTGTATATAGCAATCATAATAGGGGAAATGCCACAAAAACATATCATCTCCATCCTCTCCCTCTACGATCACCTGGATCAAATATTGTACATATTACATGTAGACGTAGAAGCTGGAAATAAAACTACAACTATAAAGAATTCATTTATTCATGAAAAAGGAAGCTAGGGAGAGTTGAAATTACGACCTCTTGCACCGATAGCTGCTACGATACTTCTGAGATAACTTCAAAAACGCAATATGCTTACTGATGAAAGCAAATAACAATCCCATAAAACGGTTGGTAGTTTTCTAATGTTAATAAGGAGTGTCCTAGTGCACTTAACAAAAATTCAGCTTCAAGAGTCGGGTGTTTTTTTTTTTTTTTGTCTTATGGTGTATATTTTTTATTCCTCTGTCGTCAGCTTTATAACTAAATGATAAAAATAATGACCCATTCTGATGATGTTCCGGAATCGACTGCAACATTTGTCGACTCTAGAACGTAGAGTAACGGGTTAGCGTGCATATAGCCACTTCTGGTATTTTCCTTTCTCCCACT
Organism: Metallyticus violacea; assembly: GCA_030762175.1. Taxonomy (NCBI): domain Eukaryota; kingdom Metazoa; phylum Arthropoda; class Insecta; order Mantodea; family Metallyticidae; genus Metallyticus; species Metallyticus violacea. Next base: position 282,135,311 of record CM060846.1, on the reverse strand, counting down.
TATTGCCACATTTTGCCATTGAGAACAAATGTTATATATCTGCATTATATTTTAACGTCCTGTATTTCTAAACATTCTTATTATGAATCAACATTTAACCGTTATAACCACATATTAAGTTATTAGAAGGCAGAGTCATGACAATAGATCAAATTGTCTAAAAAGCATAACATTTAAATGTTTGCAGCATTACATCATTTATAACAGCTTCCGGAAACACAATGATGATAAAATCTAAAATATAAACAGTAAATATTTACGTAATAGTATTAATGTAGAATTATTGACATCAAAGCTCTCGCATATCTGCCCCCAGGCTTATTGTGCTACTGATTATATTTCATAGAAGTTCTAGTTCTGTGTTCTTAAGCCACAGAACGCTCACTCCTATAAAAGGATCTTATATGCTGTCTAATGATGAAGCTTCAAATGTTCTCCTGTAGACTCGAGCAACTTCAACGTGCTGCTCACATATTCTACAGATCTGGTGTGCTTGAGAGTCTTACACCTGCAAATTTGTTTCTGAACGAACCTTTCCCAGTTCTCCTTAGTTCTTCCTCTCCAAAATGTGTAGTAATAGTATTTGATTTGCAGACCTGCAGAGTGCGACTGCGTACTGCGAAAAGCTAGTCATCAAGGACTTACAATGCATGTGCAGGTAGTACCTTGCATATAGTTTAAGGGAAGCTTTGTAAACGAATGGTTGTGCGTCCGTGGTTACTCGATGTGTAAATTGTGGTTGGCTGTTCTTTGTTAGTCACGCCACTACATACTTAAAACTTAAAATAAATATAATCTTGAACTGTTTAATGTAGGATATATAAGTGACAAGGAATTCTTGCAGAAAAGTGGTAAAACGATTAGCAAGAAAGTATTGCTGCAATTTTGATTCAGGTTCAGAAACTGTGCGCTAACCTGTTAAAATATTGGGAGTGACAGGATCTCATAATGACAAGAAAGTATTACAAATAATCCGCTGTTTTCTTTTGGAATAACTATTAGATGAAATACAGGAACTTCCTACGCAAATGTATTGCCACTGAACGGATCACTTTCAGCATTTCTTACAACATAGATTAGGGCTTATTTATTACCACAGCAGCAGCATCGCTTTGGTGGGCCAAAACTGAAATAATCTCACTGTAGTAGTGACCTAGTGAGCGCTAAGCTGAGCCTGAAACAAAAACTTTATCAAAAGGTTGACCGGGATATTGTATCAAATTTTTTTAATTGTGTAACGCCGGTTTGAAGCATCACAGGCGGCGAACACTGATGACATTATGATAAACTGGGAAACGATTCTTTTTAAAATGAACGAAGCGTTCCTGAAGTTTTGGGTACCTCCCAGGCATTTATCATTTATGACTGAAGAAAATCTGAAAAAATAACTCAGTCAGGGAGGACGATCCTGTTGGAAATAGAGCCCCCATACCTTCCGCTCACAAGTCCGTGCCTTTAACAACCTAGGCCAGCCGTGGCGGTTACATATACTATTTACCGTTGTTTTTTCTGGTTCATTATTTTACAAACGATTTGCTAATTTTATATGCAGGTTCAAAAAAGAGATTGATTCCTTTTTGGCCAAACTTTCATACACCTCAGCTAAACGTAACAGAGATTAACTCTAATCTTAAAAATGTCTTATTTGTTCTCAAAAATGAATTGAAATAACACGTTGCATTGTTAACTTTTACGTTAATTACTTGCTTTACAAAGCGTAATGAGGTACAAACGTAATATACAACAAAATAAAATATATTTTAATTTAAATGAGAAAAGGACACAATCTTGGTAGTCTTCAATACTATTTACATTTTTAAGTTACATTGACAAATTGGAAGCAACATAGAACCGTTTATAATATAAAGAAAAACAAAATTTATTCGCAAAACAAACTATAAAAATTATTTTCAATGGCACTTTACGCAGTGGTTAAGCGTTAGTAAGGTTCGTATCGTGGACAGGTCGTTTAGGTAAGTCAATATATATTTTCTTTTAAACTGCGTTTCAAATCGCATGATACATGGGACATTATTAACTGAATAAATAAGCAGGCAATTGTTGCGCATCTTGTTTGCATTCTGAGCAGCTGACCTAAAGGTCCCATGCAGGATGGCAGAGTCTATAACAAAGCACTGGAGTAAGGGTGCAAGAAAGGATCCCACATTATTAATCCAAAAATATGCAGTCAAAGAACCCTCTGGCCACCTCAGCACTACAGCAGAAGATTACCAGTTAAAATGAATAAAATAAAACAAATTAAATTGTGCCGTTTGGTGTTGAGTACTAGGTATACAAAGCAGCACAAAAAGTGGTTACATAACAAAAAAATTATGTAAAAGGTTAATGTTGGTAAATAATGTCATATGTTTATCATTTTATTCGTGATAAATAATCAGACCACAAAGCATTAACTACCAATAAATGTTATCAAAGCATAAAATCAAAGCATAAAAACTGTAAATAATATAAGCTAGAATAATAAATGTCATATTTGTGTTGTATGTCCAAAAATTGGAATGTATTGATCTCCACTGAGATTGGAGAATGTCATTTCTAACCCATTTTGATATTTCCCCATCCAGTTATGAATCTAAACTACAACATGTGCTGCAAGACGAAAAGTTTTTTTTTTTTTTTTTTTGTTCTAAAGAACAATAATAAAATTTGGTTCAGATAACTACACAATACAAAAAATTATATTTGTCAAGGGGATGAAATTAGGGAAGGAATTAATTTATCCAAATTTTAGTTGACCTTTAGAAAATACTAACATTACATTGCTGTTCTGTGTCCCTATAAAGCATATATTTTATTGAAATACAGATTGTGCTATTTCTCATCATTTTCAATACATACTCATCCCTAAAGGAATGACAGCACGGTTAAGGGGCATGGAGTACATATAAATTATCCGAAACTTTCTTAAAGATAAATTTCGCAATTTGCTCCATAATGATTCAATACCTTAAGAAAACTTCAACTTAAATGTTCCAAAATTAAATTTTGGTAGTGGAGCCTGCCTAAGTTTTAAGACTGTGTTTGTTTTGAGTGGTTGTATTTTTTATTTCCTTATGGAAGCAAGCCTTATGGAATGTCAATTTAATTAAACATATTTCCAGAACAGAAAATAGCAACCAAAACAACACATTTAAAATGCAAGCTGCAAGAGATATGTATGTATTGTACCTTTAGAGATAGCTTTCGCATACAGGTTCAGGGCTGAAGCTGCGGTCATTCAGACAATAACATTTTTTGCTTAGTAATATAAGTCTCGCTGAATCCAAGAACTTACCAATTTTTTTTAATTGTCTTTAACGCTCGTTTTTACTACTGAGGCTCCACAGGCGATGGACTGTGATGTTAGGATATTGTTTAAGGAAGGATTCTAGGACTATGTACTTATAGGGTACTTCTCCGGCATTTTCCATTTATGAGGACTGAGGAAAGCCTGGAAAAAACCTCGGTAAGGGAAGACGGCCCTAGTGGGAATCGAAACCCAGACCTCCCTCTCACGAGTCCGCGCCTTAGCGACTTCGGCCATCCTTGGCGGTACTCGCGCAATGACTGCATAATCAGATAACATTTGTTTTAAACGAACAGTGTATGGCTATTCAGCACGGTTTTTATTTTCATTACATTTAATATAATATACTTACGATTTTCAAACATTCTTCACCTATATAAAATATTTCCTGTAGTGTAAAAATATAGTAAGAAACATGACACACAAAACAATAATTTCAGATTTCACTTGGAATGTTTCTTTCTCACTATTAAAACACATATCCGGATTATCTGTGTTTGTTAAACAAATGACTATGTATTATTGTATCTAGACGTGGAAAAAACCGAGAACAGTTTATTTAACTAAATTACTGAAGCTGTACAAACTTACAGGAATAATATGCGAGAAACAGATCGATATAGTGAAGTGAACAAATACCACCCTCTGGCCCTGACCAACCGGATTCCCACTAGACGCAAACACCTACGCAAAGCAATTGAAAGTTTAGTCAGAATGGCCATGTATTACTTTTCTGGTGTAATGACTGGTTGGCGTTAATTTTCGTAGCAAAATAAATTCAGTGAGTTTTCATGAATGTGTGTAAATAACAGGCCATGATTTTCCTTATGATCGACCCTGCAGGTAACTACCTGCCTTCCCTAAAAGCAGAGAGAGTTTAGACTCGTCGGTGGAAACACGCGCGACGTCATTGGCTGGCCAGCCTCATCGAAGCCGAAAGAGCGCTGCTATGCGAGGTGGGGAAGAGGGAGTGAGCAGTGTTGGGCGGGGAGAAGATGGGGCATGCAGGAGGGGAAACTAGCAAGAGAAAGAAAGAGTAAGACCTACTTCTACCCTCTCGCCTGCCACTACTAGCATGTCATCCAGCAACATAACACTTGCTCTATCTACTGTTTGCCTTGCAGCTCTTTTAGTGATTCACTTCTCAGCTCTCGGTCAGCTGGAATATTTCAGAAAAGCAGCGTGGGATTCTTAAATCAGAATAAGCTCTCTAGCATTTTACGTTTTTAGTTCTGGTAAGGTACCACGTGAATAACATTTTCACATCTACGTCAAGGATAGATGCTTCTCTGTCACGCGGATACTGACCGAAAGAACATCCATTTTTTTCAATACATCATCAGTACTTGAAGGTGCTGAGTGTCACTTAAAATTCATATATTTTCTATTTATTGCTTTCCGTCTTCATCATTCACTTTTATATTAAGTTTGCCTCTTGTTTGGGTAATATGCGCATATTATAGCAACAAATACCTCATCATTGTTAATGCAAAGCTCAAGAGACACACATATCCCAAGAATTTAAATTATAGCGTCATAAAGATACAAGAATTATAAATAATAAGAGACTAGAACTAATGCATTTACAGGGATTTACTGCTTGTCTCCTTCTTCGTGTAAAGGTGTGTCAGTCAGCTTCTAATGTCATTCCTGTGTTCCAGCAAACAACCAATGGAATGATGATGAGCTCTATGAAAAGCCACATGCACTATCTGTGGCCGCCGTTAAAATGCATGCACACCATGAAATTGTGCTGCCTGAGGGGAGGGTTGCCAGCGATCCTGAGGCTAGATGATACTGCTTTGCCGCGTACAGCCAGTGTCCGTCAAAATCAACTGTATATGTGTTTATAAATTTGCGCCTACTAATGAAATTTTCATAATTACAAGGAAATGAGTGACGTGTCATTTAATATAGCAAGTCACACGTCTGTCAACTTACTTTTCATATACATGTGTGCGTGCATTTCGGAATATGATGCGTATATGTTTCTCCTAAATGTTGCATTTGTTCTGTAGCTCAGTGAGTTTTTACGATAACAAAATATTTTCCGTAAACGAATCCTTAATCCAAGAAGATAATGTGCAATACAGAATAATTTCCTCTTCATTTGTTAATTACTTTATCTGTTTTCGCAATTACTAATTAAGTGCCTACATTTACGCATTTTTCTTTTTAAGTTTTTTCCCTCCATTTATTCCATTTAATCAATTATTTTTACCAGTACTTTAATTTTATTTTTTCACATACATATTAACAAGTAATGCTTGCATAAATAGTTAAATAAGAACAATGCAAAACTATGCTCATGTCAAAAGAATACAATTTCAAACGGACAAATCTCAAAACAAATGTAAAAATTATGGCCAAACATTGCTCGAAGAACAGTGTCCAACATATTTTATAATAGCCAGCTCATGAAGAAACCTGTAAATGGTTTAAATCGCTTTATTGTATTAATCCATTTGCAAATAAACGTAGAATTACAAATAAAGAAGAAAATGGTTTCGGGTAATATATGCTGGCAGTAATACATTAATATACCACATTTAAGTGAACTACATTGCAATAATTTTAGAAATTATAGAGGAATCTTAGACAAGCAATATGGAATTCATGGTTCACGAAGAAACATAATGGGGTTATCTGGGGAAAATAGTTGAAATTAAATGCTAATAAGCGATGTTTAAACAAAATGGGATAAATGCCTTAGGAAATCTTTAATCCTGCTTCGAGAACGTGGAAATCCCTATTTTTCATAGATCAGCATTAACATTTTCAATATTTAGTACTGTCAAATTCTCGAAAATCTCTACTAATCATACGGCAGTATGGCATTACACAGCTATCAACTGATTCACTGTGTTGTATAGCTTAGTCTCCAAAAGACCTTGGCTTTGAAGATCGTAGGCTCATGCCCCGCGATGTGGGTTATTTATTTGTGTTTTATTTATTTTTTATGATGTATGCTCAAGCATAGAAGTGAAGGTTAAGGGAAAAAATAATCAGCCAAAATTGAAATGTCCAACTCAGTAACAACGATACAACGCAAGTAACATACCGCCCCCCCAAAAAAAAAGCTCCACAACTTCCGTCCGGCCGATTTTTTTTTTTTTTTTTTTGTTCTGTATAATTTTTGTTTTGCTTTTTTTTTTTGTAATATATAAACTCAAATAGAAAATTCATTTGTCCAGAAGCCTACCGGTCTTTTAGAAATTTAATGTCATTACTTTGAATTGTAAACAAGCAGATTATACATTCTCTATTCCCTAACACCCCTCTACAATCTTTGAAATGATTGCGGTGCATTTCGTTAACACCCTGTACGATAAATAAATACTCAAAGAAGGTGGAAATGCAGACATTTTTAGTTTGGTGAATTTTCGTTTAAGTTAAGAGTATAGTTTTTCTGGATACGTGGCTTTATTTGACAATGGCTGAACCAACTGCAAACTATTAATGGCATATTTTGAAAAAGTTTCCACGCTTGTATGTGCTAAAAGCAAAGTTAATGGATAGCAAGGAAGATCTTTAGTACTATGAAGTTTCAATTATAAATAATATTAATATAACTTACAATTTAACCTCTCTGATTAGAAAAATAAAAACGTGGCGTTTATTTTTTGATTTGGCTTATTTATGGACGCTGTTTAACATCTCAGGTCATTAGCGTCCCATTCAATTCAGGGTATGAAACGGCCGACAAATTTTCCTCAGGGGCCTCTTTTTTCGGGCTTGAGTTCTTTTAAGTGCCTTAAATGTAGACACGGGACCCATGGCTTTACTTCCCTTCCGAAGGAAGTCATACTTAGGATTTTTACGCCCAAAAGAATCCATCGATCATGGCCGGGATTGAACCCGCAATCTTGGGTTTGGGAGCCAAGTTTGGTTACCACTACACCTTCAGGACCGACACGTGGCATTTAGGAGAAGTAAACCTACCATATCTTGCCCACGTCAACTTTTGATTATAAGGTGCACTTCTGAAGATAATTATCAAGTAGAAACTTGCTCTTGCTTTTATTTTACATTTTTATCAAACAAGTGTTAGTTTTTTAAATATCTATTTAGTTTTGCAATATAGTTTCAAAAGTTTTGCTATTTTGTAACAAAACGCATTAATGCTACATAGTTTGGAAAATATGCAGAGAAAACACTCTCTCTCTGTTTAGCAGCTCTGTAACATTCCAATATACAGTAAGAATTTAATTTCTTTAGCATTAACAGTTTAGGAAGAAATGTGCATCACTGTGTATTATTATCAGTACAACACTTTAATACACAATTTAAATGATTATTGCTTGAAAATCCCTCTTACACATATTTACTGCTCGTTTTAATTATTAATAACGTAAATAAACAGGGGGAACATTGTGGATATTTTGTGAACTATTTACGATGAGGTATTGTGACATCGCTTGCCAGCTTTCATTAAAAGGATAATATATAAGAATGAGTAGAAGTATGCAATATTTTGTACAACATCACTTATGAATGCACAGTTCTTCGTTCCTTCAGGTATGTCCATGAGAGACAGTGTCATGGGGTACAATTTGCACGTTTTACAATGACATATCTGGTGCTATTAGCTACAGTAAATACCATCTCTTTGCTGACGACTTACAACTTTACATACACTCTCGAACTACGACATACATGCCGCAATAACGATTAACCATAATGTTGACTCCGTTTTCATGATCTCGTAACCTGAACCTTGGTCTTAATCTCTTAAAATCTCAGGCAATGGTAGCGGAACACTAGTGAATGCTAAGCACCATAGACATGGTCGGTATTTCCACCATTAAAATAAATAAAACTGTAATTCGTGTTACTGATTCTACGCAATACTTTGGAGTCATTCTAGAAAGTAATATCTATTGAAAAAGTATGTTACTGGAACCTACAAGAAAGCAAATGCTCTAATACATATCTTTAAGTGATTAAATGAGCCTCTACGCCCATAGCCTTAAAAAAAGACCTTGGGGCAATCCTTGGTGAAGCATCCCTACTACTGCGGTTTTCTGCTAACAAACTAAAATCTTATCTAATGCAAAAACACAGCCAGCTCATAATATATGTGTACATTAATACTATCTGCTATTGTTCGATCATATAACACCCTTCCTCGATATGGTGTCTTAATTCCTCCTGAAAGACCGCAGAAATATCCATTGTTTCACATTCTTTTCAAAATTATCCTACATCTTCTCCATGTATTTTCTCGTTTTCAGAATCATAACCGTAACACATGCGCACACACTTGGCAAGTGCTGCACCAAACATCACTTTCAATATATACACTCCCCGTCTCTAGAATACATTGCCACAGAATGTCAAAGGCTGATAAATTTTAGGAGCATTTTATGAGAAATTGTTTAGTGTCAATAGAAATATTTAATTGCCTCAGCTTTAGAATGTTTGTGTTACGACACAGATGATTATTTGTTTTATTTTTCTGCACATTCTTTCATTCTATTGTTTTTGTTGTTGTCAATATATCGCAATATATACTGCCTACTTTATAGTGTTGCTAGTGTTTTTCATTTTATATATTTTACCAATACATTTACTTCCATTCTGTTGATTCCATAGGCTTATATGTGTGTGAATTGTCTTTGCTATAGCTTTGTATTCTTTTGGTTTTACTTTATGCCTTTTACATTATTCTTACATTAACATTTTTTATGATTAATTTTCATTATTCGCGTTTAGGTATTAGCACACGTTTATCTCTCTTTCGTGCGTTACATAGGTTTATATGTGTAGGAGTATTGTCTTTGTTACTGTTTATATTATAATTGTGACATTGTCACTGAAATTGGTGAAAGTATTTTTAAATTGATAGAGCGAAAGAGAATGCATGATGGCCTATGCTATGCCAGAATAAATAAATAAAAAAATTGGTATATACATTATGAACACGTTACTGTCTCTTAGCTATTTTGGAATTTATGTTTGTCAGTAAAGTGTCACAATAGTCAAAGAGAGGCATTATAAATATTTGAGTAGTATTCATTTTTAAAGTAAAAGGTAGAAAATGTATCTTAAGGGATGGAGCAACGAAAGTACACGTTGCCGAGTTAAAAAAAAAGAAGAAGAAAAAGCGCTAACTCCTAAATTATCAAATGATGTAAATATAAATTATGTAATACACAGGTCATAAAAATGAATGCAAAACTTTTGTATTACTTGATACTCGCCTTCATTGTGTTAACTATATTTTTCATGCATGATTTAATAAGTATTTGTAAAAAGTTTGAAGATAAAACTCAACTTCCCAAAATAATTTATAACAAAAATATCTAAATCTTGAATATACTTTTCCAAAACCCATCAATTCCTCATTCCTGTTCTCTCCGTGTATTAAATATGGATTTAAATGTAAATGAAACATTAAATTTACCTAAATACTAACAAAAAAACTCTAACTGAAAAGTTCATATTTCTAAGCATAAGTTTTTTGCTCTTCCTGAAAAACATGAGTTTGTTAATCGGGTGTGCGAGTTAGCTGGCTGCTCCAGTTCAAATCATTGTCTATAACGATACTATGATTGTTAACTGTTATTTCAGTGTCTGTTGTTAGCTTTATGAGCAGTACATTATTAGGGTTTAGAGTTCTAATCAAACGGTGATGACCCTTCACAATAGCCTGAGATTTTTATGAATATAACCGTAATCCAAATTTATTTTAGCGCTCGCACTTCTCTTTAAGCATATTCTTAGGAAAAAATCCGATATGGTAAAGTCAGCCGACTTGGTACCAAATCCTTTACAAAGGACATGACCTTGAGGGAAGAAAAGAGACCTTGTCCTCATCTTTGTCCTTACTCTGATTTTCAAATTGAAGGACGATTTCCATATCCACCGTCTTATGGAAGTATATAGCCCCGCGATAGAGCACAGTGCACTCGGATGTTTTCATTCACATTATGAAAAAGGCGCAGTAGAGGACAGGAAATACCTCCATAGATGGAAGCATGGCTTCATTGGAGCTCAGTATTCTTGGATGTGCAATGACAACCGTCTGAAGGTTTTAATTCTGCGCAATAATTAACACAGTATGAATGCAACTTCGTTGTGTTAATTTTTTGCAGATCATTGGCATATGTTTATGGAAACACGCAAGGCTCCTTTGGGGAAGCCTGAAGTCTGTATTTCACCTCTGTTGCTTCTCGCAATTTGAAGTGCTCTTTTATGGTTATCGAACAAAGTGACGTATTTCTAGTTTCTTTACAAGATACTAAATGACAAAATTATCCGTATTTTTTGAACCCCAAATTGCGCAATAAACCTCTTTGTCATTCCTTCATCGACTCAATTTCCAACACGCCAGGATAATAAAGAGCAGCGCTGTTCCTCTGTTCGTGCTGTACTACTGGTAGTACACAAGCACGGCTTTTACGTTACCAGTCTTCAGGAGCATGCGTGACATATGTGTAGAGCAGCGCCGCCCCCCCCCCCCGTCCTTCTATATCCATACTTTCACACACCAATGCATGCCCATGTGATATGCTTCTGGGTTACTTTATTATTTTCAAAGTTATAAGGAAAAATCGGGGCCAAGAGTGAGTGAACACCCCATAAAAGTGGTGCATATACATTAAAATGTACTGACAGGTAATTAAAAAGTATTTAATATAATAAAATAACATTATACAAAACTCACTATATAATGTGCTTCTAATGAAATCCTCTGCATTTTTAAAAGAATATTGTCCATAGCGATACTATGATTGTTAACTGTTAGTTCAGTGTCTGTTGCTAGCAGTGATACCCCTTTCGGAAGCATGTCAGGAAAAGAGAAACCATGTCTTAGTTTTTCAGGGAGAGACGAAAAGGGTTTGCACGTTACTGTGTTTTATTCAATTCTTGAGACATATATAGCTATTAATTTATAAATAAATTAACCGTTTTCCTAAACGTCTATTATTTGAAACAGACAGCCATTCTTTTTGTGCCACCTTTATCTATGACATATAACTGCAAAAGCGAAGGTGCAGCTACCAATTATGGTTGGATCAAGGTAATCATGTATTCGCGGATGATTAAACGACAAATTCTGGTATAATTATTTAATTCATTTCATTTAAAATCTCGAAGATCATTAAATTTCATAAGGAATGTTAATCGATTACTAAAACAGCATTTTCTTATATATTTATTATACATAAGAATGAAAAAAACAAGTAACTAATAAAATACTCAAAACTTTTTAACAGAAGCATGATTAATGCGTTCAAAATAATGTCTTAACCTTAATGAATGTTAAGATATAGCTCTACATATATTTCAAAGGACACATATACTTTATATTGACCCCCTTTGAATTTGAGATTTTATAAAAGAAAAATATATACCACATTTCTGATACTTCTAAGTTACCAGATAGCAAATAGCATTATGAAGAAAAATAAATGTAAGTCTATGAAAGTTATGTTACTTATAAAACCAAAAACAATATGTTCCGTTATCTGTATGAACACGTGAAGCATCCATCTTAGGTGCTGGTATGTTTTGTGCTTGTTTTTTTAAAGTATTTTGAAATCAGAAAAAACATTAGGTAGTAAAACTATTGCTGGCCGAAGCGAAGGGAAACTGCATCTGTCCATAAGCCAGCCGGGCTAAACGAACCAGGGCGGACAGGTTTACCGAACTAGTACGTTGGCCTTGAATCTCACTCCAATTAATGTGTTTTGAATAGTGAAAGAAACAACTGTCTTACCATGTAATAAAGTCTGCTAAGATTGCTAAATTGCAATTCTATTCCATGAGTGTCTATTTATGATTCGTATGTCCGTATCGAGTCCGCTCCTGCTGTCAGAATATTATTCCCAAGTATTCGACAAGAAAAATGAGTAATTTCATAAGCAGATACCAGGAATGTGTGGAAAATGAAGGCGGGTTGTTCCAGCGTTCCTAGCGTTTTTTTTTTGTTTTTTTTTTTTGATTCGTTTTATTTAAGGATGCTCTTTAACATCTCAGGTCATCAGCGTCCCATTCAAATCCGGGCGTGAAACGGCCGACAAATTTTGCTCAGAGGCCTCTTCTTTCATGCTTGAGGTACTTTTTCCTGCCGTAAATCTACGACACGGAACCCCCAGCTTTACTTCCCTTCCGAAGGAAACCATACTTAGGATTTTTACGCCCGAAAAGCGTTCCTAGCGTGACGAGAGTGAATATATAACGCTTAAGTGAAACAGAATATTTTGGGGTCTCCCTCTAGTGCTTCTATGACCAGCTCTTTTGTTGTTTTGCATATCTTATTTCCTTTCCAGTTGTACCTGCTTTCTTTTTTTCTGTCCTTATCTTTTATTGCTGAAAGAAAAAAAAATGGTAGAGAGCATTATAAAGCACCAAATTAACACATTCATATGTTCAGATAGCCATCGTTTCGTATTTCAGTTGTTTATTTCCAACGCGATGCACAACTGAAGGTTATAGAAGGAGATTATTTTACACACAGAGGTATGTATAAACTCTTGCTTTGGAGTTCAGAACTACCATTCTAAGTACTCTCTCATACCTTCCATGCTTATATAGATCATTAATTCTCTCTTTGCACTTGTCCTTTTGAGCCAATGGCGTTTAGAAACGCTTTGCTTTAAATGAAGATACTGAATCCTCTGGGACGGTGAATAATTCCCTTAAGGTAGCAATCGTACTTGTGCACCTAAGTGGAAGCTAACTTTCAGTCATGAATAGCTTCATTAATGGAATTGCATACAACTGCTTGGTTCAAATGACCCAGAAGACGAAGTTCTGAGTCCCTTCAGCTTATATTGATTATGCCATGTTGAAATTAATGTAATGCGATGGAATATTTTACTATCTCTTTGCGAAACCTGTTATAGTCAGCAATTGCTCTCCATCTCTCATGTTATTGTGCAGTTGTGTGTGAAGCAGGGTTACACGTTGCGGTTATCCCATGCTGTCTCCAGAGGTGTTTGATATGTATAGCGCGGTCTCCATATCTCATTGATTACCCCACCACCATATATACATCATTACTATCACCGTTCCCTGCAATTGCAACGGCCATCGTGATGAAGGTTATCTCCTTCTACCCTTCTTCTTTAAATAAAGCAATCCCTTCATTTGAAATTAAATACTTTATAGTGCTGAAGCTTTGACACTGGTGAACAAAATAAAATTAATAACCGTCAGAGACGAAACTGTGCCCACCTAATCCAATTTTTTATACTGGTTTCAGAAACTTAATCACTTTTCTCCTAACACAGAGACAGAGACTTTAAATTGTAATTTATACATTAAACTCATTAAAGTGATCATAAAAATAAGGCACTGTTTTATCACTAAACATTTTTCTGCATAAAAACCCTTAATATAAATGTTATAAATTACGGCACTTAGAATATTATTTACAACTTAGTGTCTGAAATTAATGTAATGCAGAATTTAATGTTGCAAATGCTAAGCATATGATTTTCTTTTATACACTTTATCCGAGTTGTCACGATGTAACTTGCAGTAGTGATGTGCCATCATGGACTCTTAACCAGAGGTTCTGACAAAGTTTATGCATCAATTTAATATATTGACAAAATCTTTCACTATTTCATCACTGACGTCACCAGGACTTTTAAATCTCCGCAAATGTACAGAACGTTTAATTACTGACACACTGTTCACTCTGTGGACGCACAATAATCCCCTAGCTAGCTGGACATTTGGAATGTAGACGAGATAAGATTATGCATACACTTAACCTAGCATACCATGCACAAGGAGGACTGCAGGCGCTCGCGAAACATTACAACGTAAATAGAAATGAAATTAATAAAAAATTGAAAACTATACATGACAGAAAATACTGAAAATATATGTAATAACCATACAGATACCTTCCTCATAAACCATTTATTTGCTATTTATTTTCAGCGAAAATTCTTTGTTGACCAGTGTTATCAATGACAGAGTCTTAAATGAAATGTTAATGGCTTATAAGCATTACTAAGAAATGCAGAAACAGTCCTTAGCATGCTATTTAATTACTTGTACCCCTACTCAGCATAGCTAACCAGACATTTGAATACATTTTAGCCAACGATTAACATATTTCGTGTAGCCATCAAGAATACAGTTTAGCTTCTGTTTCAGCAACCGGTTGCTGACAGCATTTCATTTTCTTCATTGGATGCATAGTAATGATCAGAAAGGTGTTATTAAATTTTCTAGAGAAGATGGAAATACCAAGGCGCCAAGTCCATGCTGTGTGCTGAGATTCTGTCAACGGCACATTGGCATTGTAGTGTTGAAGGAAAATAACGATCTTTCCCCTTCCAATGTAACATTATTTTAAAGCTTTATAATATTTTGAGTTATTTTCCTACATTTTAGGAAGCCAACAGCAAATTGTGACTATGAATTTTCTCATCCGAAGGCTGCAGTTTTTGTTTGAAAGAAACTCCCATCTTCATTCTGGCAAATTCCCTGACGGCTTTATGGAAAATGCTTATCATATTAAGTTGATTGATGACTGTGTTGTAGCGGTAAAGCAATTTAAAGACTTACTCTGCGGTTTATTTCTATGTTTCATTCATGAAAACATTCGCATCTAATCACGGAGGCAATACTTTTAATTTAACACTGAATTTAATGCCTTTTCAATAATTGTACACATTCAAGAACAACGGTTGGCTATATTTCTGAAATACACAATATAGTGCATTAGACTAGTAAGTGAAACATTACTGCTTAATTACCTGGAAAAAATATATAGCGTGTTAATTGAAAGATTTTAAAGCCCGTTAGTTTTCTCGTTTTAATGCAATAAATGTATAGTATATTTGTAAAAATAAAGATTTTCGAAACATAAAACCGAAAAGATTAATGACAAAAGTACATTGTACTTGATAGTACACATTCTGTAAATACATGTGTGCCACATTTAATGCAACATTTCAACAGGAATAGAAATAAATTAATTTATAATTGAATAACTTTCACACGGTAAGCAAGAAAAACAAAAATATTGTCTGATTTCTCTCCTTATGAAATTTTATAAAACTAATAGTAGTATGTGTATTTTTATTGCTATAAAATTCTATATATGCATTTTAAATATATTTTATGCATCAGTCATAAACCTTACATGCTTAAATATGAAACACAACTGAAATATGAAATAGGAAAAAATAGTAATAACAACTGAGACAATATTAATAATAAATAAATATTTTTAATAAATAAAATATGAAATACGGTATTTACAGGTAAATGAATTTAAGCTTATTACTTATTATTTATAATTACACTAGTTATTAGATTCTAACAAACAAATAAATTGCTTCTAGCTTCACCCACTTTGGCTACGAAAATGTCTATATTCAACCAATTAGCGTTGTTTGCAAACAGATCCTTGCATGCCAATCGACCTCTAATTACCTTAAAATGTTTTCTGGGAACAGCGTTATTCTCGAGTGTTCCCAGTGGGTACATTCTGCTAGAGTATGTTCCCATTCCTCCTCCCTTTCACAAAATGGGCCGATCCTCCTATCAGAACTGTGTTATATTTTAGCCTCCCAACCTCCCACTCTGCAGGCCGTTCCTGATCTCGGCTTTCTCCCTAGAACGAGTATATATAGCTGTTTACCCCAGGTTAATTTAATTTCGTTCGATAGGCTCAATGAGACTTTCGTGTTACAATCTGCCTCGATTTCCTGCCTGCTGATATGCTCTAGCCTTGTTCTAAACTTCTTCCAAACATTTTTATTATTTTCATTGTCTCGTTGCCATATTAGACTCAGGACAATTCCTCTGAGCCCTCTTTTCACGTCTTCAAAACGTTGGAGTTATGTTTTGCTTCTAGTGTGTATAGCATTTAGTGCGAAGTGTTGACTGGTCTCCCTGCATTAGTAAAAGTCAGCATTTCGCTGTCCTTATAATTAATACGAATTATCCGTATTTTCCAAACAACCTACCTACCTCCCTCATGACTCCATAGTATGACGTTCATTTGGAGAGCCCGAGAACTCTTTTCCAAAAATCAACTTGAATTTTATTTACATGTTCAGCTCTCTCCATCCTCATATTTCTCTTCCATATAGCAGAATAGACTTAACCATAGCTTTGTTGTACATCCTCTCTCGGATTTATATGGCCTCGCGCTTTATAATAATAATAACAGATAAGTGGTTATTCCATTTCCCACTCATATTAAAGTTACTCCAAAATAACAACAATGTTTAACATTTTGCAATTTTTGTCCACTGTAGTACCATTTTTCATCTCTGTCATATACATAGCTATTTTTTAAAATTCAATGTTTGGTTTTGTTAACATTTACTACCATACACCATTTCATGCTGTAATCTTCTAGGATGTGAACACGTTTTTGCTAACCATCTTTTATTAGAGATTAAAGAATTAGATCGTCAGCATACAAAAGTACAGGAATGCAAGTACCGTCCACTTCAGGGGCATTCATTTTCTCCTCTAACAGAGCATCGTTAATATCGTTTATTAAAACCTTATGCGCCTTCACATGGTCGTGCGGGGCCAAGCGAGAGAAGTCAACTGTGCTACTATGACGTGAGATTATTGCCTTATGATTGGTGTGCAAGTTAAATAAGTACTATAGGTACGACTGCCACGGGTAGCCGAGGTCGTTAAGGCGCATACTCGTGAGCGGGAGGTCTGGGATTCCAATTCCGTCAGGACCGTCCTCCCTGACTAAGGTTTTTCCAGGTTTTCCTCAGGCACGGTGAAATACGGATGCAGACGGACCTCAGGGTAAACACTTATTAATAACAGCCCAGACACATTTAAGTTGGATTTCAGATTGAGAACATTTTCTTGTTTTTGCCTCAGCAAGAGAGAAGTTATGAGAGATGGGAGAACAAACAAACAAAACAAAAAATAATTAAAATATAAACATAAATACTAGATAGGAGTTGAGAATATATTCTCTATTGCAGCTCCGTTGTACGACCAGACGAACAGAATCTGTGCTTAAATACAGTGATTGAATTGCTTCATACTAAAAGTGTTCATAAAAATGTAAAATTTGATATAAAGTAGGGACACTTCTGGTAGGGTATTTTTGTAGTGTCATATTAAAAGCGATTCGGTCAGATGCGTAGTTACCATAGAAACTGGTGTGTGTCAAATTTCATTTATACTAGAACTTCTTCGGCAGTTATGAAGTGTCTGTCCGGCTGTGTTTGAGTTTATTACCCTAACCTGCATCATTCTTGTATGTAATTAACAGTGATATTAAAATATGGAAGGTGAATTACATGAAGATGAAGGAAATTTGCCAGTATGCCTTCAAAAAGTATCGGCAGGTGCACATTCAGTCACTGATTGATGTTAATGAAATGAAACAACTTCCTCCCAGGAAGAAAGAAAATCAAAAGACAAATGACTATTGATTCAAATGTTATGTGCTGGATAGTGCCCACCGAAATGAGAAAAGTTTTAGAGTTTTTCTCTCTCCCACTTCACAATAATTAAGCGAGTTAAAAGAATACCAAGTCTGAGGGATTTGAAAAAAATGTGCAAGAGATAAAGAGATTAGCATATTAAGGAAAACACAAAAAGTATGTTAACTAATGAAAAAATGTGCATACGGCCAATTCAGAGAGCTATATCCCACAATACGTGTCAGTTACTTTTATAATTGCAATGTTTTCAAAAAAACTTCAATTCAACTTTTGGGTGACCTAAATGCAGTAATGTGTGTGAGGAGTTCAAATTGAAAATCAAAGTCAACCTTGAATGATGTTGAAACATGTGTGCTGCAGAAGAACTGATGATTAATAACAGAAGTGTGAAAAAGTTTACAACCTGCTTCTGAAAGAAACTGAAAAGTGAGAGGAACTAGCTCATGTTTGAACTTCATGCAGAATATTCAGTTATCTCTGATACCAGTTCAAGAAAAGTTTTATTTAAGGCAATTGACTGTCAATATGTTTTGAATCCAGAATATAACAATTGTGTAGTTACCTGTACCGTGAAGGTACAGCAAAAATAAAAAAACAAAGAGGCGTCTTACTTTCTGAATGCTTACCTATAAAACTTTCCCTCTCAATACACGTAACTACACTTGTACTCTGATAATTGTGTTGGGCAAACAAAAAGCATACCTTGGCTAGATTGTCCCAGTCCTTATAGATACTAAGAGATTTAAATAACATTTCCTCTCCATTTGGGGGCATTCATCCCCCCCCCCCGTGACCCTGACTTCGTGTAATAAAAAAAAGATTAAAAACGACAAGACAGAATCTTGAAATAAGTTAAATAATAGTAATAGCAAGAAAATCTAAGAAATTCATAGAAGGTAAAATTGAAGCTGCAGAGATTTTGGCAAAAAAATGCTATAACAAATCTGTATTTCTGAGGAAACAAACAAAAGAGATGTTCTAAGGAACGAAAAGGTACATGTTAAGATTAATGTGGCACATTTTCAATTCATTTCTGAGTTCGGTAGTCATATTTTGGCTATGTCAACGATTGTCACCAATACATTTCATTAAGAACTTCTGGATGACCACCTTCCAATTTCCAGTGAATCAAATATACCAGATGGGTCAAGTGGCTTTAGAAAGATCGAATATGCAACACACTGATAAACTTCTGCGTTATACTCCGTACATACATAAAGAATTTAATGATGAAATCATAAACTGGCCGATCGCTGAAGACAAAGATGAAATGATGAAGAAATGATGACTATAGTGGATCATAGATGTTCAATTTGGCTTAAATAATGTAATTTTTAACTTCTTGTTCTCATATTTATGTATTTTTCAATTGATATAGATAAAATGCTGCAACATTTGTTTCGTGTTGTAAAAAGTGCTAATTTTGCGAAAAGGAGCTCAGTCAAACAGCTTTTATACTTTTTATAGGTTTAAATAAAGTGATGAGCATGTCTGTAATGATGTGAAATAATTTTTGATTATTTAAGTCATATTGTGCTTTTACAAATTTCTGTAACTCTTATTGTTCGGGCTGGAAGTATTTTTTGTTAAGTTTGCTCAAAAGTAGCTTGTGCTGACTGAGGCCCTTTTAGAAAAAGGCTATTCGATTAACGCTCAAAATTCCGGCCTGATAAATCTCGTTTTAATATTAGATGTTTGGTATCGCCCCACAATGGGCGCCTACCTTTGAAGCGGTTTGGTATAATGTTATCGTCGTCGTTGTTGGCCCCACGCTGGGCGCCAAATTTTGCAGTGGTTTTGTAGACTGATTATAGGTCACTTCTGTGTTATTGCCTACACTACAATGAACTCAATTTCTCAGTGTAAATTCGGTTATTTTGTTGAATCACTCTCAACGGGACTGCGAGAGGATTTCAATTGTGCAAATGAGCACCAGTTGCAACATCGTATGTATATATTAGTATTTTATTATGTCTAAAATCTTTCGCGTCTTCTGGTGTTTTGCTTATGATAGACCTATCTACTTCGATACAAACTTATTTGCCAGTGTGAAACTTGTAGACGGGTGCCGCGTAGCGTGAAGCTGAAAGTGGAACATTAAGTACTCCTAACTGCGTGTATCTTATTGCGTGAGGATCTTATAACTGCGTATGGCACGTCGAACTTAACAACTGCTTCTACGAACTGCTTACTTCCTTTGTCGTGGTGTATATAACTGCGTCTCGCCGCATGTAAAACTTAAAATGCCTGAGTGTATCTTGCGGCGTGTAGATATTATAACTGTGTGCCTCACCAATGTCGAACTTACAACTGCTTCTGTGAACTGCTTGCTGCCTCTATCGCGGTGTATATCTTATAACTGCGTCTCGCTACTTGTAAAACTTAAACTGCCTAAAAACTGCATGTATCTTATAGCTACCTCTCACGACGTGTAAAACTTAGGACTGTGTGCCTAAGCTACGTCGAACTTACAATTGCTGCAGCAATGAGCAAATGCAAACTAAATGCCCCTGTGGGGAGACCGCCTCCTCATATATTAAATTCAAATCAAAAATAGTTGGGTCGCGATTTTCTTTAAATATTTGAAACATACATCCCCCATTTGCTGGTTAAAGTTCACCTGCCATATGTACCATTCATTGTTATTGAAAGTTTGAAACTTTTGTTGATATTGGTCAGTTTAAAAGGCCAGCTGTACAACTACCGGTCGAGGTCAGAGCTCTCGAATTTAAAAGTGCTCTGTTTATTAACTCTGCATTAACTGTCCTTTTGAAAAATAAGGGCCTTCACACATTCAAAACTCCGGTTACTTCCACTGAATAGAGGTTTTATGACCCTTTTTTTGACTTTCCAGGCTTCCGCAACAAAACAGCAAGGCATTCAACTCACGAGTTAGCATTGTGCCGCATTATACATGTATTATATCTACGTATATTATTAATTATAATACATAAAATGTTATGATTGGGCTTACATAAATATACATTATAATTATGTTTCAGTGGGGACTGATCGGAGGAACAGTTTCAAATAAGACTGTTATAATTTCTGCAAGAATCTCATGTGAAGGCAAACGCAATGTAGACGTAAGCCTGTTTAACTTCATGGTTCAATTTAACAATATTTTTCTTAATGTATATTAATAATTTTTGCTGTTGTTATAAAGAAGTTTAATGTATTTAGTGCTGAGGAATTCCTTTGTTTTAACTATATCTCACTACTTAAATTGTTTTACTTTGTCATAAGTTATTGCTTATTTTCTAAAGGCTTACATGAGTCTGTAAATTAAAGTCGTATTTTTAACATAGATGCATTATCAATGTAGAAACTACCTGATCTATGTGCATTGTCTTGTTCTTGAAGACCTGCATTTTTAGTGTAAAATGTAATTTTAGCATACACTTTATATCGAGCGTTTCAAATAATATTCCCCGACATTTTTTTATATTTTTGTGACTCCACTTTTTTAAACACTTGTTGGGATTAATTCTCCAAGCCGAGCACATATTTAAAACCTGCAGATTAAAAAATTGTGTTCAACATTTCAGTAACTCCATGTTAATGTATTCACTAAAGCTGTTTATCTTTCTTTCTTTTTTCTTTTTTTTTCCTTTCTTTCTTTTATGTGTTTTAACAATATTTCAAATTCTACCATTGTAGCTTTATCCATAGATTTGTTTTTCTAACGAAAATTCTCTTTCATGTACTTCTCATTTAATTTAGGGTTATATCATTTGCATATAATTTTTCTCCCCGTTTACTTTTTCAATTCTGTTTAATCGTATCCTGTTTTTCCCCTTATTAATGTGTTTTATTAATTATATTTAATTTGTTGTTCATATATCTGAACTCTCGATGATTTTTTTTTATTCTCATTTCGCCCTTGTGCATTTATATTTATGTTCAGCTCTTGATTTTTTTAAGTGTTTACGTAAAACTTTTTCATTTATTATTTTTTTCAAATTTAATTCCATATCATTAAATCATTTAATATATCTGCTTTTATATTTTTCCCAAGTACGTCTCAGGTGGCCTTTTCTATAGAGTTTTATATTTTCCCATTTCTCGTTAACATCATATTCGTTGTCTGCTAGGTATTGTTCTGTTTTGCTACAGATATGTACATTATTATGCTTTAATAAATCATCATTATAATTTTTATTTGTTCTTTTCTTCAACTATTTTTCCCCTTCTTTCAAGTATATTCAGCTTTTCATCAAGTACGTTTGTCTCTAGGTTTCACTTTTATCAGCTACCAAAGATACCGCATTGCGGCTAGCTAATAAATGGTTCAATATATTTGCAGCTACTAGCAGCCGACGTATATTTGTGAAAGCTTTTTAGTATTTGTTCATATAAAATCATTATACATAACTAATTCTCTTATGTTCTTGACCATTTTCTCCACAGCATCCAGTAATATGTTAACTGATGTTTACTGCACTAGTTTAAAACCACCAAATAGGATAAAGATATAATTTCTCTTTATTTTTCTTTTTGTAGCATATTGTGAAAGGCTTCCTACTCTTCAAGTCTACCTCTTCTGTGGCATATATAGCCATAACAGAAATATGTTCACTATTATTTTTAAATCTTACAATTAAAAACTTTCATTTATGTTGACGTCATTTACTGTCAATAAATATGGCAACACCCATTGCTATTTGTTCTTAAGGGACATCAGTACAAAAATTGTTGCATAATCCATCCATCCATCCATCCATCCATCCATCCATCCATTTATTTATTTTTTTTTTTTCCCTTGGGCTCTGAAACATTAAGTATTACTGTTTCGTTTCCTTAACTAATTCTGTTCCCTTAGAACCAGGGCCTCTAACATTCCAGGTAGCTATCTGAAGTTTATCCTGTATTTCAAATCTCTTTTCCGTATTCTTGCGCTTTTTGTCAAATATATTGGTAGTTGGGCAACTCTGAAGTTTAATTTTTATGAGTTAAAGCGTTCTCTCTCTTATTTCCCTGCGCTCTTGCGAAGTAAATCCTACTGAGCAACCTTCAACCTAAAGGGACAGCGGTTTTCTGTGAAGTCTCCTTCCATTGACGATTGGCTTTTTTACTGCTTAGCAGTATCCTCTTTCTGTCCTCTTTATATTCGTGGTTTTCCTTCTCCAACACCCTCAACAGATTACAGGCAAATATTGGGTGTTATATGCTGGGATATTTTATCGATAGTTGTGTTTCTTGCAGAATGGAGATGTTTATATCTATGTGGATAATAATTATTTGGGAATATAAACTTTAATATATTCTTACAATCTCATGTCTTGCGTTCAATTCCAGTTGGGTCTAGCATCCTGACCATAGGATCTTTCGTGAGATCTTTCGTGAGATTGGTGTTTACTTTGAAAGAATTTTCCACCCTTCTATTTCGTATCATTTCATTCCGTTTGTTCTGTTACAGGGTCGAAAATGCCAGGATGAGGTGGCTGGGTTGGCGCGGTGTGATGATGGCTTGCGCTTTG
The DNA here is from genome assembly GCA_030762175.1 of Metallyticus violacea. Classification (NCBI taxonomy): domain Eukaryota; kingdom Metazoa; phylum Arthropoda; class Insecta; order Mantodea; family Metallyticidae; genus Metallyticus; species Metallyticus violacea. Next base: position 282,112,116 of record CM060846.1, on the reverse strand, counting down.
GAAACGCTTCTGCCCCGGCGTCTGGTATGGAAGCGGACTTTCTGAGGGTTTCAGTCTCCTGGGGGGAGGGGTATTCTATCTGGAATCATGTTAGAGGTCCCGTCCGCACACTTACCGCCTAAAGATTCTGGCCGCCCATTGTTATTCTCACCTCATCCCTTCCTCCCGGAAGCGCACCCATTGTATGTGGGCAGAAAGAACAAACCGCGAGAATGGTTCAAGTACCGAAGTATCCTATTCCCCCCAAACAATCTAATCCAAGGATATGAGAGAGAAGTCAGCCTATTTTATATAACTGGTCTAAATGTTTTGATGTTTTATACTCGCGCTTTTTCCGAATGTTTTACAAGTACTCTGGTTGAATTCAGCATTGTGTTCTGAACTGAAAAAAGTACAAAGTTCCACATTATGGCAGTGTAAAGGAGCCTCTGAAATATACGAGGTATATGTTAAAAGTCATGGCAACTATTTTTCTCGCGAACAAAGGACAACAAGAAAAATATACCCATGAAAGTATACGACATTCACTGCCAAGTTGTGCCACCAACAGAAGGCTGGATGTAGGCCGCCCTCGTATGGAAGAAGCAAAACATAGGCAACCGGACAGACAACATTGATTAATTATGGCATGAGCAAAAGTTACACACAACTAATTACACACGGTTGCAAATCCGCCAGCGTACGGATCTCCCAAGTAGTCCATGGTATTTAACGGCTTTAGTCTTCAAGTACATCGACGGTTCGTTGGCAACGATGGGGAAGGCGCTAAATACCAACTGTTGCATGTGAGTTGCTAACGTTAGACACCTTGCGTCGAAATGTTGTCAAAGTGTCCGCTTTGTAAGCAAAACGTTTTCAACACAATGACTGCTTTACTTTGGGAATGAGATCATAATCACAGGAACTGAGATAGGTGAGTATGGTGGGCGTGGAAGAGCTTCTCCAATCTCCAATGTAAAAGACACTTGACACTGTCGTCTGTGTGAAGTGTCGGAGAATAATGGTGTTACTCAAAAGTTCTGTCCGTTTGGTGCGTGCGACAGCGCGCAATTGTGACGACAAAATTTCTGTAATACAGTCGTCCCTTCACGCATTGAATGACATACAAGCACACCTTGAATGTCATATGCCGAATGACCATGACTTTTGTTGGTGAAGGTGTTTTGGCGGAACTGGTGTTTGCGTGGTGATGCTGGGTGACGCCATTCACTAGACGTTGCTTGATTTCATACGCCCTTGCCCACGTTTCATCAATTGCAATGATGCGATTCAATATGGCATCCCCTTATTCCTGAAATCTCGCCTGAATCGTGCGATATGTTTCACAGCCAGTGCACTTCTGTACCTCTGTTAATTGATGTGCCACTCCCTTTGCACACATATTCCGCATGTTCAGGTCCTCCCGTAAAATGCGGTGTACTGCTTTTGCCGCAATTCCTGTTTGTTCTTATAATTCCATAAGTGCCCAGCGCCTATCATCGCGCAAGCACTGTTCCAACACCATCACCACTACCCCATACATCCGCGGGACGCCCAATGCGCGACAGATCGGCAGCCGTCATTTATTTTCATATACGCACGTTGTTCACTCTTCGCGACCTCCATTTCGGATCATTGTCGTTAACCAGCTCAATTTCGGGGCGTGTTGAGACATGCAGCTCTGCTCACATGCACGATATGTTGGATCATTCGAATGTATATTCCGTACGCTTTCATTCTATATCTTAGATTTGATCGCGAGTAAAAAATAGGTGCCATTATTTATGACATTCCTCGTATAATTCAAGAAAAAAGTAAGTATTTGGAAGAAAGCTCTAAAAACTACGTTCGTAGTTGGACGCAGCCCGCACTGGTTCCAAAGTTAAACCACCCATACTATCATAATAAACAGTTACCGCGCTGATGGCTGCACCTGGAAAGCCAGCCATAGTTTGCTGTTACCAGAGCAAGCGTTATTTTCATCAATGCATTATTATAACTGAGTTTGCGGTTAAGATAACAGAACAATTTAAATCTTTATGTTATATATGCCATTGGTACGCCAGTATTACTAATTTCAGTGCATTAGGAAAGAGGATATTGCTGTATTGTATTGAAATGCTATCACCGGTTATGAAAAATTTAAGTCTAAAGCAATAACATCCATGCTGCAGGCCAACGTAAAGAAAATATCAGAGTAGAAACCGGAAGAATTGCGGAACCCCAGCTGTTGCGAGTGAATGCCTATCCCATTAAAACATGTCAGAAATTATGAGTGTACACGAACACCGCTTCGATCAACTCCTAAAGTTAGTATTCGTTATAAAATGAAACTAATATTGCGCAAGTGCCATTATTAATCAAAGTTGTGACTGTAGAAACGAGAGGGGAACAAGCCGACGACTGGTGTGACCTTGATCCCGCGCGGTTTGCCTTTAACTGCGGATGCAGACCAAAAATAATGCTCTATAGTATTATGTTGTTCATTTATCCTATAATCTTTGTGCTTCATCTGAAATCGAAAGAGTGCTGTGCTATATTATTGTGTGAACAGTTAAATGAGATCGTCATCGATTTAATCTGTATGTAGTGGATGGATTTACCAGCGTAAATATCAATGTTAAGAGTTTAAACATATACTTAGCTGCAATATATCTTTCTTCTGCCAATTTCGATGAATTCCATTCCTTCAACATTAAAGGGTCTGATCATCGAACACATGACTGTAAGAAACCACCATCATTAACCTGAAATTTCTACATTTCTACAATTATTACCAATTCCTTCTGCGTCATTGAAATTTTTTGCGTATACGATTCATTTTATAACATTTATAAGACCAGTAAAATCATTTAAATTTCACTTTCTACACAAGATTAGATTACATGTCTTTAAGATCGCGAAATTTCAGCAAGTGTGTATCGTAAACAGTTGCTCAAAACAGAAATATTTGTTCTTTTCACTCTAGTTATGCAGTTGCATAATGTTTATATTGTAGCAATACGGCAATGATTAGTAGCTGACACTTCAAGTTCAGAAAAAAGAGCGCCTCAAGGCTGTGGATTCTTGATTTACCACGTTTTTAACAGCTTCTATTGGAAAAGCATTTTCATGTTCAGTCAAAGCGCTAACACATTGTCGCTATCTCTTTTATTTCAACAACATTAAGAGAGAATAGAGGAAGTGCATTTTGAATGAGATTACCTTAGTCTTTTTTACACAAAGTGTACGCAGATTTCAAACGAGGTTCTTTAAGCACCCGTATCTATAGTAAGAAGTAATTATTTTTAAGGAGATTGTGAACTCGCTTGTAATAGATAATTTAATCATTAATTTCGATTAAAGTTGTTTCTCAATAAAAATATTATTAAATTCTTCAGCATTTTTGTATACTTTCTAAACGTTATAGGGTTTGCTACGATTACTGTATATTCTCTGAATTTCTAATGAAAACGTCTTCATTGGTAATAAAGAAACAACATAAAAAAATAGACCAATATCTGTACAGAACAAACCTAAATGACCGCACACCATCCCACTGACTTCCGAGTGTCTAATGTTATAGCTTCCGTCTAAAAAGCAAGACACTACAACGACACCTGGTTATTTCTAACATTGTTTTCCTGGGCGAACTCTGATGTACCGAATTCCTCACTTGTAAATCAACATAGATAAACAGCTGCATAGCTGTAATCTTACTTCCAAGAAAACAGCTATCACCTTCTTCCATTCTTGGGTAGACTTTGAAGGTTCCTTTTAATTCATATTTTCTCCTTGTTGGATACTATCGGTCATCCAATTTTGATTACCGACGCGGCCATCACTCAAGTCCAGCTGAGTTACAAAAGCTGGTACGGGCGTCGTGGTTTGCAGGACTGCTACGTTGGCCTTAATTTTAGCGCCACTCAGTCATGCCGTCTGAACAGTGAAAGAAACGATATATGTCTAATCTTAGAGTAAAGTCTACTAAGAATACTAAATGCCAAATAATTAGATTTCACATTGAGTGTTTATATGTGCTTTGTATTTCCATGTTGAATGCTCGGTTGCCGGGAGATTATATAGAGAGAAATTCCTAGATAATCGAGTTCCAAGTCGTTATGCGATTCATAAATTAGTTAACAATTTTTGCGATAGGGGAAGTGAAGATCATTTCTGAAAATTATATAACAAGGAAAGGCTCGGTAATGTCATGTAGAAATCACTTTTAAAAGCCATCTAAGGACATAAACAGAAATGAAATGGGTTGCCACTTCGAAGTATAATAAGAATCCTACGAGAAGAGCCCAGTTTAATAGCCCACTTAAAGGCAAAATCAATACGCATCTTTTGCCCTTAACCCTTGGGGGCGCTTAAAGCAGTAGAAAGTAGTAAAATGATGTACTGCCTGCTGCTCATACCGTAGCAGAGCGTAACATTCTTGTATATGCATTCTCTTTGGATCTGCTCATTGTCATTTCAAATCTTGCGTGATATGTTTGTGCGAGCACATTTCAACTGAACTGAAGAAATGATTTTATCACATCAAAGTGTCATTTCATCCTTTCAATGACGTAATTCAAAGCTGCGTGTAGGGTCTTAGTATGCATTATCATGTCGTGTTTAAAGTTAAGTTAGTACCATGGATGTCGGTGCAAGTGCGTCAGGGAATAAAAATAGTCTTAGTGAACAGAACGAGTGAGGGTATTCTTGTACCAATTTATGAGGAATTGGGGAAAGAAAGTAACTCCGTTAAGTCTTGTTTCAGTCAGTTAGTGGAAGACAGTGATTAGAAACAGAGTGAAAGTGTTGAGAAACATATAGAAGAGAGTATATGCAAATCCGCAACAGCCTAAAACTAAAGAGCATGCTCTAAACTGGACTCCAAGTTTGATGTTAAGCTAAAAAAGTGTTTCATCCCCCACAAGTGCAATTCATTATATTCATAAAGAAAAACCTGAAAACTTTTATTTTGGTCTTTTCGAAGATAGAACTTTTCAATCGCAGAATAAACTAACAGATAAGCGGTTCAAACACAAAGGTAGATCCAAAAGACATAAGTTCAAGGGAAATTCAGACCTACTTAGGTGTATATGGGGGTGGTTGAATAACCTGAAATTAGAAACTCTTTTGGGGAATTTTTGTAAGTACCCATTGTAAAGCAAACAATGACTCTGCTTCACTTCCAAAAAATTCTCAGTACCTTCATTTCATCGACGAACAAAGTCGGGAGAAATTTCTTATTACCTTTATAAAGTTTTGTCTGATTTAGACATGATCAGTAAGTTTGCCGATGTCTATAAACCAGGTCGCGACCTGCCCGAAGATGAAGCGATGATAGGCGTCAAATGGCGTTTTATTCTAAAGTAATATATGCCTGCTACCGCATAAAGACACGGGTTATTGCAGATAAGTGCCTGTATGTTTATTGTAATGTAAAACCTATCTGGAAAAAAATAATAAGAACAGAGGAAAAGCGATCGTCTTTTGGGAGAACAGATCGTGCTAGGTGTGTGCGAGATATACACGGGGTTGTGACATCATGCTTATTTTGATAATTTATTTATGTCCACGAGGTTAGTGAAATTGCTTTTGAATAGAAAAATGATATGCGTGCGGAACGACTCGTGCTGGAAGGAAAGATTGACCAAAATATTTACAAAACCTGAACAGCTGAAACTAAGTATATTATTAAGCATATTCATCTTATAGGTATTACTTGGGGAATATAAAAGTAATCATTTTTAATTATGTAAGCATGACATACTTATGTTATGAGTTAGCTAACCTGTATCACCAGAAGTAGGCGTATTTAATATTTTCGGTTTAAGAGGCAAATCTTGCAAGCCGCAACACAAGCATTACTGCAGTTGTCTGACACGATAACAGGGACGTTTTCCTGTGATCTACGAACTTCAATCTAAGGACAGATATGGGAGTTGACATTGTGGACCAAGAGCGATCTTTAAAGAAATTGTGGAACTGCTTGTTTTTGTATTTAAACATTTTTTTTTTTGTTGGACTAATAGTTTCATTATCAATTGTGAAATTATCCATTTTGTAATTATTATCGCTATTGTGAACAGTTTTATTATATGACTTACCCAACAGACCTACTTCAACAATTCATGGCAAACGACGTCTACACCACAGACAGAATTTAGTGAGTTAGCTTATTGCAGGCTTTATGTCACCTAAGAGCGCGGGTATTCCAACGCAGCCCACTTGCAGCTACCCCTGCACCAAGAGCTGTTCACACCCTGGAGAAAATACAGTCGGTTGAAAATGTGTGCTCAATGCATGGTTAACATAAAACACTATCAGGACGCGATATTCAGTTACAATACAAGTGTAAACAATGATGGTGTGTTGTGTAGAATTGACTTCTTACCTAATTATCTCCAAGAAAAGGAAGGTGGAAATTTAAAACTAACAAATACTGTGTGCACAACGGAATTACAGTAAGTCTAAGTGCATACAGAATTAATTTATGGTATGATTAAAGAGTGTATGGCGAATTTTAAGTGATCAATTCTATATAAACTGCAACAATAGCCAAATACCTTAGAGTAAGTAGTATAAAATATTCTTCTCTAAATTATTTAAGTAAATTTCAACCAATTTTAGTCTCACTTCTAACACCTTCCATTGATATAGGCATACTAATTTTGAAATGAAGGAATAAATCAGATGGATGAACTATTACCTACCTACTGCACATAGGATGAATTTTTATTTGAAACAATATTGAAATACAATAAAAACTAAATGTATTAAAAATAATTGTTACAACCAATTACAAAATTATTTCATTATTTTTTAAATGATAAACTCTTTCTATATCATATGGAACTACATGCTATCGTCTGCAAAAATCATTTCTCAGAGCTAAGTTCACGTTATAATTTCTGAAACATTTCTACCTTCCTATGAAGGAAGAAAATACAGTGATGTTATCTGAGAGACGGGTCGGTGGATAGCGGCAGCATACTGGGAGAATGAACGAATAGTGTTTAACGCCCGTTTGCTACAGGGGCACCACAGGGTTTTTTTTTTTTTGATTGATTTATTTATGGACGCTCTTTAACATCTCAGGTCATCAGCGTCCCATTCAACTCAGGGCGTGAAACGGCCGACAAATTTTGCTCAGAGGCCTCTCTTTCAGGCTTGAGGTTCTTTTTCGTGCCGTAAATGTACGACACGGGACCCACGGCTTTACTTCCCTTCCGAAGGAAGCCATACTTAGGATTTTTACGCCCGAAAAAATCCATCGATCTTGGCCGGGTTCGAACCCGCGTTTTGGGCGTAGGAGGCAAGTATGGTAACCACTACACCACCAGGACCGACGGCACCACAGGGGATGGACACTGATGATACTTGAGATAAAATGATATACTAAGTAAGGATTTGTTTTTTATGGAAGGAAAAGTTCCAGGCCTAAGTTTAGGGTACCTTTCCTACATTTGCCATTTATGAGCACTGAGGAAAACCTGAAAAAAACCCAAGTCAGGGAGGACGGTCCTGGCGGGATTCGAACCCCAGACCTCCCGCTCACGAGTCCGTGCCTTAACGACCTCGGCCATCCGTAGTGGTGTACTGGGAGAAAACAGTCGTCAAGTCCACATAGTGTACGTGCAGGTAGCAGCTTCTAGTTAGTTGGAGGGGACGCAGTAGTTTCTTTAGTGAGTAACCCGGTACCTTCATTGCATATAAATAGGACACTAATTGTTCGTCCTTAGTTATGACACCCTATAAATATAATCTTGAAGAACGGGTTGTTTTTATGCACCATAATATGTGAAAACATATTCTTGCAGAGAAGAAGTGAGGCGATTCGCAAGAAAATTTCCTGTCAATCAATCCAGGTAGGGCATCTTTTCACCTCGTTAGAAATTTAGGAGAGCCAGAATCCCTCAATTATCCGAATCGCCGTGCTCTTAGGGAATAAATGTTAGATGAAATATAGTACGCAAATGCTAGCAATGTATTGCCACTGAGGTGCATCATTTTCAACTTCCATTATAATACAGGTTTAATGTTATTGTCTGTTTTAAATAAATAATCATTTTATGCTTTAGTAAAAATATAAATACCGCATTTAAATACAATCTTTATGCATTGCGACTCTCTCTACCTTTTTCCTATTGTAGTGGCTGCACTTCCATAGTACAGCCGCGCTCAGGGGGCACATAACGAAAATAACCTCCCAGTTATACTTCAGAGAAAATTAAATGCTTACAGTTTAAGAATAAATCACAAATTCACTATAGTATAAATAAGAAGGGAATAAAGGCAATTGCAAAAACTATAGTTACTTCCCTTTTAAATTCTTTAAATTATATAATTAAAATGAATTTAATTAATATTTGATATATGTGCTCGATTTATAAAAGTGTAAGCTCAATTACTCAAGTCTATTCTTAAATTATAAGTACGAAAAATCACGGGTGTTAAAAATTATCTGTAAAATTTTTTCTATAACATAATAGAACTAAAATAAATATTTTCTGCCAATTTCGAAATATTTTTCATATATAATTTTTGTTGGGCAAGTCTTACCAAAGTAAATTTACTACATTAACCTTGACGGAAACTTAAAATAAGTCAAATTTACCAAAGCCTGCGGCCTGCATAAAGTTTCTCGTTAAATTTTCATACTTTGATTTCGCATGAAGGCCTCAGTGAGATCAAGGCCGTCTGCAACATTAGTTTTAATCCATACATATACATAAAAATTTTAATTAGATACATGCATAACAAACACTTAAAATATTTCCCATTAGCTTCACACGTGTTTGCTTATTCACATTGAACAACTTTGCATAATAGAACTTATTATCATAATAATGAAACGGAAAGCTATTAAACTTCAAAGGGCTGACCGTCCACCATATTTAATTGAGCTTTCAAGATTTAATGTAAGGGCTTGAAGTGTTAACGGTTATCTCTAATATGTTCATGCACAAAGTTTAATTTAACGCTCTTTAAAGGTTAGAAAACTCTTCAGTAATCCACGTGAAAAGTTCTTGAGCAATAATCTTAAAATAATTAATTCTGCTACAACGTAATTTGTAATTTCTCCGAGTATTAGCGTTAGCAGCGATTTAATTGTCGATTATGCAAGCCCGAGTAGTAGTATTTCCAGCTTCTTCGTTTGTTTAAAATACTGAGACTATCTCCGTTTCAGCTACTATAAAATTAAGATGTAATAACTAAATTCATATTTTAAGTCATTAATGACAGAATAATTTCTATGTTTACCATGTGCACGAGTAAAATTAATTAGCACAATTTCATTTGCATATATGATAATATTTTGTTACATTTTTCAAATTTGGTACCAATGTTACATTTATTCATTTTTTACCAATTTTATATTCAAAAATGTATTTAAGTTATATAAGTTTTTTAGTTGATTTCAGGCATTTATTTTAAATTCTTCGATGAATTCATCAACATTTGTGGAAAACCTAAGGGTATAGGTTCCATCATCCCAGACTCATATATTGCACTCTCCTATTCAATTGACGCATTGTTAGCGCTCCCTTGTGGGAAGTAACTGGCCCTTCCTTCTTTCACATTGTTCCGACATGCCAATCAAAATGAATATTTATTAAAGTCACATACAGGAAAACTATTAAACTTAATACTCCATATAACATATAAATACTACTTTAAATTAATTTATAAGAAGTTAATAAATGAAAATCTCCTAATTACGAGCAACTGCTTTTTGAATTAGATTCTGCACCGTATTTTTCATAGTGTAAAAAAATGAGAAACCTTATTTAATTGATTAAAGTTGTGAGAAACACTTCCCTCTAGTAAGAAATTTCCACAAATAAAATCACAGACATCCTGTTAGAACTGGTCATGCTCTATTCACAAGGAATCCTGCAATAATGCTCTGGTGTATTCTCGTAATAACTGGTAAATTAGCACAGTTAGATCAGTGACGATTTCCGCGGGATTTTCCCTATGAGCGAACCCCCACTCATTTGCTGCGCCTTGGACAGGATGGTAGGCCTGCTTGCTTACTTGTTGACCTTGCCGATTGTTGCAATCGTCTCGCAGTGTTCGCTGGTGTGTATTTTATTGTTCCTTTCTTAATTCCACAGTATACATAACGTATATATGCCTCTATCGTTTACAAACGACACAGTTTGTCTTTTTGTACGATTCTGTGTTAACTCAATGATGAAAAAGTTATAGAAACAATATTTTTGAGCATACAGTTGAATCAGTTATTTAGTGAAATTCACACTAACAGTTTTTCAGAGAATTAACCGACAGGGAGCGTGATCATGCATTTTTTCAGAAGATTGCTCAACTGCTTACACTTCGAGTAAGTCCATGAGAGCAATTCTGTGTTTCCACGAGACAAAAGTTATTAGCATGCATCAGTCCTCCTATTTAACAGCCCGCGATTATTATCTCCGGTGAAAATTAAATAATTTACATCATTTCTCAAAATGAAATGCAGCCTGTGATGAATAATTTCCTAAAGAGGTGCCCAAAATGTGTGAAGAACAAAAGGCGGGCATATTCAGCACTTCTTTTGATAATTTTACTAGTAATTAGCCTCTTAAATTGGTTTGTCTATTGTTGATGGTTGGTTTGTTTAATTGTTTTACCGAATCACGAGATCCGGTTGGCCAGCTAACGAGCGACGAGCTCACCCATATGCAAAACAACTCCGGGGAAAAACAAAACTGATCGCACGGCAATACCAAAGCCCGTACACGGTACGGATATTTTTTCGATTTTCATTTATTTATTTTCGACAATTGAGGGAAAATGTCGTTCAGACCTTGGAAGCAATACAGCTGGGAGCCAGAAACACAATATAAGCTGGGAATTTTTGATCAGCTTGAGATATATTTAGCAATGTATGATCGATATATTTATGTGCGGCATAGTTAGGATACGAATGCTAAGAAAATAAGTACGAAAAAAGCTGGTTTTTATTCCACAATATTTAGTTCATAATTTGTTTTTCGCTTAGAGACATTAAGAAATATGTGCCAGCCGCATATATGAATATATTGTTACCATAGCGAAACACAATGCATTGTTTTATTTTTATTGCTGACAAAAATTTGTTTCACTCTTCGGGGCGGCAGACATTAATACTGATATATTACTAAATTACTAAATAAATTAAAATATTATATACATTAGTTCTTAAAAATTCGGCCATATACCGCAATTAATCCCTCTAGAAGGACAATTGAAACATCTTTTATCTGTGTCATTTGTAGAGAAGGTATGCAAAACAGATTTTACAAAAATAATGAATTGAGTAGTGGCCCAACTGTCATTATTCTTCGTTTATATGAATTTTTGCACAAATTAAAAAATAAATTATAACTATTCTCATTTTCTGAAGAAGAAAAAAAACATTTTTTTTTTTAGATACATGATTTGTATTTATTTCAGGGGGGATCTTTATTTTATATGTTTTTCTTCCTCCTGCCTTGCTGAGATCTCAGCATACATTAATGTCTTATAAGCATTTAAACTAAACACATGTAGATTCTTAGCGAATTTTCCAATTATTATTATTATTATTATTATTATTATTATTATTATTATTATTATTATTATATTTCATAGAATTTCTAAGTTGAAGCAAGTTATTCACCGGACACAAAAACACAGGCAAGCAATGCATATATAACAATTGAAGCCTTTGCCGCTTCTCATTTTCCCCCTTGGCTGTGAAATAATGAAGCCGTGCTTTAGATAAGCTCATTGTTACAATCAACCAATTCAGCAATCAATCCCAGCTTGTTCCGTATTTTGTAGTTTAAATTATTTCGGTTTGATCTTAAGTATTTTCAATTTTCATTTGGTGGTTTAATTTACAAATTTATACCAAAAAATTTAATGTTAAATTGCCAATTTTATTTTGGCAGTTTCATATTTACTAATACAGAACTTTAAGATGCGCGAGTTGGTGCATAATTCGAGGTGCTACTTTCCAAGCAGCTGTACTTAATCCCTACAAATAAATATTTAAATACACTTATAGACCAACAAATATACAACAAAGTGAATGTCGTCAAAAGCAATAATATTGTGAATAAAATAATATAATTCTAAAACATTTTTGAGTAAACTTTTAAATAAATTAAACCCGAGTAGCAGGAAAAAGGACCACAAGAGGACCGCTAGAGCCCGGGGACACTCCCAGCTGAGCTTCGTAATTCATGGTATGTGAATAAGATAGCAGTTTGGGAACTACTGAAAATGGGAATGCAGTGTCAACACGAAGGTGTGAGAAATTCAAAGGTTACACAATATTTTATGATCATTATGACAAACTTTTGCGTCCCATAAATGTCAATGACCCGGGGTAACACTCCCCAAACTGCCGCCCTAATTAGGCTCATGTGCGGAAAAATTCATCTCACTGAAGTAAACCAGTTCACTACAATATCTTAGATGATAGAATGCCTACTTCCCATCCAGAGCAGTGGAATATAATTCCATTTTCGATAAAATATTTGGAGTAAGTGATCAAAACTTTCCAAAGAATGCGAACTTCATTTTAGCTGATGGTATTTTGAAAAGAAGACAGTACATGACGAAACTTCGCCACTTTTCTTCAGTTAATAGTGTACGGGATACTCAAATGAAAAATAAATAAAGGCATTCTATCAAAATAAATAAAAAACAATTGCCACAGCTCCCCCGAAGAGCGTTATTTACTCCTTTGCTAGTGAAATTTGTGATCCCAAAGAAAGTTCAACACCCCAAAAATGTGAAAATTTCAAGAAAATCAATCTCTCTTTTGCGTCAGATATTGGACGTTTCTCACTTAAATCTAAAAAGTGTAACATGTGGTGACTGTGGCACTGTGAGGACGGATATTATGAAGGAAATTCATTCCTACAGTAAGCAGTTTAGCCATTAAGCATTTGATTCGACTTTTAAAGGAGTTTGAGAAATTAACTACACACCAGGCAGCAATTTAGGTGTTTCCAGAAGTAAGAAATTAAACCAACAATTCATCTGACTTTCATTTCAATGGCCATTACACGTATAATCAAAAATTGAAAACTACGTTTGCATTGTGACTATTACAAAATTAGCAATTTGTGATAACCAGTAGCATGGTGTTACGTTCTTAAAACTGGGAGAAATCTTAATTATAAAGGTAACCTCTTCTTTCTAGTTTTCTGTCCATAATGAAATTGCAAATCTGCCCGTGCACAGACAAACGAAAACTTGTTTAGACAGCACCCGATCTTCAGTTGTTCGCAGAACGACGCTACTCGGCATAATGACTACTCATAATCACAGCTCACGATCGCTGCGCGCGCATCCTCATGCTTCGCTCTATTTTCGTGCTACAGGTCCAGTCCTGGAAATTTTTAATGGACCCATTACTACAATTACGTTTATACGCTATATGAGGTATTTGCAATAAAATTATTAAACTGAAGTCATTTACCTTGGTTATCATTTGTGGTCATGAGAATCAATTGAAATTATTTTTAAAATGTAGCTTTTTCTGCTATACTACTATTTTTCATGAACTTACAGCCCTAATTGTACGAAATTAACATTTAATACAAACTTAGGCACAAAAAGTAAAATAAGTACGATAAAGTGACTAACTTTACTGAAAATCAATGTTTCTAAATATTTATGTGATAACAAGAAGTGTGCATGATAGTGGATAGTTGCTTTCAGGCATTTAAATGTAGAAAAATAAAGAAAGCAATAACAAATAAGCCCTCCTAGCTTGTTATAAACCTTTAGGATCCAAATTCAACAGTTTGCATTTATTAACAGATTCTTGTACAACTACAAAAACTGCACTCATAATCTCAGTTCATGGTTATTATGGCAGTGATACACATGTGGAAATTGTTAAAATCTCTAATGTTTTATGTAACGGTCATTGGTTCCATGTTTTATACATTATCAGAACATGATTCGGGAATTACTTTTATATTTTCTTTTTTTAAACCTACAGTCAGTGTCTATTAGATATGAAACATACGAGGGAAAAATGTTCCTCCGATATAATGCTTACTGATTGGACAATTCTGGAACAAAATACCACTACATTCTTTTAGTTTATTTAGGACGTCACCGCAGGATAGAAATATTAATGTTTCCATACCATCAAAAGGGGAATCCCATAGCTTGCGAGCCAAGCGCCTCATCATTAGTTCAACTTGCCGAAGACCTGAGCTGGTGAACACCTAAAAAGAACAAAAGTGGCTCAGAAACATTAAAAAAATTGTTTTAAATCATGGTGTAATTAACTAACTAAAAGAAACATCTCGTAATTTGAATGTGAAAAAAAAAACCGGATGTAGAAACTGAAAACAAAAGCAAAACGTGCTTGCAAATTGCAGGTTTCTGATAGCGAAAGTGTATAATTGATAAGGGGTCTTCTTATTTGGAATTACGTCAATGTGTGACATGCAGGTTTAGGTAATACGTTGCAGCCGGCAAGTGTATAGCGTAGCAAATTAGTTGGTAGGTGCTAAATGGTTATTATTTCATTTTGGTGGTGAGTTCAAGGACGGTAAGGAAGGAATTAAGTATCAATTGGCTTATATGAAGAAGAATACATAAACAAATAATACAGAAATACAATTCATAATAAAGTATGCCAACCAAAAGTCAAAATAAATGGTTACATCAAATGTCCATTGATATAATTAAAGCAAAAAGAGTTTCCAAACTAGCTTTCTTTCATTGTTTTACGTAACTTTTTATTTTTAAGTAGTTATTTTTAAACCTCAACACGTACTTCAAACATTTTTATACAATTTGGAGGCTATACTGTAAGAACAATAATATGAGAACTAACGTATTACAGTTGAACAAAGCAGGTCAATATGCATGGTGTATTCCTTACTAAATTATTCACATAGAATTTAATATCAAACTAAAAACTTGTAAAGTGGAAGTGAACATGGTTTCTTCAGACGAGTGTAAAAGTTCTATATTTTTATTTCAAGTGATGTGCAAACAGCAGTGGAAAGTAAAATAGTAATCTTCAGTTATCATTCGCTCATGGTTATTTCTTTTTGAAAAAAAAAATTGCTAAATCAGCTTGTATTATCATGTATTACACTTTCAACTTACTTTACCGGCGACGAACTCCTAACCTGACTGCCTACACCACTCTGTTTGAAATACTTTTTGAACACTTGTATTTACATCGACGGATACTTTTAATCTTAACACTTAACTTGGGAAGCTCAAACTTTAAGTCCACAAAATTTCAGACTTTCAGCTTTAATTTCTTGGCAAAGAAAAAATCCGATAATAAAGTTTCTCGGCCATTCTCGTCTTTTTAGGTTTATACATGCACAATGTTGTCATTCAAAAGTAATGAGCTTGGAAGCTTCTCTGAAGCTCTTGTTTTCCACAAATGAAAAGTAGATAGGGTTATTAATATTATATATAATTATCATGTTTACTGCTAGTTTTTCCGCAGAAAATCTTATCAATCTAATAAGTAAAGTAGTTTTATAAATTATCTCTCCTTGTTATTTTTTTAAAATTTATACACATTTTAAACAGTAAAGCGTATTTGAATTGAAAGCAATACTACAGGAGAGTTCCAAAAATGTGAATAGAAGTGTTAACATGACCTTATAATACATTTGTATCATCCAATCTAAAGCTAAAAGATAGGCAATTAACCAAATTCATTTTTTCAAATATAGCAAAGACTGACTTTTTGTTACAAATTCAACAGGAGTTGTAAATCTGACTGCCTCCATGATCTATGCAGTGGTTCTCAACCTTTACAAGTCTGGGATCCACCTTGAAGGTTTTAAACTTCACACAACCCTTAAGTTAAATTAGTACACTTTAATAACTGACAGAAAAATAAATACTGTATTTAAAAAAAAACTGAATTACTCTAATTGAGCCCATGCTGAAATTCTGTTAAACTATTTTGTACTCACCGAACTAATGTGACGGTTGTGCCTGCCTTTTTAATAAGTTGGTGTATGTTGGGCTTAAGCGCAGTTAAATTCAGTCGAAATCAAAGCGTGCTCCAAGTCTATTACTGCACTTGCTTTCCACTAGCACCAAAGAGAAAAAGTCCCTTTTCACACTGTTATGATGTGGCGAAAAGCATGAGCAACTTTAATGCTTCATCTGAACATTCAGGGTATTCATATCCGAAAATTTTTTGTATCTGATTGAAAAAAAAAAAAAAACGACGTAATGTCAGAATGAAACTAATATCACACAACTGTTCTCTTAGGTTAGTTTCACTGCCAACAAGATTGAACTTTCGAAATATAGGAATGGGTTTTGAATCCAATTGAATTCTCTGTACTCTTCTGAAAAGTATCTTCCAATCTCATCATTGAGAGCAGAGGGATGGGATACTACAGAATTACAAAAAATCAGAAGATAAGGAATTCTCATTTATAAAAGAGTTTATGATTTGGAAGACAGAAACATAATAACTTTTGACATACTCTGACCCCAAATTGATCCCTTTCTGTAATTACCTCGACTTTTATCATAAACTTGGAACTCAGTGTTGGTGGAGCCTTGAAGAATAATTTAGTTTAGAAAATGTGGGGTGAATGATCCTTCACGCAACCGGTTTCGGGGCGTGCGGCCGCGGTGGCTGCTGTGTAGGCGGTGCAGGTTACAGGAAGTCCGCAGAAATATAGTACGGTTTGTCGCGTAAGTATCTCCAACATTTATAACATTAACGCTTAAAAAGAAAAGTAAATTACTCACGTATATTATGAAGAGAGATGCTGGAACTGCCTCCCTTCGTTGTTCAGGCACTTGCTTACGAAATTGCTCATTACACTCTGCAGTTCTCTCTGAAAAATCGCAGCAATTCCTTGACGAATGTTAGATTTAAGTTCATCTAAATATGTGGATTTGTTTGTTAACTTTCTCTTTTAATGCCCCCCAGAGATAAAAATCGCACGGGGGTAAATCGAGGGAATCCGGAAATTCCTTTTGAAATAATCTCCTTAGAGTCCGCGCTGATTCTGTACGCACGTATGAATCATACATGAATGCTCTTTGGGGAATAGAATACTTGTATTTCCCCGTTTCAGTTGAAATACTTTCACTCAATACACTGTATGGCGTCGCCTAACAAACACGCTCTACTTGCGCAAGATTTCAATTCACACTGAAGCATCGCGCATCGGAAGGGAAATATACTCCCCGCCGACGCCGACATAGCGCTGCCGGGTGATCCCACGGTTACGTAAAGCATTGCTCATCTAGTACCTTTGCCATATAAGCCAATGTGACCAGCCAATTGTCATCTAAAATCTAAGTCACATACTCGTTCTTAAAGTTACAATCATTCGAAAATAGTAAAACTTCTTGCCTGAGCTCGAAAAGCATTACAAGAACTTTACCCCTTGAAAGTCAGCGCACTTCCGTGTGAAGCAGGAGATGCTTATGTTCACTACCAATGTCACAAAGCACAGAAGTAAGTTTTACATTTAAGGGAGAGCTTAATGAAATTTATCACTTTAACTGCAGTGTCGAAAACTGTTTTCATATCACTGGGCATGGTCTCAGCAGCAAATGTTTCCCTATGAATAAAGCACTGTATTCAAATCATATCTGGTGCCACAAAACGAACACGCGCAAAAACACCACTATGGCGTCCACACATCTCTCGGAAATTAGTTCAACATATATTTCCCAATCATTGCCGTGTTTAATCACATATAAATTAAGAACTTAGACAATAAATTGTGCTGTTATATACTTGCAGAATTTTCAAAGAAAAACTCTTCATTTACGGTACCGTAACATTCATAACTAATGAAACATTTGAGGTGAGATTAATTAACACTGTACGTTGTTTCGCCAATTTATAATGCGAAAGATCTACTGGCTTTTATTCTCATTATCAATTTATTTTCTACATCACTAGCTATTTAATTCATACGACAATGCATTGTATAGTTAGATATGTAAATTTAATCTCATTCGCTTTTTTTTTTTTTTTTTTTTTTTCCCCACTGAACATGACTTTAAAAATATCCTTAATGGCAGGAAGGGTCGTTACTGACATGTAGAATGAGATTTCCCGGTTTTGCAATATGCAAACTAGCCAAATAAAATAATTTCAATGTCTTTGAATTTAGTAATCCTACTTTAAATATAACACACTTATCCGGTTTAAATCGCGTTAATGCGGGAGCGAAATTATTTTCACTTTTGTTTTTAGCATCTGAATGTTTTGTTTCTAAGTACCTTCGTAATTTATTTGGTTTTCCGGAAGTATTTGAGGAAACTTCGTATCATTATACACATTGTGATTTGGAAGAACCTATGACTCCATCAAAGACTGTTGCCTTTCATCCATCATAGCAGCCGTATAAAACTCAGTTTTGCAAACAATTTTATATAAAATGCAAAGCAAAAGTACTTTTCAATTGAAGCATTAATACTGAATTAGAATTAATTAATTTATTTATTATCTGTTATAAATTCAGTAAAATATTTATAATTTTATTATCATTGTTTTAAATGCACGTATTTCCGTCCCAGATAGCATTATTAATTTCCACCAGACAAGGACAAAGTGAGTCGAGTGTGCCCGTGAGGTTAGAACGAGAGGAAAAAACAATCTGTACTTAATTCGCTATCGAATCAAGGCGATTATTAAGTTATATTGGAAGTGTAGGTAAAAAAGTTAAAAGAAAATAACAAAACAGAATTAGATTTATAAGACAACTTATTTACATTTGAGTATAACATTTTTGAATAACGTTTATCTAGTTGGGGAACTTGGCGCAAACCACCTAACCTCCCCTCAGGACCCCAGTATTGGGCCGACCTGTAGGTTGAGAAACGCTCATCTAGTGGTTAGTGTTGCTGACTGCTAGCTGAGAGCATTCGGTTCGATTCCAAGTACCTAGTTATGAATTTTCCTAGTTAGGGAGGTCTGAAACGGGTTCCACCCAGAATTGTGAGGATAATTGGGGAGTTGCCTGATGGAGAGGTGGCGTTCTTCGATCTGGAAAGCCGCGTGATAGGCGACCGACGAGGTTACGGCATGCTGATCATATCCCCCTACCCCCTCTATCAGTGAAGTCGTAAGACTGAGGTAGAGGATGTAGAGGTCGCTGCGGCAGGCGAAATACCCGATCTTGGAGGAGGATGAGAGGGAGGAGGAGAAGGAAGAGGAGTAGAAAATGCACCTGGATATAATTTTAATCGTTATTTTTCTTTAGTTACAATTTTACAGCTTAAATTATGAGCACAGTGGAATTTAAGCAGGGCTATATTTGCGAAGATACTTATAAATACAAGCTTCTGTTATGTACGTCCACATTTATTTGCAAACAAGAGAAGAACATAAGTCATTAATTGCAAAACGGATTGAAATAATGAACATTCTTTGTTGTAATTGGTAACACTTAAGAGAAAGTAAAGAAATGAATTACAAGTAATATACAAATGTCAATAAACGTTCATATTCATTACTAAAGAATATTACATGGAATAATTATACCCATCACGTATGCAATATAACAGCGCATTATTATACTATAGCTCCACATCGACGTGCACAATGTAATAAAAGCTATATGTGCATATGGAGTGAGTTCATTTCAGGGGGAAGTGGTAATAAAACTGCGTCCTGTCTATTTCACATGATGAGCAGTATTGGCCATGAGCGTATCTAATTGTGGAAAGCGACAACAGAGTTTACAGCTCAATGATTGGTGGAAGGGATATTATAGTTTAAGTAACTTTACTGTCTGTTAAAAGCTATTCGTTTTCTGCCAGATAATTCGGCTGAAAATGGCACATAATTAATAGATTATGTTATGCATTATGTGATGTTTTCTGTTGCACAACCAGTTTAGCTTGCACCACTTTTGCAGTACATGTTTTACTCTTTTGTCGCTTTGGACGTTTATGTTTTATCAATTCTGTTGCATTCAACAAAAATATTCAATTTTTTTCACTATATTATAAATGTATATTTATTTAATTCCAATTTTCCTACTATGTTCTCAATATTCCTGCTATTGCTCCGAATATAAAATTTCATATTAAATTCAGTGTGCAATTGTTAACATCTATATATGATAAGTATTATAATATTTTGATCTCTAAAACAAATGTTTTGCATTTGGTCGTGCTTTAGCAGTTTGCTCCCGGTACAGTTTTGTTTATTTTTCTGAATGTTGTTTAATTTTCAGTCAATAAAATTAATACATTTGTATTAGACGTACATAAAAGGTTTTTATCCTTTCCCATGAGCATGCCTACGCGCGATCAATTTTGTTTTACCCCGGAGTGTTTGGCCTATGGGTGAACGCGCCGCTCGTTAGGGGTTAGCCGGTCAGTTGGGTCTTCGTGATTAGCAGGAGGGTAAAGCAATAAAACAAACCACCAATACACATATCACATTTAAGAGGCTAATTACTTATCAAATTATCAAATGAGGCGTTGAAAATTTCCGCCTTCATTCTCCACATATTTTTGGCATGTCTTTAGGAAATTGTTCATCACTCGCTGCAGTTCGTTTTGCGAGATTCTGACACTTTCCTGACGAATGTAATCTTTGAATTCTTGTATGGTGTTCAGGTGCGTGTTGTACGCAGCACTTTTTAACTTACTCCAGAAATAATAATCGCAGTCTGTTAAATTGCCGAGGGCGCCACAAATCCCTACCAATAGTTCTGTCTTGTGGAAACACGTTGTGAATTGCCCTCTGGAATTATTTTTGTTAAAAATACATGATCATGCTCCGTGTCGGTTGATTCTGTGAAAACAGCGATTCGTACGGTGTTCATATAAGTAACACAATCAACTGTATGCAAAAATATATTGGTTCTATAATTATTTCACCACTGCATTAACACAAATGAATCGTATACAAAGACACGCTCTGCCGTTGCAAACATATGAGGCATAACACACTCTATGATACTGTCGAATTATGAAATGAACAACACACACACACACACACACACACACACAAGAAACGGCTGCGTTACAAATGGACAATCGGCAAGGTCAACAATTAAGCAAACAAGCTTGCTACCCCCTCTAAGGCGCGGCAAACAATTGGGGGCTCGCTCATAGGAAAAACCTAGCAGCATCACAGTAAAACAACAGGAGAGTGTGAAAAATTATGAAAGTGTAGAGCTCTCCTTAATTACGTGTCAGTGCTAATTTAACTGTTTTCTTCTACTGTACTCATTATCACACAAGAAAATCAAATGGTAAATGTTTCATTCTTGGATATGGAAAAAAACAATACGCAAACGAAGTCAATCTTCTCATTAAATGGAAAATATTCTTGATAGATTGGTAGTAACAATATTATATATAGTTAGTAGTAGTAGTAGTAGTAGTAGTAGTAGTAGTAGTAGTAATAGTAGTAGTAGTAGTAGTAGTAGTGGTAGTAGTAGTAGTAGTAGTAGTAGTAGTAGTAGTAGTAGTAGTAGTAGTAATAGTAGTAGTAGTAGTGGTAGTAGTAGTAGTAGTAGTAGTAGTAGTAGTAATAGTAGTAGTAGTAGTAGTAGTAGTAGTAGTAGTAGTAGTAGTAGTAGTAGTAATGGATGTTTTATTGTACGATTTTAGGAATGTACGGCCGTAAGGCCCTTGCGAAAGTTGTATGTATTTCAGTGTATCCTAAAATCGTACAATAAAACGTTCATTACTACTAACATACATACATACATACATACATACATACATACATACATACATACATACATATATTAAAAAATAGCAGCTTTGAGGGCAAAAGAAGGCTTTGAAGGACAAAGAAACGTTTAATGAGGAACATTTTTCAGTGTACGGATGTCCATTTTGGTTACAGTATACTTTCGGCATCTCCAGAGAAACCCCTGCGCGGAAAGCCGTTCGAGACAGAAATGCTCTCAATAGCGCGCGGGATCTTAAGTAGACACTAATTATGGGCAGGTATAGTGACGTACAAACTTCAGAGGAATAACATGTTAGCTGAAAAAAAAAAACAATAAAAACCCATAGCATTATGAATGAAAAAAAAGTAAGGCTATCAAATAATCTGTAAGCAAAATGTTCATACAGTTGTTCATATTATATCCTTTACATATAAAACGGGATTAGAAAATGGTTTTCTGAAGATTGTCCTCGATATGGTTAAAATTATCCACTCCGCTGACAGCTACGCAGAATTCCCGATCGTAAACGTATAAAATCCTAATTTATTAATCATTTCTCTAATAATTTAAACAATATAAGAGGTAGGCTAACGTTTTGTCCACATTGTAGCCTAGCATATCCCTCTGTCTTATATGCTGATGTATAAATTAAAACTCATGTACGTTGTGAAAATTTTTATTAAGAGCTTTTTCCCTTTGTGAATAATAAAGCCTATATATTCTTCTTTCACACTAACAATGTGTAGGGCATAAATTGGAAATGAAAAATCACACTTGAAAAGTTTGGGTCAGGACAGAGATAATGAAATTTGCATTTCACTCCGGCCATATCTGTCTTCAGCAAACCGTATAAAAGAACTAACCACTCAGTAGCATAGCAGACTACCAAACAGTAGGGTCTGGAAGCAAGTGGAGGAAATTTTGCTACCACCTCAAACAGCTTACAGAGTCCTTGATCATACTTCAAATTCCAAGTACACACAACATTAGCAATGTGAGGATAGAAATTTCTCCAAAGAGAAACAATCTATTTAAAATTGATATTAGTAAAGGTATTTGAGTATTGGAGAGCCTTATCAGTTGACATTAAACTCCATGTTTGGAGTGAAGCAAATGCGTTTTAACTTCAATGTTATCGCTTTGTTATACGCCGATTGCCGTGTGAGATCCAAGTTTTATTGGTATAATTCTATATTTACTGATTTTTACGCATAGCCTACAAGTAACATATTGTAAATTCTTTTGTAAACTCCACTTTTTATGACAATACACTCGTTAAAGAAAGAATCATTAAAGTGGTGTATGCATATTTAATAAATCTGTAATTTGGGGGTAAGAGCCTATTAAAGCTGTAAGGCTGAGTCTATTCATAACTAGGTTGCCTATTAGCATGCGTAATTTTTAATTGAAAATTAAAGATTACGTTATTTGAACTAGTGCACTGTCTGTGAAGTTCATAACCGACCACCTTATAGTACGGTCGAAGACTAAATCTGTCTTGCGCAAGCGCAGAGTGATTGTCCGAGAGAAGTGAAGGGGATGTTACATGTAGTTTTAATTACAATATAGGCCAGCCTTGATCTCGGCCTATTTTATTATATTTCCTCTCTTTTGAAAATTTTAATAGAGTCTGAAGGATAACAGAAGGAGCACGGTGCAGACGATAATTATTTAAAATATATTCCAGTTGTATGTTGTAATATGGAACGATATTTTAACACTATCGTTACTATTTTTAAAATTAATTCTCATACTCCTTCAATCAAATTTAACTTGTGCAGGATGTATGATAGGATAGTAATTCTTCACACTAGCCATTTAAAATTGTTTCCCCTCTATTTATACGTAATTGTAATTGTCAATTGCAGCGGAACAGCACGGTATCTTATTAGTATTATGTATAAGAGAAGGTAAAAAAGTTCAGTGAAACCTCAAAAGTTCATTGCAAGAGTGAATGATACACATACACAGAAACATATATAAACAGTTTTAGGGGTATATCATGGAGCATAAACTTTTCTTTAATATTCATTCAAAATTTCGTGATATATTTAATATAAATTAGGTTTTTTTTTTTTTTTCCCACATCTCATGCCCCAATCTACTCTATATAAAACTTCACGCTTTTCCACGGTTATACGCTTGATGTTGAATTAAACGTAAAACCTTTTATTGCATGTTTGCAGTTTTTAATCATCTATCAGTAACAATCCATTTCGGTAATTTGTTGCGTTTAACGAACGACATTGCTAAAATATCACAAATATTAACTTCTGATTTGAGTTCACAATTGGAATTGCGATTACGTGTGCATATGCATCAAGTTAATGAAAAACACTAACAATGGTGGTTAGAGGAATAAAATTGTCAGATGATTTGCTACAATTTGCGGATTTAAAATAATCTGTAGAACACCTTCATTATGAGCATTGGCCTTTATTTTCTTATTCACAATGGGAGGACTAGCAAGAATAATTCTAGTAAACTCCGCAATTACCAGACAGCGAAATGTTTACCATTTGGCTCGTACTATAATAGGATAGTATTTCCAGAAATGTATCTGTATGAATCTTAAAACAGCATATTGCCAGATATTTACAAAGTATGATATTTGCGCGACCTTTTCGAATGCAGCAAAACACGCCACCAAGTTTGGATTAGAAGTAATGTTTAATATTCATGCTGGAAAGGAAAGAGAAGGTTTCTTCAACAGTTTAGTACAGAAAATAATTTAAATATACAATCATTAACCCATTTTACAAAAGATCCGCTCTAACTAAAAATCATCGTTAACCAAACATTTTAGCGCCTCTGTAAACAATCCTATCACTCACTTGCTGTAGTGAGAAATGGAGGCAAGAGGCAAGATGCTCGATGTGAAGATAACTAAAGATAACACCCTTGCCGTAATTAATCTTCACATGCAGTAGTCGCTCATAACTACTGCTGTGACATTCCTAGCTAAACCTAATTCATAACGAGTGGAACGATACTTTCTTTTATTGCCATGTTGCATTTGTACATTAGCTTACAAACACAGATTTCTCTATTTATTTGAAAGTATTTCAGTCATGTCCCAATAAGAAAGTCAGTGCTATAAAATAAAATACATTTTCGGAGAGAAATTTCAATCTCTGTGTAAGTGACATGCATAGAAGCAATTCGTATGGGGTGACACAAAAGAAAAGGGAATGTATGGCTCACGCGCCCTTCTCCATACGGAAAGAAGTTGGGCTGACTTCTTGCGAGATTTCTCTTCAAATAGAGATTTTATTCATAACGTTGGTGTGATGAATAGGGAATCAGAGAGGGAGAACACGAAGGGAGGTTGGAAGGGATGTAAACTAAAACTGTAGTGGTGCTGAAAGTACGAACTTGCTTATTTCGACAGCGAATTCGATTGTGACCCACAGAAGTCATCAAGATGATTCTCTATGATAGCCAAAGGTCACTAAAACCTAAGTTGCTCGCTATCTTTTTGAAAAGCTGCCAAAGTTAGTTGGGGAACTAATAAAGAAGTTTTTGGGATGGAACAGAAATATTAGTTCTACCTCATTATAAATTTTGATGAACTGAATTAAAATGTACGATTGTTCATCTATCAGTTAATGCCAAGTTGCCAAAATCGACGAATGATTAATGAACGCGAATTCATTGGTTTGCTGCAGAAAACTGAATACATATCTTATAAGTGTGAACGATATATTAAAAGTGATATTTTTTACTAAACATTATTTGGTGGTCTTAATGAAACTATTAAAACAAATGAAAATGGAGCTTTAGATACTTTTTCAGATAATTGTTTAATTAATTAAAAGATTGTAAAAAATGTCAAAAAAACTGATCTAAAAACATTCGCCAGCAATTTCACTTCATATTTCAAAGTTGATGTTTAATGAGTGAAATGGCATTAGAAATGATTTTCTCCATATGTGACAGAAAAGTTTTATAGTGTCAAATTTGTTTTGAAGTACTTTAATCTTAAGTTTCCCGATGTAAATCTTTAGAAAGCAATATGCATTAGTAGTGTGATCTGTATTTTTTATCAAGTATTCTACAGCTAAAGTCCATTCGTTCATCAGACTACTCGAAATATCAACATGGAGCAAAGATCTTTTAGCAACATTTTCTGCAAATTTACTACATGGTCTTTGAATTGGATTACATTACATTGAATTGTTAGGGTTGGGGGATATTTGCGCACTTCAGCCTTGCTCAAGGGTGCCGTTTGTGCTTACGCCCCCAGTGGGAGGAAAGAATGAGATGAGGGAGACACCTGGCAGCCGGCCAGTTTCCAAGGCATGTTGTTCCTAACATTGATTCCAAATAGAACACACCGACGCCGGCAAAGTCCTTCCTCCAAGCAGCTCAAGACCCTCGGAAAAGCAGCTTCTACAACAAAAGCCTTTCAAAAAGGCAAGTCACTCACACCGCACCAGCCCACCTCGCTCTAAAACTTTGACTCTGTAACAGAATCAACGGAATGAACCGATATGGAATGGAAGAACGGAAGATTCGCTGAAACGTCCATCCCAGCATTTGCCTAAGTGACGAGGGGAAATCAGAATAAGACCAAGATCAGGAAGATCGACTATAAGGGATTTGAACATCCGAATGCAAGGTTCAAGTTTTACTGCCCGGGTCATCCAGCAGATGTAAATCCTCTTGCCTCATTTCCTTATTTTGAAAGGAAAACATCGATAACCTGACTGCGTGTTATCATGTGCTAAACAGGAAGTTAGTTGGCGGATCGTTTAAGTTTTAATCGCAATGGCGTCGTGCCAAATTGGTTAGATTGCTGGACTCCCACCGAGGGGGCCAGGTTCGATCCAAATAGTCCTAAGAAATTTGTGAAGGGTAAATGGCGCCTGGGTATATTTATTCCGGGTACTGTAGCTCTCCCTGGCACTTATTCCGCCATTGCTCTATCATCACATCTCCATCTTTACATTTATCATCAAGGATAATGTAGTCAGTATATTCTTGGTGCTACCGCCCGCCCCTGTGTGGAACACCAATGCAAGTACAGAAGTATTCACTCACTCAAAAGCTCTGGTTTGTACAACAATTCAGCTGACTCTTGTAAATACTTTCATTTCAAATGCCACTCGTAAATTTCACAAATGAAATATCTTCCATGACAATGGAACAGTGCTCTCTTGGTTTGGGCACTAAGTTTCATTTTACAAAGAATGAAGGTGTTTTTGTGATTTCAGTGCATCGTAATCTACATGAAAGGCCCAATTTTAAACTAAAGTTTCTTGTC
This sequence comes from Metallyticus violacea, assembly GCA_030762175.1. Taxonomy (NCBI): domain Eukaryota; kingdom Metazoa; phylum Arthropoda; class Insecta; order Mantodea; family Metallyticidae; genus Metallyticus; species Metallyticus violacea. The sequence goes on along the minus strand of CM060846.1, from coordinate 282,085,236 downwards.
CAGTCAAAAAAAAAAAAATCTTCTTATAAGTAGATTATTTTCTGTGTGATTTGAGAGAATAATGTTGGAAATAGAATTCCTCTAGATAGAAGATAGAAGAATATTACATTATTTACCAAGAATGAATACAGAGGATTACTTCTGAGAAATTCAATCAAATTGCAAGTTTAACAATTTTGTATCCTGCATACTATGATATTGAGAGGTTTGGCAGAAACCATTCCCAAATCTCTCAAATCCAGAGTTATCATTGAGACTTTAATACAAGCATCAGCCTGAGAGTTGAAGTGTTTCAAGACAAGAAAGACGCATTATATTCCATGTACAACATAAATATATGAATTTTTTTCGGGGGGTTATGTTTTGGCGCATTTTAATATCGAAAATACATGAAAATGCAATATTATATTAATAATATTCAATGTAACGTTTTAAAAACTAAACAAGGCCTCTCATTCATTGAAAATGAGTTGTGCCAAGTAGCGTAGCCGTGAGAGAGTAAGAGGGAATCCCATGTGAGCTACACGATGGTAGCCGAATGACACGGGTGACGGGGTGTACTGCCTACTCCGGTGTACCTATTACTAACGACAGAAAGTATAATATTGCAGTTGAATAAACAAAATAAAACTGTATAATGCACATGTGTAACGAAATCAAACGTAGCGATTAGCGGTTAATGAAGTAACACGGAAACACACATAACAAACTTCTTCCTCCGCCGCTCCAATGCTAAGTAGGAGGAGCAAACACAGATAAGTGAGCTTGACCTATATCTGACCCCGAGACGACTCTTGAGCAATCAGGCACTACATCTGTGGCACCTTATGTTTAGGGTAAACTGAAGGATACAGTGCGATGATGGTTTCTTAGGCTCCCGACCTGATCCAAAAGGGGGTATCACTATTTCATTTCAAAGCATAACCTAAAATATTTATTTGAAAGGATTGCCTAACGTCTGCAAACCTCTTTTGGAATCCAATACTACATCTAACAATGAGAATATCTTCCTACGCAAGTGCTGTTTCAGTTTTGGTATTAGCTCGTGGTCGCTATGACAGCCCTGTTTATCATTACAGTAATAAGCTTGGAACTTACAATTAGAAACATCATTAAGGGTAGTTCAATGTGTGCTTTTATAGTAGAAACTATAAAGATTCTAGAGTTCTAATAGAAAGCAACTTAGGTGTATTATTTCATGTTCATAAGATTGTATAAGTTCACTCATTTTGTGGTAATATAATCGGGTCGTTTGTTTGGTGTAAACTTCCAAATTATAATAGTTAATATTCTAGAAATAGCTTTTATGGGAGAGAAATTTTTCTTTAAGATTACAACGGGTATGTGACGAAATATTTATTAAAGGATGACTTTTTTCCCTTTCACCTTTCACTTTTATGTAAAATGTTCCTGGAGAAAACATGATACGACCTTTAAAGCATTTAGTTTTCTCTCATATTTTTTGCATTTTAATGCAACAATGTGAAAGTCTCTAGAGGAACCTATTATTGCTTATGAGAATAACTTCATTATGTCCATAAATAACACTTTAAATAACAGCAGTTCTATATTTCTCTCGTTTATTTTTTATCCCTCTTGCCGTTTATCACTGATATAAGACATAATAATGCTGGTAAATGAAAAATCTCTATCATAATAATGTATTCATGAATTTTTAATCTCTTATTCTATCTTGCGGTCGTTTATATTATTAGCTGTTATTTTCTGAAGGCGAAGCGGATTACTCCCAATTGCATACCATTATCAAGGAAAGCTATGTATGGAAAACTAAGATCCCTATAAGTCACAAATTAACAAAAGGTTTAGAAAAGATAACATTAAAACCAGCATGAACAATAATAATTATTATTGTATTACTATAGAGAGGCAAATACACTTTATATCTGATCAAGGATGTGCAAAAATTGTACATGTAAGAATAAAAATAATAACGAAAAAAATTAAGGGTAAGGTGACTCGCATTAGAAATATCGCTATGCAGCTATTTATGAGAGAAAAGACAATATTCAATCTGTAACACATAACAAGTGTGGAAAAGATTGTGCAAAGTATTTACGAGCAGAAAGAGGGCTTGATACTAATTAGTTGAGAGTGAGAATGAAAATCTCAAAAGCTTCAATACTAGCTACAGACATCATTATGAATCTATGTCAGAGCTAAGTTGTGATGTGGCGTATGCTCACAACAGGTTAAATGTAAACCATTGTCATTAGCGGAGACACAGTCATAAGCAGGCTGCTCCTCAAATCTATTCGCAAGTCCCACTGTTATAAATTACGTGGACAGACTTTATCTTCTAATAATTACGGCATGTGATTCATGGAAGTTATGCTCATTATTTGACAGATTTGTAGCTTTGGAGTTAAAGGCTGCAGCAACATCACGGAGGGTCCATACCATTTGTTCCCATTCTTCAGGTTCCAATTTTCAGACCGCCACGGGTGGCCGAGGTCGGTAAATCGCTGAATCGTGAGCGGGAGGTCTGGGGTTCGAATTCCGCCAGGACCGTTCTCCCGGACTGAGGTTTTTTCCAGGTTTTCCTCAGTCCTCATAAATGGCCATAAATGGCAAATGCCGGGGAGGTACCCTAAACTTAGGCGTGGAACGTTTCCTTCCTTAAAAATAAATCCTTTCCCAATATATCATTTCATTTCATGTATCACCAGTGTCCATCGCCTGTGTTGCCTCTGTAGCAAAAATGGGCGTTAAACACTATTCATTCATTCATTCCAATTTTCGCCGTCTGTGGTGCCTCAGTAGTAAAAACGGGGGTTAAACACTACCCAAAAATTTTTCCAATTTTATATCCCCTTTCCACTCGTAGATACTTAAAACATTTTTCTGCCTCTTTATTGTATTTTTAATATTATATACAGGTACTTGACGAAATAGAAAGACAATAGATATTATATATTTAATAAAAGTTATAAAATCCCCTCCATAGAAGTACCAAAGAATAAAATAAGCCTAATAACAAGTTTATAGAAACTAATAGGGGAACTGAGCAATGATGTGGTCTTTTATCTGTGCTTTTTAACTTATATTTGGATGAGTTTTTGAGAATGGAAGAAAGAGAGGCATTTATTTACAACAAGGAAGCTAACTATAATTAACAATGTGTTTTCAAATAATCAGGTTATTCCACGAATAACTGAAAATGAAATAGAGATAAACATTTTAAATTATTTTATAAGGAATATAATTTTGAAACTTGTACCCAAAAAAGTCCTGTAATACAGTCCAGGAAAAATGAGAAGTAGAGTCAAACACTGTAATAAATTACAAAATTGTATAACACGCAAAATGTGTACTCGTTTAGGTTGCAATATCTCTTTTCAAAGTGGTTTAAATATGAATAATAAAATGTATAAATATTGAAATGATAAAGAGGAATATTAAATAAAAATATAAGTACGGATACAATCTTCTTGCAGTGTGTTGCCAATACTGAACCTAGTTTATAGTTAGGAATTTTGGATAGTTAAGAGGTAATGAGAGAAGAATTACAGCATGAAGTATAAGATTTGTCTGTCCAATAAAAATACTAATTAACAGAATGTGTCTGAACTGCTTTGTCTTATCAATGACAGATAGACCCAGGATAAGCTATCGGGCAGTTTTATAGCACAGAAGAGGTGAAACGTATTTTCCGTATTTTGCATGAAATTGTGCAGAAATTGCTGTTTTTTAACCTAATAGATTTGACATTGTAGTTAGTGAGTGTGGAGGCTCAAGCGGAAAGGCTTGGGATTAGCAGATCCCTGGGTAAATTCCTTGGGTCGGTCATCTTGACCTTGGTTTTTGTTAGTTACTTGGATGTAACTTTCCTTTCCACGAATTTTCAGATATCGCACTTCATCATATTTCATTCCGTTAATACTATCGCATGGTAAAAAATACCAAGTAAGTTGGCGTCTGGTGCGGTGTGGCGGTGAATGGCACATCTTCTGTCCTTGGAGGGAGTTCCGCAGGTATAGGATTACTTTGTCTGAAAATAATGTTAGATAACTTTAGCTAGAATTTCGGTTTTTGGTTATTTGCACCTGGACGTCTGGTGTATCCCTTGTCTCATCCCTTTCTACTGGAGATGCCTCACATTGGAGTTTAGGCACAAAAAAGTATCCCTTGGGATGGTTGAACTACCGAAATATCTTCCTCCTTCCCTACCAATCCTAATTGTATGTTTAACCTTTTTGGATAAGCAGCAAACAACGGATTTGAAAATATCTTACACTTTTTTCCTAACAAAAAAAAAAAAAAAAAAAAACATACACAACTTCAACAACAGGAATGGGATGTCAAATTCAAGGTAAAATCACAGTCCAAAATCACACAATATTTCACGAGCATTTTAAACAGATTCCCATAGACGTGACACTACACGTAAGTAATGTGTCATTCCTGAAATGGACCATTTGTTTTACATTTGCAGGAATAAAACTTGAATCTATATCCTATAATCATGTAATAAAAAGAACCCAGAGTTAAGTACATTAAACTATAATATATTTAAGAGTACAATCCCACATTCTAGAGAGCTTTCATTCGTTAAAATATGTGTATCTATATAACATGAAGCATTTTCCAGGTTAAAACTTTGATGCTCTATGATGTAATAAATAATTAAAGCACTTATAGCTTTTGAATAAAAGTCTAATAAATATTTATTTTAACTATCGTTACTTAATTCTTTTTAACTGCACACACGCTCTTGCTCATTTGGGTGTTTTTTCCGACGTTGTATTACTTAATATTATTGGTTTGAATAAATTATTATTATTATTATTATTATTATTATTGTTGTTGTTGTTGTTGTTGTTGCAGGGAAACAAAATGAATGGTATTAAATAACCCTGAATTTCAAATTGTAAAAGTTATTTATCAGAAATATATTTCAATAAATAGCTCTGGAACCAATTAATATTGTTACTCATCTTTCATTGTAACCTCTGCAGCCTCTAGAATATGTTACCGCAAGACGCCAGAGACTGCAAAACATTAGGAGAATTACAAAAGAAATTGTATAATGTATTTATAAATAAGAGATAACCTTATATTTAAAATTCTGGTGTTGCCATACAAATATTTATTTATTACATATATCTTGCTGCAGAATTTATCTCATATTATTATTATTATTATTATTATTATTATTATTATTGTACCTATCACCTTTATAGTAATGTCATCATTACCACATACAGCCTGTGGTGCCTCAGTAGTAAAACCTGGCTTTAAACACTATTAAAAAAAACATCACCATTGGTCACACCCTCTATATGAGTTGTCATTGTTACGGTTTGTATAATTTTCGTTCATTTTCTTGTTTTTATTATTTATTTTCATTATTCATATTCACATACAAATTTATATATTTTACACAGGCTAATATGTGTAACAGTATTGCCCTTGTTACTGCATATGTTATAATTTTAGTACTATCACTGAAACTCAAGAGTAGTTATTATTATTATTATTATTATTATTATTATTATTATTATTATTATTATTATTATTATTATTATTATTAGATTGGAAGAGCGAAAGAGAAAGCCTGATGACCTTAGTTCTGTCTTAGTATAAAAATAAGTTGATAATTATTAAAAAATTTAAAGAAAATGTTGGTTTCAATCCTGGCGCTTATTATAATTTCGCTCCGAAGTATTTCGATACATCCTTAATTGAAATTCTATTTTTTAACCATTAGTTATCATAACCAACAGAAGTGCTCATTAAATGTGGATGAAAATTTTCATTTATTCCCATCCTTTTTATTTCATCCTAAATAATATAAAGCATTTAGAAATGTGAACAAAAAATGAGAATGTATCCTGTTACGCGAGAATGGTGCGTATTTCGGTTATTATGGTTGTGGTTTCTCGACTATTTTGTTGTTCTTCAACAAGTTATCAAGATACAATGCGGCTAGCTATAGCTGGTAATATCCAATTAGGTGGCTGATTCAGTCGGAGCTTCCAGCCTGCTTCCCCTATTATCCTCATCTGCCAGTGCAATTGATTCTGGAATAATACACTTGTTGACCTGACCCAGGCACGAAAGTCCTTGTCCATCAGTTGTCCTGTTCTTGAGTTAATTGGTCTAATCATGGAATTGCTGTAGGAACATGCACCCGAGAAGCCGCATGAAATCAAATTATCTCAGGTTTCTCCTTGCCGGCGAATTGCTGCAAATTAGTTATTTTCAGCTAAGTATAGAAGCATTGCAAACTGTGTGAGCATTAGCGAAAGACGCTCTTAGTTCTGGCAAAATAAATTTTAATCCAAAACAGGAAGATTTCGGCACGATAAGGGGATGAAATTCTGGTATAAAGGTATACTTCATCCGTCATTTACACGCGTATATTAGCCCCTCAGGGGCCCAATTTTTTGGGTACGGGGCGTAGCGGCCCCGAGGCACCTGAGCTGCTCCCGTATGTCCACAATCAGCGTGTTTGACTCCTTTTTTATTTCGGCTCCATTTTACTTTTATCTTTTATACCTCCCTGCTTGTAGTCTGAAGGATGCCCCCGTGTTTGACACGATTAAAATGTGACTGGGTAATGGCGTGACTCCCAGCACTGGGTCATCATGTAGGGCGGGAGCGTATCCCCTGGTAAAGGGCAGGCCCGGGGAGGGGCCATTGCAAGCCCTATGAACTTCCTGTAGGCAATTGAATACCTCTGTATGGATCCTGGAGGTTTGACCCTGAGGTGACAGGCCAGGAGAATGGCTGGGGTGGCGCCCAGGAAGCAGTCTGCAATCGGAGATAGTTCCAATGGTGGAGGATGAATACGCTAAGGTAAATAATAACCCTCAAATTGAAGTGAAACGTAAAACAGTGGACGTAAGAGAAGTAACAGAGCATTATTATTCTCGTTACTTAGTTATTAGTCGCACAGAAGAAGGTCAGTCATTTAGTCGAGTGAACCCTTTTATTATTCAGAAGGGAACTGATGGCATTTCTGAACCTGTAAAGTCTTGTACTCAACTTCATAATGGTTCTCTTTTGGTGGAGACACAAGCACTGTCACAAACTAACTCATTGCTCAAGGCGACGATACTCCACCGATACTCGATCCGTGTTGAGCAACATCGAAATCTCAACTAGTCGCGAGGAGGTATTACCAACATTGCTCTTGATGGCATGCCTGACTCGGCGATCCAGGGTTGTCTGAGAGACCAAGGAGTCATATCAGTCTACCGTGTACAAGCAAAGGAGTTACCGCACAGAATTAAAGCTGGTTATGAGGTTATAGAGGTGCGCCCATATATCCCGAGCCCCATGCTAATTTTTCATGCCAACGTTTCGGTCACACTCCCATGTCGTGTAAGAGTGCTCATTCCACCTGTGCCACCTGCGGTACGGTAGGTCATGAGGGAGCCTGTCCATCTGCTCCCGTCCGCGTGAACTGCCGCGGTGACCATCCAGCTTCGTCCCGCAAATGTCCTCGCTACCAAGAAGAGCGCTGCATTCAGGAGACCCGGATGAAGCTTTCCTTTAGTGAGGCCCGGAAAAAATTCTAATCTCGGCTACATGTGATACCTAAGACCGGTAAATACAGCACCGTAGCTTCTTCTCCTATCCACAAGCGCGATAGCAGCACGAAAACCTGCGACTTGGTTTTTACACAGGTCCCTAGTGCGCCAAGTTCTGTCTAGCGTTCCACTGCGAAGCCGAAACCTATTGTTTTTGATGCTCTAGTTATTAATTTTAAGAATGCTTACACGCGCACTGACTTTATAAAATCGTCCACTCAGATTGATAAGAAGCAGAAACAGAGCCCTTCTCCTCCTCGAAGGTAAAGCTCCCATGATGGGTGTGGGAGCAAGCCCGCTAGGCGGTCGCCGTCAACGCCTCTCACCACATCTAACCGATTCCAGGTTTTGGAGTCGGTTGATTCTTCTCAGCGGGAGAACTCTCCCTCTGAGGATATGGTGCAGCAGGAAAAACCACAAAGTCCGACACATTTAAATAAAGGACGGTTGATTCGTCCTGGACAGAAGAAAAAGTAAGGTGGTGTTTTAATTTCATTTTATCTTATTCCAGATCATAATAATGGCTATCCTTTCTTAGAATGTGCGTGAACTCCCTAGTCGAAGAGCTGACTTAGAGTCACTTTTTCGATCGACTAACTCGCCGCTAGTATGTCTCCAGGAGACAAACTTAGACCATAGGATTAATTCATTTTTCGCGGGTACTCTTCGCAGAGGTACGATCTTCCTCCTTAAGTTGATACTCCCGCGCATGGCGGAGTTTTAGTTCTGGTTAGAGATGACATATATAGTTCTCCCGTGCGCTTACAGACTCCTTTACAAGTTACAGCAGCCACAGTTTATCTTTCTGGCCCTTATTTTACATGCTGCACTGTTTACTTAGCTCCATCTGCTACTGTCGCAGAGGATGATCTGAATAATCTTCTATCACAGCTACCGCCCCCTGTCCTGCTTTTAGGGGACTTTAGTGTGCACCATTCCCTATGGGGTTCAACCACGGAGTGTGCGAGAGGTAGCATGTTAGTAGACTTTCTTCACCGCCACAACCTTATTCTGCTCAACACTGGTCAACCTACATTTCTTTCTCACAGTACACAGAACTTTTCACACTTGGACTTATCTTTCTGCTCTGCCTCACTTGGTTTACAGTTTAGCTGGAACGTCATCTCTGATTTATACTCCAGTGACCACTTTCCGTGTCAGATACATGTACTGTCTTCACACGCACATTCTTTGCGCGAACCAAAATGGCTTATTGACAAGGCGAACTGGCCTATTTTTCGATCTATGGCCGCATTTTGAGGACTGGTTATTCCATCCATCGACGCTGTGATCGAGCACCTCGAAACAGTCATCCTTAATGCCGCAGATCAGGCTATACCCGGTCGTCTTGCCACCCCAGACGCTTTCGGGTTCCCAGGTGGACCTATGAATGCAGGGATTCGTTGCGTGCCCTCCGAGGTGCTCTACGAGTTTTACGCCGCCTACTTCCCTACTTCCAAAAACATGATTCGCTACAAGCAATTGCGCGCCAAATGCCGTCGTATCATTAAGGACAGCAAAAAGGCGTCTTGGACTGCTTTTGCTTCCTCTTTTAATCGCACGACGCCTTCGTCTGTTGTTTGGGAAATGCTACGCCGCGTTGCAGGAAAAGCAAGATTTACGCCTATACCCGATCTTAGGATGTCCAATCGAGTGCTTACTATTCCGATTGACGTTGTCAATATTTTAGGTCGCACTTTCGCTGCTATTTCGCGCTCCACCAATTACCCTGCATCATTTCGCACTTTAAAGGAGCGGGTTGAGTCCAGCGGTTTCTCTTTTGCCTCCTACCATCTGGAATGCTATAACGTCCCGTTTACCGCCAGGGAATTGGAGCATACCCTTTCTACCTCTCGGCATTGCGCACCGGGGCCAGATGGCATTCATGTTGCTATGTTACAGAATTTGGCAGCGGAAGTTAAGGCGTTTTTATTAGTGGTTTATAATTTTATTTGGTGTAACGACACATTTCCTAGCGCTTGGCGAGTGGCCACCATCATTCCTATTCCTAAGCCTGGAAAGGACCCACATCTTCCTTCCAGTTACCGTCCAATTTTCCTCACCAGTTGCGTTTGCAAGGTGATGGAACGCATGATTAATGGACGCCTAATGCGGTGGTTAGAGTCGAGGCACCTATTGACGAACGTCCAGTGCGGTTTTCGTCGTCATCGCTCTTCAATTGACCAACTTGTGTCTCTTTCCACCCATATACTGAACAGTTTTATACGGAAGTGTCAAACATTCGCCGTATCTTTTGATTTAGAGAAAGCTTATGATACTTGCTGGAGAGGCGGTATCCTTCGAACGCTTCATGATTGGTATATACGTGGTCGTATTTTTTTTTTTATTCGGGAATTTATGAAAGACCGGGTTTTTAATGTTCGCTTGGGTTCAGTTTTATCTTCTCGTTTTTCTCAAGAGAACGGTGTACCTTATGGCTAGGCACTTAGTTGCACACTGTTTGCCATCAATTCCATTGCTGGGTGCTTACCGCCAGGAATCCAATCGTCGTTGTTTGTTGACGATTTTTCTATCTTTCTTTCCTCACGGAGAACTTGTCTCTTGGAACGCCGCCTCCAATGCTGTCACGACCGCCTTTACGCGTGGAGTGTAAATCACAATTCTCCGCTGAGAAGACCGTCTGTATGAAATTCTTGCGCCATAAGGTGTATCCATCACCGTCTCTCCATCTTGGCCCAGACGCTCTTGCTTTCGCAGACGAAGTTAGATTCCTTGGCCTATTCTTTGATAGAAAATTATGCTGGTCATCGCATATAGCACAACTCCGAGACTAATGTGAACGTTCTCTTTGTATTTTACGTGTTTTAAGTGGCACATCCTGGGGTGCTGACCGAACTATTCTTTTACGTTTTTACCGCTCTCTCATCCGGTCCAAATTGGATTATGGCTGTGTTGTTTATGACTCTGCGCGACCTTCCGTTCTTAGTCGCCTTAACCCGATTCATCATCGGGGTATCCGTGTCGGTATTGGAGCATTCCCCACCAGTACTCTGCCTAGTTTATGTGCGGTGTCTGGAGAACCTCCGTTGTTTTATCGTAGGGATTTTTTGCTTGCTGCTTATGGTTGTCGATTAGCTGTGCAACCGCGTCACCCCACGTGTGAGCCGTTTTTAATGTGTCTCTCGCTCCTTTTAATTGTGCTTAGTCTTTTAATCCTAGACCTCCTGGTTTTCGTTTTCAGGAGCTGTTGCGGACCTTGGACGCGGATTTACCTGCTATTTTCCTAGCCGCGGAAAATACTTCTCCCTTGGCTTTCAGCAGAGGCCCCCGTTCATCTTTTCGACGCTGATGTCAGGGTGACACTACTATGGGTACCTGGACATTTGGGACTCCCAGGTAATGAGGCCTCAGATGTCGCAGTTAAATCCGCCCTTTTAGACCCTGCTGAGCACGAGCAACGTTTTTATTTTGGGGATTTTAAACATTCTTTGCGGCGAGGCATTCTCTCGCGCTGGCGCAATGAGTGGGATTTAATACCCGCCAATAAACTTTGGGAATGTAAATCCGCCCCTTTTAACTGGTCGACTTCTTCTCGCGCAGTTCGTCGCGAAGAAGTAATTTTAGCTCGTCTGAGAATTGGGCATTGCCGTTTTAGTCATTGTCACCTTTTTAATGGTCAACCAACTCCACCTTGCTCTCACTGTGACCACCCCTTTACAGTACGTCACAATTTACTTGATTGCCATCATCTGACAGCTTTTAGACTTTCCTTAGGTTTGCCCTCCTGCATTGCGGAGATGCTTGCAGATGATGTGGTTGCTGTTGAGCGGGTGCTCCGTTTCATCCGTGTATGTGTTTTTGGCGCAAGGTGTGAGGTTCTATCATTTTACTCATGACGGAAATTTTAGACTATTTTAAGACTGTTGTTATTTCAGCTTTTGCTGTATCTTTTTAGTACCAGTCTTTAATGGTTGAGTTGCTTATAGCCCTTGTTATTTGTTTTTGGGGTTTTATTGTTACCATTTTAGACTTTTATAACACTATTGTGTTTTCCGCTCTTGCGGCTATGTTTTAGTATCAGTCTTTTGTTGTTGACCATTTTACCCTTGTTATTTTTTTTTGGGGGGGGGTTATTGTTCCTATTTTAAACCATTATAAAACTGTTGTGCTCTCAGCTTTTGCAGTTGTGTTTTTTAATGCAAGTCATGTTCGTTTTAAGTCTTTAAAGGCTTGTTATCTGCTATGGGGTTTTATTAAATTGCATTAAGTGCTACTGCTACTTATGTTAAGCACTAATTTTGTGCTGATTACGTATTTATTTTTTAATCCTGGCGCAGTTTTTAGTGTGTTTGGGCGCTAATGACCGTAGCAGTTTTGCGCCCCTTAAGCGATAATCATCATCAAGCGCATATTAAGAAACAAACACTAAAACCCTTGGCGTCAAACATTTTCGGTATTTACTTAAGAAAGAAAGTATTACCTGTTACATTTCCTATTAAAATGATAATTTTTCGACACTGCTTTTGAAATTTTAACGACTAACATATCTGTAGTACATGAACATTGCTGTTCAATACTAATTTGGTACGTGGCTGTCATTTTCTAACCTATTGGAATAGTACTATTACGGAAAACACGAACGATACAAATTCTTACGTCTCTACTTGGAGCGAGATTGAAAACTAAAATGACGAGTAATGACAGCGCTGGCAATAGTTCATCGCATACAGAGAGCAGATTTGCCGCTTTATAGCTAAATTAAATCTGATCTAATTCAATTACATGATGTGCAAACAGTTTCTGATTTCTTAATATATTTTATGTTAACGCGAGAGTGCATGACAATACTATTGAGAAACTCCGATATATCTTTTTGTAGAATATTTACATTTTTCGTACCTTGTTATGATTGTACAGATGTAAAATGTATATAAGTACGTATTTGTCGTCTGAAATGCCCATAGCCTATTGCTAGGTTACAGTCACCAGCTCATTTGCAGTTTTCGGTCTCTCGCGTAGCTTAGCATATGCACACAAGAGTATAGGAGTAATTCAGTTGCTATAACTACATTGTGTAGTGTGTTTAGTAAGCTGACAGTGAAATATAATACACAACAACCTATTCTTTTATACCATATGTACATTAGAACAAAGTATTGTAGCAGAACAACAAGATAATTCGGCGAAAACAGTCTGAAAAACCAATACTTACCAATACTTAGCAGCACCATAAAGACTCCATGTATTTTTTCTAAGAAAAAAAGGTAATAAAATCTGTAAAACTTTCACAGAACAACAACGAGATAATATAGACACTAGACCAGAAAGCAGTCCACGTTCTCTCAAGCACTGGTCACAAAGGACAGGAATATCAAAGAATTCAGCTAGCACAGCTACAAACGTCTTACATTAAAACCATACAGAATCTGGACAGTACAACTATTACAACAGCGCGATCACCAGCAGACTTAATTTTTTAAACAGTGTTTGTATCAGAGAAAGAAATTAATTAATATCTTAAAATATTGTGTCAGTTTTAATTCCGATATTTCACCGTAAGTACAGAACACCGGGTGTGTGCAGGCAAGAGGCTAGATATTATCTTTCGTGAGATGCATAAAAACTCCCGCCACAGTAAATGCATTCAGTTAAAAACTCACTCACTGAAAGAACACCATAAAATGCAAATATGTTGCTACTCATGTCTTGCTCTTAAATCCAATGTTAGTCACCCGAGAAATTGGTTTGCTGAACATGATATACTTGCCAAAAATTATTATTTTTGTAACATTCTTCTTAAGAATACAATTTTGGAAGCAGAATAGCGTACAAATAGCGTCTGAACCAAAAATGTTTTATTGAAACCTAAGCTAACAACGTGGTTCAAAAATAAAAAAATAAAGGAGAAAATATACTCCCGTTAAATATCCAAAAATTGAACTTGTATTATTGGTTGTAAAAGGGACTGCTACAGAGAAACACACTTTACTGTTATGTTCACGATTAAGTTGCAGTTATTATTAAAATTGATTATTAAGAGCCAAAGTTTTCGCTATATACTGCGGTTTGAATCGTCAGTGGAGCGAGTGAACGTAACTAGAGAGGTATGGAGGAACAAAACCGCTAGAAATGGGAAGGGGTTGCAATTAGTTGTCGATTCTGAAAAAGGGGCGATTATTTCCTTTTTAAAGTACTTTAAATATATAATGGCTAATTCTGGATATTGAAAACATTGGATCATCATATTTAATTTCCTCAATTTATGGGATAATCAATCAGATCAATTTGCAGAAAACGTGCCGGGATAAGAAAGCAGAAGAATTATTTTTAGGATCGCAGGCTACGAGCACGTAATTTATTCAGTCGAAGTGTGTAACAATACATTTCTAACACAGAAAAGCTCAACACCCTTGCAACAATTGTAGGGTGGAATTTTGTGAATCTGGAATTATTTTATTTTTAAATGTTTAGCATTTGCGAAAAAGGCCACAGTAATGAAATAATTTCTAAATTGCAAATACATTGTTCAACAGGAAATTAGGCGAGATTATATTAAGAACCGTACTGTTTTGAAGTGACCAGAGTTGTTACATTACGCACAACAAAGTGATATCTACGTGACACGTAAAATACGTAGAAAGCGTAAAGAGAAAAAGGCAACCTGGTTTGCGAGATGATTATGGTTATATATGCCATAAGACTGAAAAGGCTTCAAAACACATTTTTCAACATCATAATTGCACAATAATTACAGTATGTAGCCATCGAGAATTAGGTTCTTACATTGTATTTTACTAACTTCACATTCACACAGGAAAATGTTATTTTTGATCAGGCATTCGACTGCTGCGAATAGGAATCGTCAAAGAAGATAACAACTTAGAACCCAGCAGTGAGCATCCCACGCCATTGTAAATGGAGGTGATAGGAACAAAATAAAACAAAATCTGTAATACTCCGTCCCGGGACCTTGTTACCTATACCGGGACGTGTGTTTCAAAAATTTTATCATTTATTAAATGTTCTTTTACCCACAATACACAGATTAAAGCAATAGGAACAATCAAAATTGAACATTGCTGGCCTTTGACATCCATACGCCGGCCAGGCTGGCGGCATCAGCGCATCACAAAGGCAGAAACCTAACGCGGTGCAGTCGACGCTTCTATGCTTCAATTCTTTGTGGACATTAAGCGACAAAATAGTGATAATAAATTTGCAGTGTGCGTATTATTGCGTCGGTATCTGAGAAATTCAAAATACTCTGTTACGCTTGCGCGTGTTGACTTTGTTTCATTTACAAATGAGCAAAATTTCCTCAATAGAACAAATGCGACTATATGATTGGTGCTGGAGAATTAAAAAAATTGTTGACACTCATTGTCCCATATCAAAATATGCCCCCTGTCGGCTCCGTCACCCATAAGACCAATCGGATAATAGCTGTACGTGTTCTGTCAGTATATTTTTATTTCAACTCGTAGTCTTGGCTCCAGTTGTAAGTTTAAAGGATTTATGTTAACATCGTTTGTTTCCTCTGAGAGTGTCCTATCTCAACATTTTTTAATATGAATCGCGTTGATCGACCTCTTCATGGCGTGTACGAGGAACTCGGGTTTTATTGCAATAAAAGTTAAACATAAAAGAATTGTGCCAAATGCTTTGATTGTGGAATGATTGTAAAACATACAGCAAGGGAACGCCTGAAAGTTTGCAGAAATGTTCTGTCAAAGCTCGTGAACTAATGCTACATCCGTCACAGGAGAGTTCCAGTTCCACCCTCCATGCATCAGACTGGGAAATGTCCGTAGACATAGATGCTTCTCTAGCTCCAGTTGCAAACAGAAGGCATGTCCACAGTGTCGTCTATGAGTCTCCTATCCTTATCCCAAGAAGACAGTATTTATTATTCTTGAATCCTCTACCATTTTAAATTCTAAAGCTTCCTTGGCTAAAAGACAGATAACAGATTTTTGTGACAGAATGAATGCATCCCCAGGGCAAGATATAGACCTCGCTCTCGCCATGGGTTTCTATGGCTGCATTCAGTGTGGCAGAATCGTTGCATTTAAAATCTTCTATCAAAAATGCGGCATGCCTATAAACCACTAAACATAAAAGCACTGTCTGATAACCTTCTGATGAAATATATTGTGCCATTACTAATGCAATAGTTACAACCAGTGCAGACTCCGTTTTGCTCATAGACAGTTTTCTCAATTTTTAAAAAAGAATATTTATTATTTTAATTCTGAAATAAGTATAAAGTTGAAGCTCAAAAATTAGAGTAATTAAAATAGTTTTTCTATTATTAATATATGTCAAAAACCATAAGTAGGCGTAAAAATGGTTTTCTACATCAAGTAAGTTACTACTTACTAATTACGTGCACTTTAGGTAAAAAAGTAACAAGTGAATTACCTTACAACCCTAGAAGTGACACACCTACCCCATAAATTCTCAAGCAGAGTAAAATCTGACAATCCAATTGCACTAAATACTCCATTTTCCAGAGTGGAATCAACATGTTTACCCGAGATATAAGTCTTACTCCTTGCGGATCAATCTCAGCATCTCCATGGCGGCAGAGTCGCCTTGGCGACACTAGTCAAAGCGACGCTAACAGAAATACATGGGTGGTGTATAAAGGCGTTAAGCGTGTATTTCTTGCTTCGTTGGTCCTGTACGCTATAACGTTGTAACATCTGCATGCTATCTATTTAATTAACTACTTTTCGGTATTGAATAGCAATACCATTTTCTATGGGCAGCTTAAGCATCGTTTTATTTTTGCTCTTAACTCCACATCTCAATCAATCTCCCTCTGTAGACCAATTGCAGCTGCTGTGTTTTAACAGTCTTCCCTTTTCAATCCGGGTAAGTGACATCATAATTCCGTCTTGGAATTGCCCACAAACTTATAAAATGTTAATTACCACTTACTGTACCCCATTTTCTAAACGACTACATAAACTTAGACTTAAGATAAATGAAATTAATGTGGATACAGTTAGGTATAATATTACAATATATAAGTTATTCACTTTTCTTTCGATATTCCAAACATCGGCATTAGAAGTAGAGTACTTAGATATAGCAATACTTTTTAGCGTGTGAAGCTGAAGCAGGGAGAAAACTCAAATGATGCCCAAAACGGAATAGCTTCTAAAGTTTTGATTACGCAGCATAAGAGTAAGTTGAAAATATTTCAAAAGCTCATATGTTATGGCTTTTTTTTTTAATTGTGTTCCCGCTTCACATTACCTACATCTTGATCAATAGTACCCATAAGCCAATACATGACTACAAGAGTCCTATTTTCCAAAGGCAAATCAGCTGCTTCATTAAGGTCATCGCTCCCAATGAGAGATGATAATGTAAACAATAATAAAGTATTACATAGTGAAATCAGTCAGTTCAATAGAACAGAAAACTATATTTTTGTCATAATGGAAATGAATCTCCAAAGCTGCTACTGTTTCAAGAACATTATTTTCTTGCCGGTGCAGAAAAATGACTTAAGTGCTTTGCTAAATTAACTTTGTCAGTAGGATTTCTTTAGAGCCCCAACAACCCGAAATGGTCTTATTTTCCCGTTATTTTTCACGTTTTATTTTTCTATTTTATATTGTTCTAGCTATTAACACATAATTCTGAACCCAGATTTCCTCTTCATAAAATTGCTGCCCAAAATGCGTTTAATTTTTAAAATTATGAAAACAACACTGAGAAAGTTTTTTTTCTTCTAGTTGGTTTATTTATGGACGCCCTTAAAATCTAAGGCCATCAGCGTCCCATTCATTTCAGGGCGTGAAATGGAGAACAAATTTTGCCCAGAGGTATCTTCTTTCAAGCTTGAGGTTCTTTTTCATGCCGTAAATCTACGACATGGGACCCACGACTTTACATCCCTTCCGAAGGAAGCCATACCTAGGATTTTACGCCCGAAAAAATTCATCGACCCTGGCCGGGATTGAACCCGCAACCTTGGGTTTAGGAGGCAAGTACAGTTACCACTAAACCACCAGGACCGACAAAGAGAAAGTTTTGATAACATACCTTTGCCAAACGCTATAGAAATCTTGGCATTAAAATTCATCTGAGACGTAACGTGCATGTTCATTTGAGTCGCTGATATGTTAGTAACAAAATAAAAATTTTCACCTCCTCCAAAATTAT
Organism: Metallyticus violacea; assembly: GCA_030762175.1. NCBI lineage: Eukaryota > Metazoa > Arthropoda > Insecta > Mantodea > Metallyticidae > Metallyticus > Metallyticus violacea. Next base: position 282,067,540 of record CM060846.1, on the reverse strand, counting down.
ATTATCCACTTTTCCCATTTCGTGTGAATTTAGTAGTTCTCAAAGACACGAAACGATGGAACAGGGTGCCATATAGTTCCGCAAGTCTGCATACATTCTGCTGTAGATAGGTCTTTCTTCATAAAATATTTTATAGCTCCATATTGAATTGACAAGTGTGCTGGATGATATTTCGGTGCTCCAGCTTTGCTCAATGATTGGCAGTTTCTACCTAAACCACCATTGAGACATCTTCGAGAGGAACGGATGAAGTGGGGGACACACCGGGCAGCAAGGATCCGCCCTCGGCGAGATAACGTAGAAGAGTCCCTAACATTCCGAGCTAGTGGAGTTCCCCTCCAAGGAATTCAAGCCATCAGAAGGGTCATTTCCATACCGAGCGATAGTGAAGAAGCTTCAGCGTAAGCCACCAGCACACCGCACCAGCCGATCTCACACTACTACATTCGACTCTGTAGTAGAACCAACGCAATGTAATATTATGAATGGGAGAACTCGTGGGAAGTAAATATCCATTGCAGTATCCGTCTATGCGACCGGGTAAAAAATTCTAGATCGGGATGGCAGATCCCAAAGAATTAGAACCAGAGACTTCAGTAATGCCAGTCCAAAGAGTTACTGTCCGAACCATGTCGCTCGGTAGTTCAAAATATAGTTGCAAAATCCAATTTTCAATAAACAATTTACATATAACCAAAGCGAAATGAAACTTTAGAAATCTTCATTTTGTTAACTTTTCTCAACCGCATCAACCACACAAGTTAAATTGCACATTTAAAAGTTCAAGCAATGCCATCTAAAGGATCATGCTTGAAAAATGGGCTTGCTATTTGATACTAAAGCGCAATTTTTGTGCCAGGTCAAGAACTTTTCAAGTACATATTTTGTACTGCTATAACCACCATCGTCACGAAGAAGCGTTTCCTACTTGTTCTGTTTTCATGAGTAATTAAGAATATAACATGTTTCAGTGAACTCAATCAGTGCATTTCTGACCGCCACGGATGGCCAAGGTCGTTAAGGTGCGGATCGTGAGCGGCAGATCTGGGGTTCGATTTCTCCCAGGACCGTCCTTCCTGACTGAGACTTTTTCTACGTTTTCCTCAGTTCTCATAAATGGCAAATGCTGAAGAGATACTCTAAACGTAGCCTTGGAGCGTTTCCTTCCTTGTATAAAAGACCCCTTTCCAAATAAACATTTCCTCTCACATATCTTCAGTTTTCACCGCCTGTGGTGCCTTAGCAGTAACAATGGGCCTTAAACCATTACACAAAAAAACATGTTTTAACAAATGTAAAATTTTAAGACTGATGATGCAGGCCCACTACAGCATTTTCCTGCTGGACCAACTTTCTGACTGTTAATGTACTTGTGCAGCTGTGGAACTTTATGCAAGCTATAAAGTTATAGCATCACGGCATTGGTAAGAGCTGCGTAACGAGCAATAAATTGTTTTAAAACTGCAATTGTAATCTTAATAAATTTAAATATACGTTTCAAATACCTGAACTTCGCAAACTATAAAAACAGTAAGATTTATAAGACGGTGTGTACAATCTATACCTACGCTAAGGAGCGCACACTTCCTACGCAACTATGCAAACATATAAAACTAAAGAGGCCATCCAATACTGTGGAGGGATTTCCGGAACACACGTTATTATTGTGTAAATTATATAGTACTGCTCACCATGTCACAAACTTATTGGCTTAGCTAATTGCATTTTATCTATATTAACACCGCGTTTATTTGTTCGTTTATAAATTACAGCGTGCATTGCTGCCATGTAGTGTTGAAATAGTTCGTATTTCTGTCACAATGCAACGTACCTTTAATCAAAACATACCATACATGAAACATTTTAACAAGTATATTTCAAACATAGTATACAAATTAGTTGTACCTACATAGACTACAATATTCATGGACATTTTTTATTTCTCTTGGTGATAAAAGTGGAACGAAATGTCATTCTAGAAATTGAACTTTAGTTTCTCTATTCCTGTACTGCTGACATGTTAAACGTTTTAGTAATATTTACCTCATCGCTTACTATTATACAAGGCTAAACACTCGGGGAGGTCACTTAATATCCCAGGGGCACCATTAGAACACATGTACCTTGTGCGATGCATCCCATCGGCACGTACTAAGCCAGAACACACATTAACATCCGCATCTGTCAACTGGCATATCCGAGTTCGATTCCAACAAAGATGGCTTAGTAGGATGGATTTTTGTGGAGTTTACTCTTATGCCGAAAAGGCGATTGCTAGGTAAGTTGAAGCGTCGATAGACCAAAGGGTCATTCTCGACAAGATTCTCCGTTTTGAAGAACTATAGTTGCTATCTGGTGGTCACTAGTCGATGTATTCAAGAGACATCTTGCATGCACTTCCTCGTCTATGCTACACCTGTCGAAGTTTCCGGTGCCTCCTAAGGATCAGACTTAGAGAGCCGCCCTTTCAGAAAACAAACTTATTATTCGCTTTGACATTTAGAACAGTTAAATGTTTACATTCTATTTTCATATAATAGGCGCCTTTTTACTTAAACTTCTGTATTGTTTATCATATACCAAGTTTGTAAAACTTGCTGAAAGCCAAGTTCCGCTTGTTGGCCTCCACTTAAGCAGCGCCTTTACATTTAGCAAATTTCTCAGCTCTATCGTACACTTTCAAACCATGCTTGTTTTCAATTCTGTTTATTTTACTGATACAGGGTGTCGAAAAAACACGTACAAAGAATTTAAAGGTAGAAAAGGGGCTTCACACTAGGAATTTTGAAAATGGAAACGAATGGTCCCAGAAGGCTTAATATGGAACTACAGGCTTCAGTATAAACAACGTCATAGCTACGTTGCGATGTGACGTCTGTTCATACCCAATCAAATTTAAACCAATGTCATTGACGGAGGTGCAGTCATAAGAACTGCATCTCAATTTAACAATTAACGCACTGTCGCTCAATGTACAGATCTTTGTGAAAGGGGAAAGGTGATTTGAGAAGTACAATAGGTAAGTTTTATGAGCGATTGTTCTACTTGAGCGTCAATGATTAATTATAGCATGTAATACACTAAAGTAATTCTCTGTATTTGACAGAACCAAATTTAAGTTAAACCCTCTAGACTATTTTCTCTTGAGGTGCCTTTCTTTAGACCCTTGCTGCTCATAAATTCATATATACATTTTCCCCGCATCTTATATAGAATGATATCATACTTGAAGAAAGCAGAGGGCGATTAAATTGAAATGTAATAAAAAACACCTCAAAATTCTTCCATTACAAGTGGAAGCTTATGGTAGCTTGTCAAAATTTGAAAAAATAAAGAAATTGTTCCCTTAAAAATAGACATATTTGAAAAATAGTCTATGATTAGACCACTGACTCAGTGGATGATAGTGATTGTATTAATGAAATATGGCCAAAATACAAAAATAAATACATATAAATAAAAAATGTCAAAGTTGTAGTTGACATGAAATAGTGCTTTTTAAGAAAAGTATTTCAAAAGAAAATTAGTGTGCCAAGTGCAGTTTATAATTCTACACAAAGTGTATAACACCGATACACTAGAAATATTACGTCTGCAACAGATGATGTGAAAAATTACCTCATTTTTCCCCTTTAAACCTTCAGCTCAGTTTTGATGAACGTTTATTGTTTGATAAAACACATATGTTCTCTCCTTTGGCAACACCAAAGTCTTATATTGAACCTCGAAGTTTCTGTTATCATTTTCCTTTTGGAGAGACGTAGCTTCCCTCGTAAAGATGTGAAGTTAGTTCGGTAAATCTTTGATATCTGCTCGTTGCTCCCAGAATGAGACACAGTTGATTACCAAAGACGATGATGAAACTCTTATTGGGCTATCTTACTCGAAGTCTGGTTTGCTCTGTTTCTACTCAACTTGGTTATAAGCACAATATCAATTCAGGCACATACAATGATGAAAGAAATAAAGAGAAGAAAAAAGAGAAAGAAGGCTACTCGCTATGGTTTTATGATAGCAACATGAATTTTTCCCCTTAGCTATTTATGTATATGTAATTGTGACATATTTATAGTTATGTGCACAGCTGAAACATGCTTTAAAGTTACGAGATAAATTAAAAAGTACTTGGAAATAACAACAACCTCTATATACTACAGCCTGGAATGAAGAGCGTTTAGTAAAATTGGCACATTTAATGCTATCGTTGTGTACAGTACTAGCACCATCATTTAGCATTTGGTGCCACTACCTATACCGATAAGGCCATGACGGTGCAGCGTGAAGAGAATCCATTTTTTTTTCCCTGTCTTACCCTTTTAGAATCACCAACAATAATTACATTTTGCTTGTTAGGACAAAAGTGTTTTGCAGATATTTGTTGAGTTACAGTAAACCTTTGGCGATTTCTGTTACATTGCAACTGTTTTCGCATCTGCCAATGTTCCAAAGAAAGTGAACGGTTGGAATGTGACAGTGACCTGCAACTGCTGTACAACATTGGTGGTGTTATTGATCCTCGTATCAAGCTTAGCTACTATTTCAATATATTTGTAGAAAGAGCATGCCCATTTAACAATCGCATATTAATGATTGTGAAAGAAATTTATAGCAATGAGGGCTCTGTGACTGTTTCTGCAGTTTGTACGTATTCCTAGTAAAGCTAGATAAATGATATAATTCTGCAGTCTTTATGGCCTGGAGATTTAATTTATCAAGCATTAGACAACTATATGTAACAGAATAGAAAGTTTGTGAAGTAGGCATTAAGATTTAGGAATTCATATTCAAAAAGCCAAAAAATTACATTTCATTTTATAAAAAGCATAATCACAAATGTTTCAAAACATAATAAATGCCTTCTAAAAATACATTATTTAGTTTTGTTTGCTAACTTCATATTATATGAAAGTACAATGCAACTTGCGTCGGCATATTAAACTAATCATATTCATGCAGTGAGGGGGTTCTGATGGGAACGGGGGCATACGCATTTATTGCACACATTGCAGGTCTTTATGTACGTCGGGTACTTGCTTCTTGAGCACACATACCTGCGATTTTCTTTGCACTATTTCCAACTCTATTGCGAATTACATTTACTTCAAATTCTGCCTATTAGCCGTACTTAATGTCAATGAATAAAAAACAATCTTGTAACGGCAATAATTTTACTGTTACCGCCTCCGAGGTCTGGTGGTAGGTTTGCAACTACTAATCCGGAGATCCTGGGTTTGGTGTCAGGTCAAACTGTCTGGATAAGGTTTTTATTCGAGGTTTTCCTTACCCTGAAAGGGTCATGGCCAGATAGCTTTAAGGTGCCAAGGACTCCGAGCTAATTTGCGGCAACATTAAATTATTTCATCATTCATACAGAATTAATGTGAAAATCTACAGATGCTGCAAGGTAACTTTGCAGCACTATTTTTTTAAATTACAACCGAATGTTGCAATCATACAATTTAATAGAATAAATTTGCGAAATTATTCAAGCAATGAAAATTACGTGGAATGAATACGCCACAATGTTAAGTATTTCATTACCTTCGATTTCTCCTGAAAACACGCGAACGTAACATTCCCACTAATATTCCTAATATTTTTCTTTTTGCACCAAGCTGTGAATAAATCACCTTCCCGCTCAACCCGTTTTCTAGATTTCTCAGGTAGCAAATCGTTCCGTATACTAGTCGCCGCTTCAACCACCTCGGGTGGACTTCCTTCAAAACCTTTATCACTTCCGTCAAATTACATTATAATTTTTAATTAACCTTCATATCGTCGAGTTACTAATTGTTTCAATAAAATCAACAATAACGACACAATAAAGCGAAACTATACAAATACTAATCGATTCGATATTTCCAATTCTCGTTATTTTAAACTTTTTAAATGAAAATAAATTATAATGAATAAAAATAAGTTACATTACAATGTGGTAGTATAAAAATAGTATGTAACATACTTGTTGAAAAATTCATAACCATTCGGCGTGAAATTCAACCTCGGTTGCAAAATCACACTCAGATGCGCAATACGTACCTTTCAACACTTTACAATATTCACCAATACATCATGTACTCAACAAAACGAAATTACAGTTTAGCATTTTTGCAACAATCGCTATAGCTAAAAATGATTAAAATATGAATAAAAAAGTCTTTGGGGTCAGGCACCGACACTCCCCTCCCCATTGCTATGCGACCGACAAATGTACACAGAATATCTACAGTGTGTTAATTGTGTTCTATGATAAAGTATTTGGTAAGAAGATATTTTGTGTGGTACCCCATTCGACGTGCAGCCCTGATCTTGCACAATGTGACTTATACCCTACAGCTAAACTGAATCTCATAATGTTTTAAATAATGGCTGTACAAGCGACTTTCAAACATTGTTTATTACAGCAATATCAATGAAAGTAGGATGAAGACGATTGCATGGAATTAAGAATACACGAAAGAACCAACAATGAACTTTTTATAAAATGTGACAGTTTTACTGAACACTCTCATAGATTTTCCAGTAACTAATGCTTCGATTGTAGATTTTTAATGATATTTTATGTGATTCGGTTTTGCTACCTGCACATGTGTCGATCATGTTTTGTGGAAAGCAGCAAATTCTATTTATGAAGCGGGTCATTCTACTATGTTGTTATAATATTAGCTTGTATATTTTGGCTAATGGTAACAGTAATATTATTTGATTTCTATTCTTACACAGCCTACAGAAAAGTAACATCTATCTGTTTATCAAAGATAATCCCACTGAAATGTAGTTTGCATTTTAAAGCATTAGCACAAACAAAATAATATGTGAATGGAAAAGCACATCTGCTTTTCGTGGGTTTGCGGAAAGTAGATTCGCGCGTCCATACCATGGTCTGGCGTGCTATGAATAGTTTACCTGCTTCACTACACTTTATGTAAATATTGATTGTGAGCATGCAGAGAGGATAGCGGGGTTGTAGAGGGGCGAAGGTAACGTCAGCAGTGCAATATAGAGCTCTACATTACTTATTTACCAAAGAGTGGGCAGCGGAGAGGATGGAACATCAAACAAGGGAATTGGTGACAGAACAGGAAAGTCGTGACCCTATCCCTACATGCCGGACATTGTTCATCAAACTGTGGCAGACTTAATCAACCATATGCCCAGGCTTTACGTCAACTTGACCGTGCCACTATCCATGGAATGGCGAAGAGAATACTTCAGAGATTCCAATATGCACGCCAGTACTCTTTTGCAATAAAGCAACGACGACGAAAATTAATAATAAAGGGAAGATGACGTTAATATGGTAACCCCTCTAAAGGTATATTTTCCAAGCTCCGTTGAAGTTATTCGTGTTATTCAGTGAAGAGAACGTAGACATTTTCCCAGTTTGGAATTCGCCTCTCTATACTATTGAGTCAAAGTATTCTTTAAGTATGTACAGGAAGAGATGGAATCATATTAGCGTTTAAGCAAATAAATATTCTATAAAAGTTACAGATTTTGTATGGCGCTATGAGAGGGGTAGAAAATTAAGCATATCCTTTGCTATGCAACATCAAATATAATTACAAAAAGTGATTGTTATATTCTGGCAAATCGTAGGATACATGAGGTGCTCAATAAAGAACGATGGCAATTTAATTACAACATACCTTTACTCACCCTCATAATTTTCATGACCTTTCTCAGAAAACCCCCGTTGGATCCAATGCACCTGTCCCAGCGTTTACGACAGTCTTCAAAGAATGCTGCGAACCAAAACTTGACAGGTCCTTCAGTATCGCCTCCATAGCTACTGCTCCTGATGATGAAAATTTTCTCCCAAAAAACAAGGGGAGAAGAAAAATGTCACACAGATCAAAAATATCAACTATAAGAATTAACGTATTTTTTGTGGGATGCTCAGCATCAACTTTTGCAATGTGCGACCGTGCATTATCGTGGTGCCGTATCCAGCTTAAGGAATGGAAATGTAGCCTTTTGCCTGTGAGAGGCCTTGCAGAGTTTTCACGTCATCTCTGTAGTATTGCCCAGTTACAGTTGCGTATGCAGGTATGGCATAGTGGTAAACCATTCCCTGAATATCAAAAAATTAGATGACTATTACTTTCTCAGCAGAAGAAATAATTTATGCTGCTTTTGGAGTTGATGATGGTGGAGATATTTACACAGAGCTTTGCTGTTTGCTCTTAGGAAAAATATAACGCAGTCAAGTTTCATCAAGTTTGAAAGAAATTTTGTACCTTCCTGTAACATCATCTTCAGCTGCATCCAAACTTGAGTGCGAATCACCGTGCACAAACAAGTATCATGTGCAATTTTTCAATTACCAACTTGTGGGTGAGACCCAGTGAAATGCTCACAAATTCTAAAAGAGCTCTTAATGTTATTCGACGATCCTCTTTCTCAATGAGAGCAGCGCTGTTAATGTTTGCTTCCGTTAGAGCACAAACTGGACGATAGGATCCACCTTCCTTTGAAACGGATTGTCTTCTCTGTTTAAACGTTTTAAACCACTTTGGAGTTATGCTATAGGTAAGAAAAAACTCTCCATGCGTCTCCCTTAATATTGCATAACCTCAGCTGAAGATTTGAAGGGACAAATGCAGAATTTTAGAACAGCATATTGTTGGTCGCGTGCTACTTCCATTTTGCTAAGGGCAGAACTGAACATGCCTCAACTTGCACACCTCTCATAGAGGAACCGAAAGTGACAATGAACCACCACCGTGACGGGTGGCCGAGATCGTTAAGGCGCGGACTCGTGAGCGGGAAATCTGGGGTTCGAATCCCGCCAGGACCTTCCTCGCTAACTGAGGTTTTTCCAGGTTTTCCTCAGTCCTCATAAATGGCAAATGCTGGGGAGGTACCCTAAACTTAGGCCTAGTGTCCATCACCTGTGGTGCCTCAGTTGCAAAAACGGGCGTTAAACACTATTCATTCATTAACAACAATGAACCCAGTACTACGCGTAAATTACTCATCAAGCTAACAAAATATTATACATTTAAATTTTAGCGCGAGAAATTGGCCTGTAAAATATTAACGATCATCATTTATTGAAAAGCCCTCGTATATTTTGCATATTTTCCCTAGCTTTTCTTTGAAATAGAACAAAATCAATAATTTATATGTAAATTATACAAAATAATCACGTAAACCTACCACTTCGAACAATGCTGAAAGGAAAGGTGATATTGATGCCCATTTTCGCCGAAGTAAAATTTAGACATGGCCTTATTAATTAGGTCAAACAATCATTTCAGCATTTATTAGAAAATGTATGTCTGGTACAGAGTTACATTTTTTTCAAATGAACAATGAAAGAAAGTAAAGTTAGATGGTCTTAGAATGTCAATGGGATTTGGAGGATTCTAGGGCAAATAGTTAAAGAAATGTCACTTTCCGACCTCTTTTAGCGTATTCAACGATAATTAGGCAAAAAGCAATATGTTTCCGCGATTGTCATACGAAAGCAGTACGTGTCTGTTCGCATTTTGATTACAATTTAGTTCAATTATTAACAGTATCCTGTATTTCTGACCGAATATCTCACAAAACAAGAAAACACGGCATTTTTCTTACATTCTCCATACCATGCTAGCTTTTTTAGCATTAGCAAACAATTTCTTCTCCAGAACATTGATCAAGTCATAGCCGTATGATGTATCATTAGTGATGGAACCTTCTATCATGGATTTGAAGTTGCTTAGCATCCCATACAGTATAATTCATAAACTGTAACTAGTGTTCCGACGTAAATCTCAACAGGTTTCTGATATGTAGTCACACAATCTAACCCCCTGCCTCTGACACATGCAAATGATATGTTGTTTCTAAAGGATTTGTCCCATCTGTAAGGACGACGTATTGACAAAGACTTCGTGTACAGAAAAGAACACATAAAAACATACAGACGTGGTAGACAGGAATGTGCGGCACATTTCCAGTCTAGTGCCTAAGCAGTTAAATGGGGCAGACAACTCTTTGAAAGTTTCATAACTAGCGCTTGTAATTTTAGACCACTGTTGATACTTTCCACTAATTGTGAACAAAAGTATATGTTTTTGCCTAAAAAAAAATTATGGGAATTTTCTAAAAATTGTCTAAAAGTTCGAGCCCTACATATGATATCTCGTAAACTGCTTGGCCTACAGTCATGCAAGAAACCCACTGATGTTTTAATCTAAACTGATTTTATTGAAATCAACAATCACTGTTTTGTTTGAAAAAATACAATAGAAATGCCATTTTTAATAATTGTTGAAAGCAGTGTACGGGCTACATTGCATAAATATTACGTAGTTTACATTCCTTTATTTGGATCTCTAACCCTTTCAGCTATCATGGTGCAGAGAATGTAAAGCTTTTTGAAATGTCTTGAAATGAAGATACATTAATCAGAACGCCTGATGTATATTCAGAGATTGTAGAGGGATCTTAGATAAAAATTAGAATTAGGCAATCATTGATCCAACGAAGAAAAATAACGGAGTTATATAGTGATAATTAAGTTGAAATTAAATGCTAAAAAGTCAATATTGAAACTACGAGGGTGAATCAAACATATTTTTATATTTTACAATTTTAATGAATCCACAAAAAAATAACACCTCATTTTTCTACATAGTCTCCGGAATTTGACCGCATTTTTGCTCTCGAATTGGCAACTTTTTAATGCCGTCCTCAAAGATAGAAGAGGAACCTATGTGCAGCCAGCTGCACACGTACTCCTCCACCGTTGTATCGTCATCAAATCGCTTTCCCCCCAATTCTTCTTTCAGTGGACCAAACAAATGGTAGCCGCAGGGTGACAAATCTGGACTGTAAGGAATATATTTTCCAGAGGTGTCCAACGCATTTTCTCCAGTTTGTCTCGTGTTAAGACAGCAGTTTTTATACCTGGGTGAGAAGACGAGACACTCATCTGGCCGACAAGTCGCTTTCTTCACAGGGTGACAAATCTGGACCAAGTGGCATCGTTGGATGGGTGGATGGAAAGAATTGAGTTCTAGCATATATAGACGTAATAAAAATAAGGAATAATTTATAGAAAACACTCTCAAAGAGTTGTATATATAAGATTCGTTAAAAAGTTTTGAAGTGCACGTAAAAACAGTAGCAATGAAATTAGGCACACAATTCACACGATATTTCAGGTAGTTCACTTCTTCACAGTGTACAGATCACCTCTTGAATACTAGACAAAAAAAATCAATAGTGCTCCTATTTCCGTTGTTATTGTTTTACCTGTATTACACAACTTTTTAACGAACCATGTTGCAGAATTCTATTGTTTTGCATGTCGTCCGTTGTAACCATTGCCGAATCAGAAGAACTTTGGAGTACTAGCAAGAAAATATCAGCTGTGCATTCCAATATTTCTCTGCAGAATGAGATTGACACAAGCAGTTGTTACCTCTTAGCGCCATTTCTTTTTTCAAAAGCGTGCAAGTGCTAAAAGAACTAATTTGCGTACGTTTTGAAAAATAATAATGTAGACGCTTGAATTGCTTTAAGTGGAAAAAATCTGTAATTTAGCATTAAGATTCTGAAATCTTAAGGGTTGCAAAAGGATTATAGACAAGCACTTTGAGATGGAATTTAGTATGTCTCTTTAAATTTCAAAGATATGGCATTAAGTTTCTAAACGACGAGTATGCCACTAACTATTGAAGTTTTTATTGGAAATGTTACCACACAATAACGGATGGAAGTTGTGCTGCGTATCTATTTGGCACATCGCTTTAAATGAAGTAAGAACAGATAATAAGTTATCGAATACCAGTCCCCTTGATTACTTTATTTTTGTATTTTTATTATGTGAGTAGCTCGTTACAAAATAAAATAAATAATATATAACACCCGATCCTGCGATTTTACAAACCAGAGTCTGTTACCTTATATATTAAGTCATACAGTGACTTAGTCTCTAGACTAAGCTACATCAGTTGATTCTTGTCCAGTTCTCTACAGTCATATGATTTGTCCTGAATTTTAATTCACTTTTGAAAACGTTGATGTGTTACTGAAAATTTGGATTTACTCGCTTGCGAAGCAGGATTGAGAATATTTTGAGGAAATTTTTATCCCAATTTGTTTTATCACTGACTTACCTAACTTCTACATACAACCCCGTTATTTTCCTGCATGGACCAGAGATATCTTATCGCAAATTGCTTGTCTTAAGACATAAGTGTAATATCTGAAATTGTTTGGTGTAAAATATTAACACGCTGTATATTAACTCTAAATGTACGATCTGGAATGAGCAAAACCGACAAACTTAGATTCATATTCATTTTGGTAACTTACAGTAATTTAAATCGTACTTACAAGGTATAAATCCATAAACGCATATCTACATATTTAAGTAGTCATAGTCTGTGAAATTTGCCGTAGCCATTCATATGTAAATAAAATTCAAATAAAGCCATTCATGTTCAGGAAATTCGAATAGACAAATTAGGAAGATTCAAAATATTCATTTTACCAGCTTCTTTTTTAAAATCCACTGATTCAATGCACATTCCACATTTTTATATTGCCATGATTAGCTGAGATCAATAGACATTTATCGATCGTCTTGGTTCTAAGGTTGAATGGACTGTTTCTTTTTTTTTTTTTTAATGGTTTGTAACGCCCGTTTTTACTATTGAGGCACCACAGGCGGTGGGCACTGATGATACATGAGATGAAATGATAAATTGGGAAAGAATATGTTTTAAGGAAGGAACCGTTCCAGGCCTAATTATAGGGTACCTCCCCGGCATTTGCCAGTTATGAAGACTGAGGAAAACCTAGAAAAAGCCCCAGTCAGGGAGGACAGTCCTGGTGGGATTCAAACCCCAGACATCCCGCTCACAAGTTCGCGCCTTAACGACATCGGCTACCCGGGGTGGTAGAATGGACTGTTGAAAACCCGGACATTAAAAGTACTCCCAAAGTGTCATGGAGAAAGCAAAAAATGTTCAAACGAAACTGGATACTTCGTTTTCATGCTTACAGTAAAAATCGCTAATTCTTCGCCACAGTAAATTTTCAATTCCTTCACCACCCTGGATAAAGTTAATGAATGATTCCATATGTTTATCTCATGTAACAAGTGGCCAGGCATTTTCTAATTTTCAGCTTCATTGGGAAAAAGCAGACGACACTTTGGTTGCAGTAAGTTCAGAGTGGTAGAAAATAAGAGACTGTGGAAAGGAAAGTAGATTGGTGCGCTATGGTTATCCCTGGGGACTTGAGGCGTGAGCCGTTTAGCTTCTTTTTAGCTTGTACCTCGACCTCCGAACTTGTTTCACTTCTCTCTTCTTTCTCTCACTTCTACTTATCCGCCAAGTTCGTCTAGGTCTCTTCCGTGGTGTTTCCCTCTTCCCCAAAGGACCCTCTCGGTCTTCCTTTCTACAACCTACGTTCCCAAGTTTCCAATCTTCAAGTAAAAGTCATTTGGGGAATCAGTCATCGATACTGCGTCCTCTTTTATCTTCTAAGAGACTTTCACTTTAGTTATTGCCAAACCTCCAGAGGGCAGCTAAGCACTGCATTTCACGTGTGGTTCCTAGGCTCATTTTCGAAATAAAGCCTTATTTATCGCATATGGTTTAAGGATAAAGAAAAGCCAGTTAATAATACAGATTACATTAACCATTCCTTATGCTGCGTAAGGTACTGGTAGCAGGTATGTGAGGGGCAATAAAACAACACGTCCTTTAAAAGAGAGAGGGAGAAAACATAAATGGGAAGCATCATGTTGAAACCCATTTAAACTTCGTACATAGATACCCTAAAAGCAAAACATTCATTAGAAGGAAAAGACTTCACTTTGCATTTAATTAGTGAATGGCAAACTCTAGGCATTTCAGTTCATAAGCTCTTGGAAGTATTCTGATTGCATACTTGTTGGATAAATTTCCCAGAGACGGTCTAAGCTTTTTAATTGCACTTCCTGGACACCTCTAACAATTTGGAGACGCTGTTCAGACTCGGGACACTCAAGCCGAACCACTCAGCACCCACCCCTTTTATTTACATAAAAGCTGAAGCTGAAGCGGAAATCCCTCCCTAGTAGATGCAATCCATAAAATATTGTATGATGCTGAAGAACTTGAGGATATTGTCTGGGCCATCATTTCTTAACTTTTTACAATATTCCCCCAAAATAATCCCAAATCATAATAAACATTCCACCATGTAAATAGAGCATATTGGCCGGAAATCACCCTTTTACTTTTGCGGATATATATGCTTACTTGGTACCAAAGTCATATTTGGATTCATTTTTTGAGATAAGTACTTAGAACAATCAGTAGGTGTCCAGCCCACTGGAATCTCTTCTTTATGCTAATAGGTCTTACGATTTGGTTCCCATACTGCCACATGTCTATTCACATCAGCTTCTGAAAGGCTCCTTTTTACTGCTATAGTCTTCTTGTTCAGCTCTTATTTTGATGTGGAATAAATTTATTTAAATCTTTGATGATTTTATCATCAATTTCGTGGTCTTACGAGGCTATTCTGGTTGTGTTAAATCTTAGTTGCTGCAGTATTTATAGTAGAGTGCGACCAACGATGCTTTCCATCTCGACGCGGGGCTTTTCCTGTAAGATAGCCCCCCCTCGTTTGCCGCGCCGTGGAGGGGGTAGTAAATCTGCTTGCTTACTTGTTGACATTGTTGTCTATTACAGTCGTAGCGCAGCTGTTCCTGGGCGTGTGCTGTGTTGTTCGTTTCTTAATTTGACCATAATATGTAAAGTGTATTATGCTTCATGTGTTTACAAAGGCACAACGTGGTTCATGTAGATTCATTTGTAAGAATTCAGAGGCGAAAGAGTCATAAGACAGTTTCTCTTTAGTGAATAGTTGATTCTGTTACTTATGTGAATACCATACCAAACCGTTTTTTGGAGAAAGCATTTTTTCAACAGGACTCTGCAACTGCTGTCATTGTGAATAATTCCATGAGAAAAATTCACAATGCGTTTCTACAAGACAGAGTTATTAGTAGGTATTTGTGGCCTTCTGGGTCCCCCGATTCAACACCCTGCTACAATTATTATCACCCTATAAGAACTAAAATAACATTCGTCAGGATATTGTCCGGATTTCTCAAAATGAATTACAGCGAGTGTATATTAATAATTTCCTAAGGAGATGCCAAAAAGTGTGGAGAATGAAGGCGGGCAGCTTCAAAACCCCATTTGATAATTTGCTAAGTAATAAGATTTGGTTTGTGTAGTGTTGAAATGTTGGTTTGTTTTATTATTTTACCCTTCCTCTGATTACCGAAACCCAGCTGACCGGATAACAAGCGGCGCAGAACACTCCGGGGAAAAACAAAACTGATCGTACAGTATATTGTACTTCCCCAATGGATAGTAACAATGTTTAGCAAAATCCTCCCCAATGCTACAATTGCAGCACGTTTTTAAGTGATATATCCACCCTTGCAGCCAAAGTATCCATGTAAACACTGAAGTGCATACAGCACGTTTATCTCACAATACGACCTTGAGGCGCACTCTATGGTTGATAACATACAGAGAACAGCACCAGTGGCAAAGTTATACAGACTGACAGATACATTTAACTCAGCCAACGAAACATGCAGTTTCAGGTTTATATAGTATGTTTCTTAACGGAAAAACATAACTTCTTTATGAAAAACAAGGAGGTATTTTCCTCTTCTTTTGCGCTACAGAGCAGTTGGCACCGCGGCCACTGATGGGTCTACTGTGCATACGCCTCCCAAGGGCGAGAAAGAGGATGAAATGGAGGACACACCGGGCAGCCAGAAATCCGAGACGATGCACGGGCGTAGGCGAGGTCCGTAAAATTTCCATAGATGAGCGTTCCCAGATACTGACGGCCTCCGAGAACTTTCCCGGTTCCAAGAAGATGTCGCTTGAGTTGTCCCAGATACCCGAGAATATCCCCAGACCGAACTCAATCAGACGCTTGGACAGAATTTGTTCCTGAATGGAAACCACCGCCATACCACAAGGCACCAACCTGCCTCGCCCTGTAGCGGATGTATGAAATGAAATGAAAGAAATGGGAATAAAAGAAAAGTGTTTCCCAACATTCGCCTAAGTGACTAAGAAAAACCACGAAAAACTGAAGGAAGGATGGCCGGTAACAAGGGAATCGAAACCAGGACCTTTCGGATGCGAGTCTCAAGCTATACCGCCTGAGTCATCCCTTTCGGTAGAATGATATTTTCAAATTATATAATATTTTATTAGTAATTAAACATTCATCTTCTTAATAAATAATCTCACCTTATGTAAATGAGGATTTCGTGTAAATGAACATGTACATTGAAATTAATGAACGACACTGCACACAAGATGTAACTATAGAGGGCAAGGAAGGGGTTTTTGCTAAGGAGTACTTTATTTAAGTAGTACTTTAAAACTGTTGCAATCTTGTTACTCAGTGACAAACACTGGTCAGCATGGACATTCCAAAAATATGGCACATACACATGCTTTGCTACGCTGGAATGTGTTCATATGCAATTGCATCGTTGAACAAAAACTAGCGCTATTAATTAAATTGTATTAATTTTGTTCACAGATTAAATTATTTTTAAGCTAACTATGAATAATTACATTAAAGATGTGTTGCTGAGGCAGCATATTGACAGAATTATTGCACAGTTCAATTAGGATTACATACCAATGCTAAATAGCAGAAATTGTTATAATTTATATTTTTCTTCTTCTTTTGCTCATGTCATAACAGGCTTTACCAGTACCTTGTAGTGCAACTTAGGAAAAGTTAGACAGTAAGTTGGAATTAAAAATACTATTGGCACTGCAGCTAGAGGTTTGTGTGCTGCAGAAGAGATATACTTATGAGCTATGCAAATTCCTGATAGTATAATCTCCTTTAATTCAGAGTCTTCATATTTACATTTGATTTGTTTTTTTAATTTGCTTGCGGACAAATAGAGTTACGTGTAAGAAATGTCAAAGTGGACTGGGTAGTTACAGGGCTGCTTCGAATGCTCAGAACATACACAATTTTAAGTCGCTATATTTTTTCAAACTACTACAGATAATTGCAGCAACATTTCTGACAAAAACAAATTTGATAAATATGTCACAAATTAATTATAGAAAAAATTTTGAAATGTGGTGAGCAGAAAATTTTTGCTTTTTGCAATAAAATACATTTAAAATACAATAAAATACATTTAAAATACATCGATTCGTTGTTTTTACTGAAAATTGTATTATTTATCATTTCATTAAAATATGTAAAATAATTTAGGAGACAGGTACAATTGAAGTATTAATAAATCAATCTACAGGAAATGTGTGTTAAAGTTGAACATGCATAAACCCAAGGGACTCACTAATTCTGAACTTTCCAGCCCATAACCATTATCACTAGTCCTCTTTTTACACTTCCTACTTTGTTTCAGTAGTCTTCTTTTCACTCTGGCTAATTTGGTCAACATTTCTGCCTGTTTTTCAGCTTCCATGATACGTCGTTTATCCATTTCTTGAAGAATTGTCTTCATGTTGTCATCAACTTTTATCCCTAGACGATCCAACACTTTAATTCTGCTGGTAAATCCATCATTAAGTGATCATAGCAATCACGATACCCAGTCTTAAAGGGGTAGCACGCACATGAGTGCTTTTAGGAATGTGTTTCCTTATTACATTATGAAAACTTTCGTTTGGGTTTTCAAACCCCCCTCCCTAGGTACTTCTCTAAAAGTTCTTCTTTACACAATTCCCTAAAGACTGGCTTTATTGCAAGAAGTACATCTTGAGCGCTTACCTGCAAGGATTTCTGCACATAGATAGTGGCACCATGTATTAGAACCTGCAGGACACAAACCATGATGTAAAGAAAAGTAGATAAACATATGAAAGACTTTTGCACATCTCTGGCAGTAGTCTTTGGAGTTCTTCTTATTTTCAGTCCATAGTATAGGTGGAGAAGGTTAACTTCTTCATCTGCGAGTCCACCTCGACCAAACATTTAACAATTTTCCTGCCATCGATTTCTTCAGGCTTCGGAGACGGGACCCCATCCTCTTCTGTATATAGCCTATACATTTTAATTTTTTATCATTAAACATTATTTCAAAATACTAAGAAAACCTTTGGAATTGCCGTCTCCTAGATATTTCACATATCTGACACTACGTGTCACCTCTGAGTGCTTGAAAATCTCTACTACACCAGCAACCTCCATTGCTGCAATATATCAAATATAATTCATATCACATTTATGGTGTTCTGCATCTGTGTTACCATGTCATGTGGCACAATACTCTGATAGTGGGGGGGGGGATATCACCTAGCCAATGTCGATTGCTGTTGCAGTAACAACGCAGTTCCATTCGTTGTAGCCCCTATGATGTCATGTTTCATCGGAAACTGCTGAAATATCCCTGTTATCATTTTATTTGACTGCTTCTTCAACAGCAGTCACAATGGAATTGAATGCCGCAACTTTTAGGGACCCTTGCAGCAACTTAGTGTTAAGTCATGAATTTTGTTGGCGGAGGTGGCAAATCCATCCTCCCACAGAAAATGGCAGCTGCACTCTGTTCTTTGCCAATACACCGAATTGCATACACTGTTCTAATATTTACGTCATAATAACTTCCCTGACGTGGAGATGTCATACATTAAGTAGTACCAATAACATATGTACACTCCAATAATAACTTACTTGCTAATTCTCCCCTTCCAAGTTCATCTTGGCAAACTCTCATTACGTTAGGTTTGTCACACTACACATCTGTTTGCATGAAAATTAAGTATACCTATATTTACAAGTATCTAACTCTGATCTTCTAAAACAACAGTAAAAGTATTATCATATACACTATTTACAATCCCTTCAAGCTTTCTTGAGCTCGCTCTTTGATCACGTTGAAGGTTAGGTCATCGTTATTCACACATTTTATTCTTATTTACATAGTGATTTCCACGAAATTTAGACTTTCCTAAGTTCTTTGGCCTGCCCATATTAAAATTAAATGCACAACAGTTAAGATACACAGAAAGAGCAACTAGCTAATCTTTTAATTCACAAACAGAACAAACACGAATTGTTTTTGGACAAAGCAAAAAGGGGGGGGGGGACTAGCGCAGCTAGGCTTACTTGTGACCAAACAACATTAATATTGCAACTGTCAGTGCGACGTGTTTGTTGTGAGCGTGGCAAACGAGCCGCCTTTTTTAAATATCAAATTTAAAGTCCTTTGACACCGGTGACGTAATAATGTACATATTGTTGAAAAGTTGAGACCTTCTAATTTTTTAAGACAAAAACAAAAAGAATCAAAATTTCAACTCATCTAACTACCTAGTCTCCAAGGTAGTTAACACTTCTCTTGTTGGTGCAACCACTCTTACACCCTTTTTCACCTATAATTACTTTAAACGAACTTAATGTATGCAATAAATTCAGTTACTAAAGAAATTAAAGAACTGAGAATGTGGAGGACTGTACCCTAATAGTAAATTTATTTCAAAATAAAAAAAATGAAGATAATTTACCTGTCAAATATTCATTTAGAATATTTAACATGTACAAAGCTGAGCATATTGATGTTGAGGAATTGAAGCAGAATAACATTATTATTCCCCTGCGTATGGTAAAGGAGTGTGTGATAGTGTAGGAAACACACATGAGGTTTAAGGTAAAGACCAATCTTCAAAACCCTCTCTCAAAGAAATCATCACAAGTCAACAGCTGTTTGAGTAAGGTAAAAAGAGTCACATCCATTCCATACGCCTATACATTTCTACGTTAGATCAATTTAATAAAAGTCCCGATACATCATTCACCTGGTTAGAACCCGCGTTTCCGCCGGTATTTTCTTGCGTAGACTCGCAGCGATCAAGCAGTTCACCATTTTAAAACTTAGGTACATACATAAGTTTCTCCAGTCATTGAAGGTTAGTTTTCAAAGTACCCCAAAGATAAAATTCACAACCAGTAAAATCTGGGAAACGAAGAGGCCATAAACAATAGCCAATGATTTTTAAACCAAATTTATGACAGAATTGTGTCATGGATTGATGAGCAGTCTTCGTTTTTTTCCGGTCAGTCACAGGACCTCTTTCATTATAATTTTGTACTAATTTTAATATTGTTTTTATATTGAAACCGAGCTGCCACAAAATTTACTGCAAATGCCTGTCTCATTTTGCCAAACGAATTTGCATACCTGATGTATGCCTTGAAGATGAATATACAATAATACAGAGAATATTTTATAATTGTGTAACATTACTGCACTATTTAATCAATTCTTGCACAACGCAACAGCCCATTTCTTTCGAAGTCCCGCTCGCAACTGACTGGAGGAGAGAATGGTGCTCCTCTTGCCGCGGGGGAGTATCAGCGGTTGGAGTTTGGAGGTGACGAAGACGAGAAGTGTACACTGTAACCGCTCGTTCTGTTACGACCAGTGTGCGGTTTAATTACACATTTGTCACGTGTGCTCTGTTTGAAACCGTTTCATATACTTGCCAATACATTTGTTATTTTAACGTTGCGTCGATATACACTGTAATAAAACGTTGCACTCTTACATTATCGCCCGTGCAATACATCCACGCGAACTTCCACTGCATAAGGTGCCCTTATTAGAGATACTAAGAATTTCATAAATTAGCATGTATCATTATGATTACTAAAAGACTTCTAGGAGTTATTTACGTGGCTCTTGAAATCTGTATATCTACAGGCAATGAGATAAATAAACAATAACATAGCATATCTAGCGCAAATCTTTAATAATAAGCTTCACTGACGGATACTTCAATTTTTGTACTTTGGTCCCCTAATAAAAGGCGTGATTCATTTTATACAAACATTTCTAGGGTTCATTTATGCCTAAATGTAATCAGTACTTAATTTGTCTGAGAAAAGTAACATTTTGAGAAATCATAAATATGAAACTTCATCACATTGAAAATGCAGCCTGGACATTATGGGTGGTATTCCGCAGTGCAGCGCATTCAGTTTGAGTGGTGATCTTCTGGCAAGGAACGTTTTCAGGATTTGTTACACCTCCAGAGGTCGTATTTCACTTTGCAGCATATAGATTAAGGAAGCGTACAAGTGGGAAACCGGCACGTTATAAGAAAATCTATGGCGTTCCTAAAAGTGAAACAGATATCACTGAAAGAAACCTGAGAAAATGGCATTGTTGATTACCTAAACGCTGCAGTAAAGTTCACTGGTATTCAAGATACTGCATTTTTAAGAAAATTGTAAATAATGCGAAAAAAAGAAGAACTCGGCAAAACAACTTCCATTATATTTAAGCATAAACAAGAATGGTAAAATGGAAAAAAAAAAAAAAAAAGTTTTGAGCAAAAACAACAGTTTTAACTTTGTTTACCTTCATCATAAAACGTCATATTCAGATACTGCTTATTTGAAAATGCTTCATTATTCAATGCTAGATACTTCTCTAGATTTTTTTCACCCCATACCTCATCATATCCTTAATTATCTGAATGCAAATGATCCTAAACATTCCAGTAACCTACATGGATATTTTCTTGCGCTTACATTTATAATTATTTGAATATTATATGATTGTATTTCTCACATTGAAATACATACAATGTGCAGTTTTAAGCAAGGAGTTTACATATATTTTATTCATCATGGATGGTTTTATAAATGTTTAAATAGGATACTGGTGTTTTGGAACAAGCTCTATAGGATATTACAAACATTGAACATTTAATAGTGACATTTTCGATGGTGATGGAAGTAATGCAATGTTTCAGATAAATGATGAATGAAATTGTGTTACTTTGTTAGTTCTGCGCTTGTAATTGAATATGAGTCGTCTATTTTCAAAAATCTCCAATACCAAATTTTTTTTTTCAGGAATCGAGGAAAAAAACTGTAAAAAAACTTAATTATGGTCAAATCTGGTTGACTTTTGGCTGTGTGATTGCAGACATGTTAGCTTTCATTGTGTGTAATTTGAAAAAATTGAACATACAATTTTTCATATATCATTATTTAATCTTGGATATAGTGGGGCACTTTTAACTAAATAATGGGTATAGACGTTTCTGAAATTAACTTTTATCTACTAATCTATGTACATACACACTTAATTGTTCTTAACATAACAGCGGCAGGAAACCATTTAGCAGTAATAAATACCGCACATAAAATATGTCTATCAGAAGGATAAATTTATGAATTACACTGTTCTACACACAAAAGTTATGGAAATAAAATGAGCTCAACTTTGTTAATTCGGTGCCACTGAATTTGAAACTGGCGTTAACATTCGCATGTTAGCTGTAGTTTTCGAATAGCAGCCATTACCAGCAATGAAAAGCAACGTGAAAGTGCAAACATTTCGCACTAGATATACAGAATTTGAGCAGTTATTTTGTAAACTGAGGGGGGGACTTCACATTTTGCAAAGACGTAATTGGTCTGACGGAGGCATTGGCCCTGATCAATGACGACTCTTCATCCATGCTTCAAAGACAAGTCTTAAAGCAGTATTTTTACATAATGCAAATGAGTTTCCTTCCATTCCTATAAAAAAGAAACATACAAATACGAGAAACATCCTGATAGGAGTAAACTATACGAGATACCAGTGGGATATGTGTAGGCATTTTAAAGTTATTGCCATTTTATTAGGGATGCAACCCGTCTACACCAAGTACTGTTGATTCCTCTGCGAGTGGGATAGCCGTGCTAGAGACAAACACTATTCTCAGAAAAATTGGCCCATGAGACAGTCATTAACTCCTGGAATGAAAAATGTATTCTATCAACCTTTGATAGAGCGAAACAAAGATTTGCTCCCACGACTACATATAAAACTGGAGTTTATGAAACATTTTGTAAAAGCTTTAGATGCAAATGTCTTTGCATTCACTTACTTACGTCAAAAGTTCCCCAGGCTCAGTTTTGAAACAGTGAAAGCAGATGTATCTATCGGTCCACAGATTACAGAACATTTTAAAGACAATATAAAGACAATAAGTTTGAATTAGTGCTAAATGATAAGCAGAAAAAACGAATGGCAACCATTTAAGATTGTTCCGAATAGTTTTCTGGGAAACTTAAAAAAGCTGAAAATTTCAAAGAACTTGTGGATGATATGATATGTTCGTATGAACAGCTAAAGTGTAATATATCAATGAAAGTGCACTTTTTGAAATCACATCTAGATTTCTTTCCGCTATATTGTAGTGGTGTTAGCGGTGAACATGGCGAGCTATTCCACCAAGGTATTTCAGTGATGGAGCAAAGATATAAAGGGAAATGGAGTGCTGCCATGCTAAGCGATTATTGCCAGATGGTGAAAAGGGACGCTCTTGCAACAAAGTACCAGAGACTGGCCAAAAAAAGACGTTTTTAGGATAATTGATTCTTTTTCATGTTTTCATATTTTTGTAACATACATATATTAAATATAATTATCTCAAAAACGAGAACTAATAAATAAATAAATTTAAACATCATTTTCGTGTTCAGCGACCCTAAAAACTTAGGGAAACATACTTTCTTCCCCATATCAACTTTTGAAAATTTGTAGGACAGTGTTATATAAAAATGATGTTTTATAGATATTCAATTTCTATTATACAAAAAATATAATTCTTTTTGTGTCTTATCTTCCTCATAACTGTAATTTACTTATAAATCCTAATTTTTAACTAAGAATTGAAGAGACTGAAGCCGTCTCTAGTCACTAACATAATGCTTCTCAAGAAGTTTACGAATATTCTTTATCTTTTCACACTTTATTTTGACACGTATCGTCACCAAGTTCTTCGTTGTTTGAGTTTTGGGGGAACCCAACATTATATTTTAATCAAAATATTTTTATGTTGGTCCAGAACAAATATTTTAGGTTTTTTTTTTTTTATTATTTTGTTCTTTTCGGAAGACAGACTGCTGAACCTTCAAATTAGCACTCTTCACTCTGTTATTATAGAAACACCACGACATTGTGAAGTAATTTTGTAATGCAGGCAGATTCATTCATTTAATGGTATTCCAACGGCAATTACGAGACCTATAATTTCTCAATAAATACAAAATTAGGCAATAGGATCACTTCTCTGATCCCCTCCTCTATTCTAAGTTGCCATTTTTCCCTCCAGATTCAAAATGATTCTTCCTTGTATCCTGTCTTTTTCAAAATAAGTGCACCCATTACAGTACCACGGTTTACAGGCAAATACCGTGTGTAACAATAAGATACGGCCAAACTTTCAGGACACATTCTTCACACGTAGAAGAATAAAATGCCTTATATGGACATGGGTCCGTAAACGCTTTATTTCCATGTTAGCACTCATTTTCTACAACTCTTCATAGTACATTAATCTGGGAAACAGACAGAAACAGAAGGTACCAGCTCACCACATGAAACTCTTTCTTACAGTGATCTCAAAAACTAAGCGATTGACAGCAAGCACACACTGGTGTAAATGTAATATCTTCCACTATAAATTAATATAGGTTTAGAAGGGTTATATCCAGAGTTTATTATTCTGAACCCGAAAGTTGGAGGTTGCCCCTGCGACTGTTCACGAATAATATTCACCACCGCAGACTTGAATCAGAAATGTTTGAAATATCCATTAAATTCCTAATGGAATAATAAGCTTTAATAGAGCGAATTTGTCCTACAATTTATCGTACGCTAGTAAAGTTAAACTGACGACAAATGTGAAAAAAAAAAAAAAAAACAGTAATAATTACTTTACTCAATGTAGCTGCGAAAGGAAGAATGCATATTCTTATTGGACTTAACGGAGAAATGAGTCTTCCAAAAGCGTCCTTTAATATATATGCAAATATAAAGGGCTTTCAACTTAAGTACAAAATGGGCTTAGGAAGGAAATGCATGCGCTAAATGTGTATTGACAATTTAATGCAAATACAATCTAGCTAGATGTATATTATTCATCAACTTTGAAAACCGGCATAAATGGCAGGGTTTGATAAGGCACAAATTCGTGAACATGAGGTCTGCGTTTCGAATTAGGTCAGAAACCGTGCCCGTCTAGAACTATAAATACACCTTTCATAAGGTTTTTTTTTATTTTGGTGTAAGAATTAACCAAACACCAACTCTGGTAATCATATACAATGCTTTTGAGAAATACGGTGCCATTAAAAAGAAAGAAAGATATCATGATATTCTAAAAAATAATACTGACTTAGCATAGGAAAATAGTAAGGAAACATTTCTTGCAAGTGAACTGTGTAAGGTATGCTTACAATCATGCCCCCGCCCCCAATAATTAGCAACGTTGGACCTTACTTGCATTTCTGTGACTCTTGAGGTTCTTTTCTTCGTTTATCATCAAAGCATTCTGTGGATTTCGTGGTGCACGCTTTCTTCTGTTCTATATATGAAGCACGAAGTTCCAGGGCCAGCTCCAAGATGAAATCTCTGCGACTGAACCTCCTTCCCGTTGCCAATTTGTACAAGTTCCGTGTGTTTATTGCCTGTGCTGTACCATACATGTACTGGATCTCTGAGGATCAGACTTTACTGTGTAGAGCCTACACAATGAACACCAAACTTAATTGAGTTGTGAAAGCTTACGATCTCTGGAGTTTTCTTTTCATTGTGGGCAATGTCAAAAGTAGAGTGCATGGTGCTAAAGATTTATACGTTTTTCTAGGTTTGCACTGGTAAACAGCCAGTGTTGAACCGGAGCCAGTTTTCTGCAGTAAAACTGTTACAATGTGTAAACGAGGTTCTCGCCCTTCTTGTCGGTCCTGGTGGTGTAGTGGTTACCATACTTGCCTCCTAAACCCAATATCGCGGGTTCGAACCCGGCCAGGACCGATGGATTTTTTTCGGGTGTAAAAATCCTAAGTATGGCTTCCTTCGGAAGGGAAGTAAAGCCGTGTGTCCCGTGTCGTACATTTACTGCACGAAAAAGAACCTCAAGCCTGAAAGAGAGGCCTCTGAGCAAAATTTGTCGGCCGTTTCACGCCCTGAGTTGAATGGGACGCTGATGACCTGAGATGTTAAAGAGCATCCGTAAATAAATCAATAAAAAAAATCGCCCTTCTTTCACTAATAGAGGCTAATCTCTCGCCTAGCACGATTCACAGTTCCAACAAAACTGATTGATTAGTTTTCAGCTTGTCTGCAAGGTTAGAAACTATCCGTAGTAACATATAAGGCCTTTCCCTGTGAAAGAAGCCAACAAGCGGAGAACCACACTTTCACCTACAGATTCATCAGCAGGTCGTGATAGTCTTTACCTGTGTAGGGAAAAAGCAATTGCTGACGTACCTTGTATCTACTTCAACAGCAAGTCAAATTTTTGTTCCAAATTTATCAGGCTTAATTGCAATATATTGTAAAAATGAACCTCTGCATCTGGGTAGAAATTTTTTTCATCTACACAAAGATTTGGGCCTGGTTGGAAATAAGCTATACAGTTGTGCATGAAGGGATTCCATATTTAAAATTTAAGGGAAAACTTGTCTGTAGTCAAATGTTGTCTGTCGTTTGCCTTTATGTCAAACCTTAGGTATTTCATGATTTCTGTAAATCTATCCCTTGTTATGGATTCTGTGAAAAAGCGTGAGCTCCAGGTCTTGTTACACAGGCGCTTTGTTGAATGTAATGTTGTCCTGTATGCTCCACGAGCATACAGTGTAGCACAGAAGGCATCCAATTCTTCCAGTATGACGATCCTGTTGGACCTCCCGACTTCAAGCGGGACTCCCCTTCTGTACATCTCTTGACGTGTCTCAGAATGTTCTCATTTACAATTAGATGCCAGGTACTACATACAATATCTTCGGAGGTATTTCATCTAGTGTAAGGAGCTGGTTCACTGTTTTGCCTGAGAATATTCTGGTTGACACGTCGACCAGTCGAGAGATTACTCTCCCAAATTGTCCCATCAGCGGCGCGATGTTAGTGACCTATTGAAACATTTTGAGCATGCGGTTGCCCACCCAGTTCGAATGACTTGACAAGAACCATTTTTCATCGTTTTGCATGACTCTTCGTCCTTGAGCATAAACTGTAACAGTGGGGGTGGGAGTACCAACATTTGAAACACTGAGCCTATCACTGCTGTTTTCACTTGTTCCATATTGCTAATCTTATTCCGTTACCTATTCGTAATCATCTTCTCCTTTACAAATAGCATCACTATTAATACCAGATTCTTCACCAGGAATCATACAGTAATGTTCTATTGCAAAATGTCGTTTGATCATGATATAACAATGAAATCCATGGAGTTATTTGCTGAACGCAATAAGGCATGCAATTATAGGTATGCCAATCTGTAAAGAATGTCGGTCTGCGCATGCGTGCCCATAAGGAGGGAGAACGCTTCCCCCTCCCTTTCAAACTGCTAATTAGCTTACTCCGTCTTCGTCTGAGAAAGGTAAGGCTGACATGTTTCGCAAGGACCAGCAATATGAAGAGTGGTTAAAATATGATAGACTTGTTTTTTCACACAAATAACAATATAACCGGAAGAGTATTGATTGCTCATAAAACGATGCCTCTGCATGTCTTTTAAGCGTGTAAATGTAAACACAGTCAAAGAAACTGTTTACCCTGTTGCACGCATTACTGAATATCCACCCAGTTAATCAAGTAAACACAATTATCGGTATAAAAATCAGTTCCCTCAAGTTTCGCAAGCTGTGTTGACTTTGTTATTTATCGTTCTTCAGTTGATTTGTTTTTCATGTATTTTCCTGTAGCGTGTTTGCTTTCATAGCAGTCGCTAACATTACCCACAACTAAAAGTCTTCGGGTTTTGTAAGCTGTTACGTTAGTCAATTTTATTTAAATATATTCAACCATGATGACTCTTACTTCATCAAAAACTTCAAGTGGGCCTCTTATAGGATAAGGGTGGAAAATAGTGTGTAATGTAGTGCAATACTTTAAAAGAATAAAAAAGCAAATTAAATAGAAATTACAAATGTTTTATAAAAAGTGGAGCTCTCGGCGTGTCAGTTAGCACGGTAGGTAGAGTTCTGAGGGAACGAAAGGAAGCTTTTGAGAGAAGAAACCTCGCGTTTTCCACTCCAAAAGGGAAAAAATGTTCCAAAAAAGTCTGAGATTGACAGCCTCGCAAATCGTGCTTTTAGACAAACGATGCATTTCTTATACGGTGAAAATAGAGATGTCCACCATAAGTAAGCGCT
Source organism: Metallyticus violacea (assembly GCA_030762175.1). Lineage (NCBI taxonomy): Eukaryota > Metazoa > Arthropoda > Insecta > Mantodea > Metallyticidae > Metallyticus > Metallyticus violacea. Next base: position 282,039,352 of record CM060846.1, on the reverse strand, counting down.
TAATCAATCGAAGAGGAAACTGCTACTTGAGCGCCTAGACTTAGTTTCATGAAGCGCAAACTGTTTGCAAGAAATCAGACAGTTTAGTCCAGAAGGGATATACTTTACAATTATGAAACCGATATTCAGCAATTTCATACGGTGGCAAACGTTGGCAGTTGAAAGGTTAAATCCGTGCTACCACTACCAATGCAACTAGACAAAGAGTAATAACTGCCCATGGGGAAGAATAAGACAGTTTCGTGGAGAAGACCGCATTAATTTTTTAATTAGGGCAAAAGTGAGGCAACTATAATCCTCAATGAGCTTCGAAAATTTTCAAAACCTTCCTACAGCTTTGCCAGACCCAAGTACGGTTGTAATGGATAATGCAAATCGAACGGGACAAGTTAAGATTCTAGCATGGATAAGAAACGACATCATTAGGTGCTTAGTAGAACATGGAATTTGATGCTTCGAAGAGTAAGGCTAAGTTTATGAAGATTGTGCAAAGTCTACCTCATGAGAAACAGTTTTAGTTGAAATTGTTCACAGGTATGGCCATATTCTGCTTCGTTTTCCTCCTTGCCATTCAGGTTTCAATCCAATTAAGTTGGTTTGGAGAGACATTAAACATCAAGTAGCACAGCATTAAATTGGTAGTTCTTTAAAAGAGAAGGAGGAACTATGTAGAAAACTATATCAGGATTATACCGTCCAAAAGTGGAAAGATTTCTGTGAATATGAAGCTAAACTATTATAATATTGATCATGAAATGGACAGGATTATTATCAAAGTAAATGCGACTGGCGATGTTAGCGCATGTGATGGGGATGATGACAGCAGCGACGACAGCAGCATTTAGTAGGAGAGGGGGTTGTTGTTGATTTGTTTATTTAAGGACGCTCTTTAACATCACAGGTCATCAGCGTCCCATTCTATTCAGGACGTGAAACGGCCGACAAATTTTGCTGAGAGGCCCCTTCTTTCAGGCTTGAGGTTCTTTTTCGTGCCGCAAATTTACGACACAGGACCCACGGCTTTACTTCCCTTCCGAAGGAAGCCATACTTACGATTTTTACGCCCGAAAAAATCTATCGATCCTGGCCGGGTTTGAACCCGCGACCTTGGGTTTAGAAGACAAGTATGGTTACCACTACACCATCAAGACAGACAGTAGGAGAGGGGAGCGTGGACGGAGGAGGAGCTGAGACCGTAGAAGGGGAAGCGACCTTGTAGCAAACTATGGATAGTCTTGCCTCACTTGACGTTACAAACTGAACTGTTCTGCGGTCGGAAACCCGGACACGTAAGTGGCGAACCATAACGAAGAAAGCCGACTGGTTACGATTTCAGCAGGGAATTCACAAGTTCCTCTGCTAGCGCCAAATTGTTAAATGTGTTGTGAATAGAAAGTAGAGTTGCAGTAATTTTTTAATAGAAAAATTAGTGTGCAGGGTGGTTAATTATTTTTTGTTCATAGATCAAAACAGTTCGTATGCCTGGTAGGTTGTGAGCAGTATTACTGCAAAAAAATCTAAGAGAGCATGTTTCTAAATCACACCTGGAAAAGTTGGCTGTTACAATAATCGTAAGCATATCACTCTGAAATCCGCAACAAGAATTTCAATTAGCCCAGATGAGCAAACAAGAAAGTCCCAACTGCCTTGTGCCCCTAGCAGAACAAAAAAAAAAAAAAAAAAAAAAAAAAAAGTACTGGCGAGTTTTCGGGTATAATTAAAGGAATTTCCGAATTTCCACAACAAGAGAACTTGAAGTTGTGAAGAAACACAGGGCATCCTTAAAGGCAACATTAGCCATTGTTCGCAAACCAAAATGAAGTATCCATGCCAAATCCAAAGATATATCCCAAAAGAGTGAACTTTTTCCACAGAGAAGGTTCTTTGCTTAAAAAAGAAACCTTGCAAAACCTGATATAACAGAAACCAAGATAATTGCGCTAAATGCGCCTTTTATGCTGCAAGATGAAAAAAGCCTTAAGTTCAACCTCAAATTAAGAAATGTCTCTCTTCTACAGTTCGGAATACATGTAAAACTTATAGTGATAAAAGGCATATCCTCTTACGATATCATTATTATTTCCTTTATGTGTAATATTGCTAAATTAAAGTGTCCTATTTCATTTACCTGCATTTGCTCTCAAGCTAAATTTCAGGAATTGCTTGTTTTTCTGTGTTACGATTCCTCGCCGAAATTCTTACGTTATCTCCGCCTGCATTTGTTGCACACTACAATTAACTAACGATTTGCACCTTCTCCCGCATGCTTCCGCTGCCGTTCGGGATCGTGTAGTTCGGCTTTTTCCGCGGTCTTTCGGCACTTTGGCCGCAGGACAGTTCAGTTTGTAAGGTCAAGTCTTGCTCCAACCTTCTTTTCATTATTGTATAGCTATAGAATGATTATGCTTTGACAAAGCAGAAACAATAACTTGCTATAAATTTACTGCAACAACAATAGTATATTTTGCAACTGTTGCAGTATGAAACTAATTGTTAGCTAAGCAAAAAAGAGGTATCAAATGCAGTGAATGAATTAAGAATAATCACAATTATACACTATTATATAAATCTGGGTCAGTTTGACCTCGCCGTCCATAAAGATAAAATAATAAAAAATGGTGAATGTTGTGACTTGTAGATAACTGAAAATATATATTGACACTATTAGGTAGGTACCATATACCTAATAGTAATAAGAAATCCGTGAAATAATTTAAATATCCTCCCTTTATTAAGAACACATTAAAGAAATAAAAAATGGGAGTTCTTTTAGTATTAAAAGCATGTTTGACATAGTTTCTGGAAAGTGGAAAAAACATGCGCCGCAATGCAAATGGTGTCTTATAAAAAGCTATATAATGTCTATATTTTAATGCATATATATTTACTGTAAAGGGAACAGCAGGAAAACCAGCGTGTTGTCAGTCATTGCAAACTCTTTTTATCCTAAATGTTCATACATCATTCAAGCATATCAGGATGTCTTAACTGTACATTTTAAAATCTATCAAATGACTGAAAATTATATTTTTGTTCAGAACAGAATAGAACAGAGCAGTAAAGTATCTTCACTGTCGTCGAACTTGAAGTAACTGAACAACGTACTAATAAGATTCAAAAAGTAAGTTATACTTTATTATTCCAGGGCAAAATACCTCTATTGAACAACCCATTACTAAGAAATATAGCAAAACTGCCTCACATTATTTTTCAATATAATCATCCAGTCGCTGTAAAAACTTGTGTGCAAGTTACATTATTATTTTCATTTCGTGCAGATAGAAATTCGTTCCTTATCATGGAGTCATTGCAGGATCGGTTCATCTAGCAAATCTTTATCTGTGTAAAGTGTGTTCAGTTTGCTGAACACATGATAATCGCAAGGCCAAAGATCCAGGTTGTGCGTCATGTGCTTCCACATTACCATCGAAAGCTCTGAAACAAGTTTGTGTCAGGCACGCCTTGTATAGCATTGCATTGATGGTTGTGTCTTTTGTATAAACTCTGAGTGAAAAGAAAAACTCCTTCACAGTCAGCGAAAACAGTGATCTCCCTGATGATGGTGCAACTAAGAACTTTTGATGGGTGAATGGGCTCATAATGTGTATATTGTTCCAAAGTACACTGCAACGCTCATAAGAGACAGGTTAAACCAATCCCATATTTTCTCAGAAGGAACGAATATGACTTGTTGAAAACAAAAAAGGTGTCTCAATTTGATCAAGGGAAAGTTGTAGCACAATCTAATTCCTAGATATTGCTGCTCGTTTCGGACGAAATGCATCCACAGCGAAACGAATACGAGATCAGTGGATTGATGCACACAGATGTGTAGGATTCTAGCGACCCCGTCCAACAACCAAACTAGAGGACATTATTTCCGCGTGGCTATGTAAGTATCGTACGCTGCAAAAGTCACGCTATTTCTTTTTGTGATATATTTCAACTGAATTCATGGGAATGTGTTGTTTCTATTCATCTGTGAAATGTTTTGCAAAGGCATTTTTTAGTCTGCAATAAATTAGTTCTGTATAGTAAGCAGAGTTGTTTTTACAATATATTTTACAACTATATTTTGTGACTGCTACAAACATAAATGTCGCTTTAGTGTTTGATACGATTAAACTTTTTTCTGTGAAAAATATTGAAATCGTACCATCCATTTCAGTGTATTGACGTATTTTGTGCTTTATCTTCCAATCTTAGAGGCAAGGTCTTTAAAAAAATGTGCACCTATACATCATATCGCATCCTTGTTTGTGCACGATCTTCCATTTAATCTTACACTGCCTTGCTACTTGCGGAAGGCTTCCCTAGAGACATCGCTGTATACACTGCAATATTACAGTTCCATATTGCTCTCTCACTTTCTCCTCAGTAAATTATCAGAGAAGAAAGCAACCCGGGACCGTTTGCTTAATTCTTTTCCGTTCCAAATTAAACTGAATATGAAACCGTCTAAACCTTCAGAGAATTTTCTTTAAAATAAAGAGGATTTTGTCTACGTTGTGCGTTGCGAGTTGTTTCTTGACTTGATCTTGACTTAATGTGGTCTATCTATGAGATAATTTCCGCAAATGTTATCCAAAACTGATTTGGTTCTTCTTCGGTAATGGGGAAAAAAGAAAAAGAAAAAAAAAACGTTTCGTAGCTCTTAAAATTGGTGCAAACTTAAAAATATTCCATTAAAATGTTTCTTTTGTACTCTTAAATGAGCTGTTTAGATTGAATATACATCTTGAGAAAAACTCCAAATGTGATCTTAGTTGCAGGAAAATACAGAATAAATGCATCAATAACGTTAGAGTAATGAATAAACACACCCCTTTTAAAAAGTATATGTCTGTAAATAACTTTCGGAGGTTTTCACAAAAATTAACATTTACTACGATGAGGTATAACTAAACTCAACATTTAAGGGGAGTTTTTACTGGAGGTTAAATTTATTTAATGAAACTTAGCTATTTTCTCAAGTTATCATTGTAAATTTAATATTTTCAATGATTTTCATGCGCGTTATTTTCAGAGAGATTGCTCATTATTTTCCCTATGTACTTTTCTCCAGACCCCGTCTTCGGAAAAGTTGAAAAGGGGTACCTATGTCTAGAAACTATTACTGTATTATCAGAATCCAGGAAAAACGAATTATAACTAAGAGTCTGATTCTTCACAAATGTTGTAGAACATTTCACAATAGATCCAAATAGCAATAAATTTTGAAGAAGCTACAATCTATGTGCTGTGATATAAGAGGAAGTGTTTGTTAGACAGTACTTGGAGGATCCAGTACTGAAGCCAGGAATAAATAATGCCAAGAAGGCTGATATATCAATTGGATTGATTGATTGATTGGAGTGTAATAATGCATGTTGACAGTTAAGTTACAGGGTCCTTTGTGCACCCCTCCAATCCAGAAAGCTTAGCGAGTTCTCGATTTTTCCTTACAAGTTTCGGAAATACAACTCCTAGCGAATTGTATCCAATAGAGTTATTGCTCCTCTCTCCACAGCTTCACTCTCGTCAGACTATTCACATATACGGTAAGTAGGATTTCCATCGTAGACTCCCTTGGTTAGCTTTCTATCCACATTCGGTAGGGTGATGTCCGGTGGTTCAATAAAAATGTTACCGGAGAAGGTGATCCAACTTATCTATTGTTTTTTGGTCCATGGTACACTGCGGCTCTTAAAGTTTTCTTGTTAATGCCGCATAATATTGATGCTGCTGTGAAACTTGACATGTTATTTACAAAGAATGCTGGCATTAAAAATTGAGTGAACTACATATTTTGACACGACTTCAGAAGCAGCTAGAACATATTTTATGAAGACTTGTGCCCAAATGATCAGATGAAAGACGAAGATAACTGTGCGTTTATGGATTATGATGAATCCCAATAGTAAGTGATATTGTGTGTTCCAGTAAGCAATATTTGTTCTTATAATGACTTCATTCAGAATTATGAACAAAATTATTAAATGGTACAACAGGAGGATTTAAATGTCAAACATTTTTCCTGTTTTGTCACATAATATTTTCAAAGTTTCAAAGTACATTTGAACTTTATACTGAAAATTGTGATAAAATATTTTGAAAAATAATAAAACGTTCGTAGGCGTTGACTTGTGAAAATTCGTTATTTAATGTTCCATTTAGAGATTTTATTTATAAAATAATACTCTATTACCATATTTAACTTGTTTATCCTGTTTTCGTTAAATAGATAACATATGCGGGTTTTTTTGGGGTGTTAATTAAAAACTCCCCATTCAGTTTTGTGTCAAAACTCAGAATCGCTATGTAACTATATCTATAATAATTAAATACACTTGAAATATGCATGTAAATTGTCCAATTTTGTAGGTATTCACCTTGGCATAATGATATTGTAGCAGACTTCTGAGCCCGGGACGCCGCTTGTTGTCCCAGTGAAGATGGTGATGTGGTTTATGACCACCAGAGGGGTCATAGAATCTGTGAGATGAATGAAATGAATTAATGATTGCGCAAATGATCTCAAGAGCTCTTGACGTCTTAATGCTCTCTGACATTCATCGAAAATCTCCGAAAAAAAAAAGAACCTTACAGATACAGCTTTACCTGACCGGGAATTCGAAACCAGGACCTTCGGATTAGTGATGGCAAACGCTACCACTAGACCACGGAGGCGGTCTGCGCGCAAATATCTGTGAAGTTAAAGTTTACTAGGTTACTGGAGTAAACAAGCTTTCTCATTTAATTTTTGGTTTTTACAGCTTGAAATGAAATATTTTTTTGCAAATTTAAGTTTAAACTGTAATAAATATTACAAAAATGTTCCCAAGATAGATTTCAGATAATTCAATGTACAACATTGTTTATTTAGTAATGAAGAAAGCCTTTTCAAACCAGCAATACACAAAATTACGAAAACATTCCTGAGCATGAAATGATTTCGTAACTGAAATTTGTTCAGCACTTAATTCCTTAAATGGAGCCCAAATAAAACTTAATAATGAATTTATGTGTAAAATCTAAAAAAAAAGAAGTATTTCCTTTATTGTGCTTGAAAACATAGCCTATAATCTACAAGAGCAGCTTTTCGCCATACCCACTATCTATAGGCAGACCTATTATACTTTGATGATAAAATGCAAATAACTTACAGCGCATCAATCTGTTAATTTAATTAATTAATTAATTTTTCCGTTTTTACTATCCGATCATGACTTTGAAATTAAATTAAAATAAACCTTTATTTATAGTGATATTGTGATATTGTGATAATTACATCTTTATAATAAAGTATAGTTTTACTGAAATCTTTAAAAATATATACTGATATACCCGCAAAAAATGAACGGTTTCTTCATTAGTAGTGCAAAAATGATCTTATGTTGAAATATGAAGGTAAACGGCTGTTCTTTTGTTTAGGAGTAATAAAATAGGGAACTTACATTTTGATTGCCTCGTATTTTTAAATAAAAGTTCAGCAGTTTACCTGTTCGATAGGTTGAATCTCTGAACTGGCTGGCCTGGCTATTTCCACAACAACTCAAGAAGTTATTAAAACTGAGAAAGCTCAGTTAAGCACCTATAGGGTACCAAACTTCCAGATTTTTAGATGTGTATATGTGCCAAATATTTTGCAATACTAATCCTTTGGTAAAATTTGCCCCCTTTGCCTTATTTTTTGTTCCGTTGTATTATGTAGTACCTGCCTAATTTATTTATTAAAATATTTCCTTAGCAGTATGAAGTGTAGACTGTCATTCACAATCTTTGTTTCAAAATGGAATGGTCTATGGAAGAAAATAATATAGCTGTAACAGCATTACATAAGTGCAAAAAGAATTCAAATATGATATTCAATTTATTAAAATCACTAGAAATCTCGCACAGATTTGTATACCGCAATGTTGAAGGATTCAACAAACTATCTAAGTTGATGACAAAGCAAGATTTGGACGTCCCCGTTCGATGTAACCTACTTCTACAGCACGCCAAATTAACATCGAAGAATCCTTTTGTCAGATGAAAATATTTTCACAATAGAGAGGAAATTTAAAAGGCAGAATGACAGAGTGTTTGCTCGTACCGTGATGAATCTCGCCAGATTGCTTTCCGGGATTTTCATGGCCATCATCCAGCATTATTGATGGTTAGGTACAACAGTTTTGTGAAAATTGTGTTGAAACCAGTTCCAATGTGTATGTAGAGGAAGTCCTGAAGAAAGTTGTACTACCTCTCAATCAGACAATGCATAATAGTGATCACTGAATCTTCCAACAGCATAGCGCTCCTATTCGCAAAGCTTTAATAGTGATCACTGAATCTTCCAACAGCATAGCGATCCTATTCGCAAAGTTTTAATAGTGATCACTGAACCTTCCAACAGCATAGCGCTCCTACTGACAAAGCTTTAATAGTGATCACTGAATCTTCCAACAGCATAGCGCTCCTATTCGCAAAGCTTTAATAGTGATCACTGAATCTTCCAAAAGCATAGCACTCCTACTCACAAAGCTTTAATAGTGATCACTGAATCTTCCAACAGCATAGCACTCCTACTCACAAAGCTTTAATAGTGATCACTGAATCTTCCAAAAGCATAGCACTCCTACTCGCAAAGCTTTAATAGTGATCACTGAATCTTCCAAAAGCATAGCACTCCTACTCGCAAAGCTTTAATAGTGATCACTGAATCTTCCAACAGCATAGCACTCCTACTCACAAAGCTTTAATAGTGATCACTGAATCTTCCAACAGCATAGCGCTCCTATTCGCAAAGTTTTAATAGTGATCACTGAATCTTCCAACAGCATAGCGCTCCTATTCGCAAAGTTTTAATAGTGATCACTGAATCTTCCAACAGCATAGCGCTCCTATTCGCAAAGTTTTAATAATGATCGCTGAATCTTCCAACAGCATAGCGCTCCTACTCACAAAGCTTTAATAGTGATCACTGAATCTTCCAACAGCATAGCGCTCCTACTCACAAACTTCCAACAGCATAGCGCTCCTATTCGCAAAGCTTTAATAGTGATCACTGAATCTTCCAACAGCATAGCACTCCTACTCACAAAGCTTTAATAGTGATCACTGAATCTTCCAACAGCATAGCACTCCTACTCACAAAGCTTTAATAGTGATCACTGAATCTTCCAACAGCATAGCGCTCCTATTCGCAAAGTTTTAATAGTGATCACTGAATCTTCCAACAGCATAGCGCTCCTATTCGCAAAGTTTTAATAATGATCGCTGAATCTTCCAACAGCATAGCACTCCTACTCACAAAGCTTTAATAGTGATCACTGAATCTTCCAACAGCATAGCGCTCCTACTCACAAAGCTTTAATAGTGATCACTGAATCTTCCAACAGCATAGCGCTCCTACTCACAAAGCTTTAATAGTGATCACTGAATCTTCCAACAGCATAGCGCTCCTACTCACAAAACTTTAATAGTGATCACTGAATCTTCCAACAGCATAGCACTCCTACTCACAAAGCCCAAAATACTCAGCATGGCTCAAAGACAACGTCGGAGTTCATCAACCACATGGATTGGGCCATCATCCAGTTCTGGCCTGAGCTAGATGGATGCAAACTATAAGACATTTTGTAGACCAAGGCCAGCTTAAGCCACAGAAATCTTAAAGTATTAAGGTAAAAAAAAAACTAAGTTCAGCAGTGGCAGATTTAAATAGAAATTTCATAATTGGCCAAAGCATTTAAAGGCATGTGTGAAGGAAAATGGATGACATTTTTAGGTGACCTTATTGTGTGTAAGATATTAATAATCATGTTTGTATTAAATATATTAAACTTAATATATATTTTCATTTAACCAATAATTATGCCTTAAAGTTATTAAAGAACCTATGGAACCACTAAGTGCATTCATTCGTTCCTGCTAAACCAGCATTAATAACTATCTGCTGAATGAATGCAGTACAAAACAGCTACTACAAAGTGGGGAGTGTTTATTAGTTGATTGAATGGGTCAAACATACTCGTACGTATAAATACTTATAGGTGAAAATACGCATAGACTTTGTTCCGTAGTTGGGTTTACTAAGTAGGACTCGTGAGGAATTATTTTTTCAATTCATTTAATTAGCTTATGATTGTTTCAGTTATATCAGCGGTTCGGGGCACCATAAAACCAAGGTGCACAGCTTTACTACTGCTACTGCTGAATACAGAAAGTGTTTACAAGCTTAATAACGAGAATTTACACTCATAAGTGCGTGGCTCAACATCTATTTAAAAAGAAAAAAAAATATTATCCTGGTTTTTATAGTCGATGATATGATCTGGAATGTGCAGAATGAAGTATTAAGCATAGTACAGCTCATATATTTTGAAATCACAGTTTGATTCAAATTATTACTTGGAGTTGATCTACCCAGTTTTTAATTTCCACATTCTCTTTCAATTATCACAAAGAAAAAAGTATTAGAATGTAAGTTTTGTATAGTGTTAATTTTCTTTACATTCGGTGAACACAAAACGAAATAAAGCAACTACTTCACTACTTCAAAAATAACCCTGTTTGATATTGAAATTCTACCAAATTTTCTCAATATACCATATGTATATGACGGTGTTGCCATTAATATATTGATTCACTATATTTTATTCAACATTGTAACACAGTAACAATCAACAGTATGAAACTGAAAGCTTTCCAGGTTCACCAAATTAAGAAAACATTTTCTGTTGATCAATTTCACTAAAAGATCGTAAATAATTAAGTACTAATTGCTGAACACTTTTCAGCCCTTAAGTTCTTAAACAGAGTCAAATTAATAGTCAACATTACAAATGTAAATTAAAAAAAGTGTTTTCATTATTGTCCTTGAAAACATAGCCTATAACCTACAATGACAGCTCTACGCCATTCTTGCTATGTACACCACAGGCAGACCTTTTAAGCTTTGGTGATAAAATGTAAATAATGATTAACGAGTTACTGTACATTGCTCTCTTAATTTAATTATTTAAATTTCATTTAATTTATTATTTATTTAATTTAATATGTTTTATTGATTTATTTGATTGTTGCAGTTTTACTATTCCGTCATAGCTTTTCAGACAAAGCGTTGTTTCATCAAAATAGTCACATGAACATCACTCGCTATTGGTGTTCTGAAATTTCAAATTATGAAAAATAAATCCCTCTTTATAATATGAAAATTGGAATTTGGTGTGCGATTAGCGCAGGACGGTTAAGTACAGTCAGCGTACAAACGCGGCCGGCTGTGGCATCCAACTGCCGAGACGCACAACCCCGGGCGAGCGGTAAGGACATATTCTGGATGCCCTGTAGTTTTATCATGAACGAGTTTTAATCCGTTAGAGGTTCTTGGATGCTAGATTTTGCCCGATGTGCAAATATAACTGCATTTAATATTGGAGGTTGCCTTCATGACACGACCGCAAAGACCGGAGCAAAACCAGACATAGACTTGCCTCCATTAGTGCATAGCCCACAACAATTTGATTAATTAATGTCCTTTTCTTTGACACAACAATCAATAATATTCAATATATATACGCCTCTTGTGCGATCTGACAAAGGATGACAAAGTAAATATTTTCTTCAACTTGATTCTTTCATATACCCCATAAAAACAAGTTTTACAGCGAAATAAACAACTCCTTGTTTTCATAAACTTCACAATCAAAGTACTTATGAATTTAATACTATGCATTTCGGTCCCCTCAACCTCATCAGACATATCCTGAATTCTTGGAGATATGGTATTATTTGAGGGATATATGATCGTCTCCAAATAGACAGGAAAGAGAGATATTAAATTCTCTCCTATAGTGTGCACCTTATACACGGTAATAAGAGACTTCAGCCGCATTTCCGTTATCTTTATTAGCTGACAAGTATGCTGTCATATCTGGATTTTTCGCTACGCATTGAAATACTGCGTGTAACCTTTTATATCTGGCATGATTTATTTGTAAATGACACAAGAGTAGAGTTCATGTTACTGCTGAATAACACTTCCCCGCTCACAACACAATCGGGTTTAGTTCAATCCTCGTCTCCTATGTATGTAAACCTGTACTTCATATTTTCATCACAGTATTCCCTCTTTTCACCTTGTCGAAGAAATGAAGGTTTCTGGTGTTTTGCAAATATGTATTAGACACATCCTGAGAAGTATATGATGATGGACAATTTCTTCATTCGGTTTCAGTTTTTTCATTCGGCCAGTTTTCAACCACTAATGTTATCTAATAGCACAAATGGGAAAATTGGGTTTATTTATAAAAATTGCACTTTGTGTACACTACGTAAAACAATCTGGTTATGGAACACTACCTGATACACTCAGACTCACGTGCAAGTGCGAAGAAACTTGAAAGTTTGCGAAACGGAAGGAGAGTTAGAACTGATTGGGAGTTTTGTAGTGAAACGTCGCCGAGCAAGTGCTCAATAAGCTTCCAACTAAATTATGTTTCACTGTAGTCTCATTTTACTTGCATAGCTTAGTCCACTTGGCCTTCAGTGATTTAATCCCTTTAGAATTAAAGAAATTGCCTTGGTCCACGAACCAGCCCATTACCGGTTCCTTCGTGGCATTATTGTTGGATCATTTCCGTCCATGAAGGAATTTCTTAAAGTTTCTAAAAGAAAAAAATATCTTTGCGAGCCAGGTCTGGATTATAGGGTGCAACATTAGGCTTCACGTACACATTTCTTGACAACAGCTCTTGCTTTTTGAGACTTGTGGGAAGGTGCATTATCGTGAATGAGCAACACGCTCGCCGTTTCTCCTTGAACTGCTTCACTGTAGATGCTTAGGTTCCCCTGTGTTGTTGAACTTATTTCCTATGCATTCTAAATGCAGATTATCCTCTAAAAAGTATTGCCCTGACTTTTCGGGCTGATTGACCTTGGGGTATCCACACATACACTCCCATTGCATAAACCAGGTGTATGGAACACCAAGCCGAATTAGAGCTTTGCAACCCAAATTGCTTCTAATTGGCCCAGAGTCATCATAAAGCCATTGATCGTTAAAGCACTGGGATTCTTCACTGCTGTGCTATACGGGTATAGTATGAATCAGATTTGGTTTAGTGCATCCTACCTCGGCATTAACTATTGTTAGGTTTTGACTCATATCAATGAGCCCATGTTCATCTCCAGTAAAATGTATGAGTATTGTCTACAAATTGAATTCTTGGCGATATGTTTTCTGCTCTAGTGTCAGCATTAGGGATTACTGTAATGAACTGAACTTTGGTATGAATAATTTTGAAATTGTTCATTTGAAAAGCCATGTTCACGGAGAGGACGACCTTGCATAATCATAACTTTAACTTTCTGACATGTCTTATAAATATGCTTTCACAGGATGCCTTGTGTGCAGGTCATCTTCACTGGACTTCCAGCTCTCTTTGAATTGATTGGTTTAAAAGTTTATTTGATATTTGTAAGGTTGTCATCAACATATATAGCCTTCAAAGTCCGTTAGATTTCTTTTAGGGTTCTCTCCCTTCCTTTGAGAGGAATTTAATCACAGAACGAAGCTCCAAATCACTCACTTTAACTGTTGACCTGCACGGCAATGCACTTGCCATCCTCTCAGTTCCAGGGCTTAGCGCAGACTGCTTTCTAACTGAGTCTGTTTCAAGTCAAGACATGCCCCAGTCTGTACGTGCAAGCTCGATTCTCCAGCAATGATACAACATACCGAGGTAGATAGATAACTTATTTAACGTCCCTCGTAAGTGGCGTGTTCGCAATACATTGATCCCAAGCCACACCATACGCTAACACAGCAAAGTGAAGGAATGTATCGCCATAGGCAAAAATTACAAATAATCTCACATTTGTTGACTCGTATCCTGTCTAACTCTTATGAAATAACAGAAGAACGTTAAGTTACTCCGTTTTATTATGAAAATACGATTGAAACATTATTACCTTTAATAATATTAGTCAGTTTTATATATATAAATTCGTTTTTGAGTAAGAAGCTCTTACACAAGGCAGAGCTGCGCTACAATTAGGAATGAGTCAGTTTCCAGGAGCTTTTCTTCGGCTACATCCTCTGAAAAATCTTATCATTCAAGTTTTGGATCCCTACTTATAGAGTAATGGTAATTTAAAAACAGAATGATACATTTGCGTTCCTTTGCATATTGTCCCTGTTCTGTGCATTACCCACACATGTTCAGGCTCTGCAAACCTTAATTTCTATTAGCAAAAGTATAAGCATGATTAAAGTATAAAATGCTCTAAACTTACTTCTTCCAATGCTTCATTTTCATAAGTTTTTCAGGTCCCTTCACTACGTGTCTAGAAATAATCTGGATTAAAGTTGCAGCACGATGATTAACCTGGTAACATGCCTTACGACAAACTCGCCAGGGTACACGAGAACGGAAACCATTACTTTACAGCAAATCTTCTTAGAGAACAATACACCATAAGTTTGCAAGTGTAATGAGTACTTCCTCAAAGTCATGAAAAGGGCAAAGTTTAACCTGCTCCATTTGCAAAACAGAATGACTGACATTCTGGATAGGTGAGCCAAACAGAAAGCAAAAGAATATTGACATATAAACGTATGTAAATTGTGACATCCAAAACGTAATTATAACATAGCTATGATTGAAGGAGGTTGGAAGCCATGGATTACACGTGTCATAAATTCTAAATATAAAACTAACTTAACTTTAGCACTAATTCCTTAACCCAAACATCAATGTTTATACTTAAATCTGACCTACAGTGTAGTTTCTTCAGGCAGTTCCATGAAAAGGGTCGTGAAACACAAGATAACAATATGAAAACTGCCTATGGCAGACTGTCTTTATCTCGGTTTGGCACGTTATAAAATTGTACAATTACTATTATTGAAACAAAAACCTTTTAATGTCTTTAAACACCACGAATGCTCCAAGAAAAATCACTTTAATTACTGTCCTAATAGACAGTTACTGACGAGAGAGCATTTCAATTGAAAGTTGACACGACTAATATTAAATGTTAAATGCTTGTTATTATCACCACGACCATCGTTACCACTTATTATTGGCCGTGTTTATATTTATCTATAATAGAAAAGTTCATTTGTGATTTTGGTTTGCTGATAATGAAAATGTCATTTTATCACTATTCAACTAAAGAAAAGCTCTAAAATACTAGTTATATTAGCATAAATGTTATTCCTGACGTTAAAAGTTTATGTTTCAAATTTTCTTTGTATTGTAATACAAAGTATGCAAGGCGCATAAAGTTGAAATCGCCAAAAGTGGACTTTAAGAAGGATGAGCGGGACACATTACATTGGTTTTTGTGAGGTATACAACTTTTGGATGTGTGACGGTACATTAGGATGCAGAATCCAGATTGTTGCAAGGAAATATGAACTTTACGTCTCTAAAATATTGCCTAGTTACATTAGGATGTGTATGTAGGACATGTTGGTAAACCATTCCTTGAATGTTGAAAAATGAGATGATCATAACTTTCCCAGCAAAAACGAATACTTTTTTTATAATGATGATTTGCATACACAGATTTCCCGTTTATTCTCGGGATCGAAATGAGGTAGCAGTGATTATCTTTGAAAGAAACTCCGCCTCTTCCTGTAACATCATCTTCGCAAGCCTGCACACGAATGTTCTTTTGCCCTGAAATAAAGTCTTGGAACTCACCATGCACAAACTTGTGCAACTTGTCAGTTATCAACATACCTAGTGAAATGTTCACACTTTCTGAAAGTGTTCTTAGTCTTATTCGACTATCCTCTCTTACAATTGGTCTCAATTGAAAATTGAAACGAAAGCAGTATTTCAAAATAGCATATTGTTCTTTGCGTGTCACCTTCAGTTTGCTCTAGGCGGAACTGATCATGTCTCAACTTGCACAGCTCTCAGTGGGGAACTGGACATGACAAAAATGGAACTAGTACTACCTTACATTAAGCATTAAGCTAATAAAATATTTTAAAATTCAATTTTAGCGCAAGAAATTATTCCTTTAAAATATTGGGTAAGAGACGTCCATTCTTGGGTATTTCTATATCCAAATCTATTATTATTATTATTATTGTTAGGAAGTTTTGGGATACGATAATGTATATATTTTTATTAGTTAAGTCATAGGTAGAATGATATATTTACATTTATTTTCGAACGCCCTGTATGCAGCGAAAATTGCAGAACGTCTAATAAACCCGCATTTTTAAGATAAATCTAGGGAAAATATATGTATTAAGGGATGAATCGCTTTTAAGAAAGTTATATCATTTTTTTCTTACAAAAATGTTTATTAACTCCTGGTTTATTTTGGTTCGGTTTTAAGTTCCAGTCACTTTATAGCAAATAAATATGTTTCAATTAACTAATGGGTGAAAAAGTTGTAACTATTTTACATAATGTGGCAAATCTTAAGTTTATCTAGGTCAAGCAAAACCACGGCCATTAAAACATCGAAACGCTCGTAAAACAACCAGGGCTAAGGGTCAATGGTTTAAAGTTGAAATTCTCGGTACATATTGGTCACGCTATTATGCATGTCAAGGAATAACTTATTAATGTTCGTGCTTGAACTTCCACAATTCTGCATTTGTCATATTATTATAAAGTTGCATCAGACCTTAAATTAGAATTCGCGTGTTGGAAAAATAAGGTAATTAATGTTTAATAATAAACTACGTTAACTTACAGGATACTTTCTTTGGTTTTGCTTTTAAAATGTAGTGCGTATATTAAGTTTATTGACTCCTTTATCGGCACCTATATTCAATTAGCGAATTTTAGTACATCTGAACTCATTAGTGAACGTAATAATTAGGACGATAACATCAATTCAGGGGACTGCATAATTTACAGCTTTTAGAACTTATGGGGATTTCTATTTCTCAGTCCGCTTATAGGAAGGTTCATTTTCCTGAGGAATTGTTTTCGAAAGAGGTGGGTCTTTATCGAGATTTACTCTGGCTTATAAGGACAGTTAGGAGTGCATTCTACAAGAAGCGAATCCGGTCTTGGAAATCAAGGCTATTTTAGTGCCGTTCCAATGTTCCACACTTCATGACGGAAACGCGCTCGATAGTAGTGTAGTACTCCAGAGCTGTTAAGTTCCTGATTATGTATTTATTTGTTTGTTTATAATTTATGAAACTTTTCTTTATTTTAACACTAGATAACCATAATTACACAGCACTTTTTTGTTGACTTGTTTAGTTTACGGACGCTCTTTAACATCTCAAGTCCTTAGCGTCCCATTCCATTCAGGCCGTGTAATGGCCGATAAATTTCCCAGAGGCCTTTCCTTTCAGGCTTGAAGTTCTTTTTTGTGCCGTAAACGTACGACATGGGACCCACAATTTTACTTCCATTCCGAAGGAGTTCACTTAGGATTTTTACACCCGAAAAAATCCATCGACCCTGGCCGGAATTGAACCCGAGATCTTGGGTTTTACGAGGAAAGCATGGTTACCACTACACAAACAGGAGCGACGTACACACAGCATTTATCTGCTAAATGTGAATATACAAAAATATTATTTATATTTGAATTCTAAGCTAAATATAATATTAATAAGAGTATAATTCTCACGATATATTATTAATATTTATATAGAGACTCGCACTGTTTGCAAATGTAAGACAATATTGAAAAAATTTGTTGTTTTAAGCAACTTTAACTAGACCACATTCACTTTTCACGTTATCAGCTACAATTAAAATGCTTTGCACAAAAATATATAATATAAAATATTGTACAAACATTTATGATATTGGTGGAATGAAATACTATGCAATAGCCATTATTTCAACATTACGTCAAAAAAGGAAAGAAGCGTTCTTCCCCTTTGTTTAGAGGTGGTTTTAAACTCTGTATAGGAAAGGAGAGTGAAACAGCATGTACATGATTGTGTGCCCTCATGTTGGCCATCATTGAAAGGTAACTTCTTAATGTAACGCTCTGTATAACCGATTTCGAGCGTACTGTATTTAATAAACAAAATTGCTCTTTTGGGAATCTGGAATTATTTTCACAAGATAATATATTCTAGGTATTTTTTGACTAAAGCAATGCTCCAGATAAGTTAAGGGAAAATGTTCTCTAAATTCCCACAGCAGCGTAATCCAGAAATTAATTAGGGATCCAAATACCACTATCATCCAAAAAAATGCCAAAAGTCATATCCCTTGGCAGCAGAATGATACACGAAGGAACAAAATATTGTTATTGCTACAGTTCCAAAATTTGCTATTATAGGATTTTTGTGCATAGAGAGCTTTGTTGTTACAATTTTACTATTAAGAAAGTAACTATATCCATTAAGCTTACAATAAAAAGTCTATAGTGCTCCTAAATTATTGCTAGATGCTTATGAACAAATTTTTATGTTGTATGCTCTCATGTTCACTGACTGACGAACAACGTCTAAAATTGCATAATACACGAGTGATTTTTTCGCCCTTTAAATAAACTTTCACAGATAAAAAAAATACATTTTTATCTTTAGCATGTTAATTTTTAACTAACCTTACAGCTTAATGTATGTAAAATAATTTGTCAATATCTAAAAAAATTGTCCATGTTATGCATTAAAAGCCAACCCTAGGTACGCCCCATTATATAGGTGAGACTTTTAAGCAATTCATACAAGGAGAAGAATGATCACCGTTTTTTACAAACAAAATTTATTGCCCAAAAAATTAACTTTACAAAATGTTGCTAACTTAATGCGTAATGTGCACTGGGTATCAGTTTCATTGCTGTGACTTCCAGTTCCCGTCTGTGAGAGATGTGCAAGATCTAACATGTTCAGTTCCACCTACAGCAAAATGGAGGTGACTCACGAAGAACAATATGCTCTCCAAAATTCTGCTTTCATTTCAACAAATCTTCAGCTCAGGATTATGAAATGTTGCAGGAGGCCTATGCAGAGTTTATTCTTCCCTATAGCAGAGCTAGAAGAGGGTTTACAATGTTTAAAGAAGGGATGCAATCTATTTCAAGCTAGGTAGATCCGACGCCCCAGATTGTGCTCTAAAGGAAGAAAACATTAACACGACTGCTGTCATTGTGAGACAAAATCGTCGAGTAACATTAAGAACACTTTACTTTCAGATATTCTGAAAATTTCATTGGGTTGCACATGATACGTATTAGTGCACGGTGAGTTCCAAGAGTGATGAACAAAAGAGTTGAAGACAGTATTACAGGAAGACGTGAAGTTTCTTTCAAGAGTAATCACGACTAGTGAAACCAACACCAAAGAAAGTAGCTTCTGCTTGGAAAGTTATGATCATCTATTTTTCGATATTCAAGGAACGGTTTACCATCACTATTTACCTGTATACACAAATGTAACTGGCAATACTACAGAGGTGTCCTAAAAACTGTTGCAAGGTCTCATCACACGGTCACATTTTCGTGCTAGAAGCTGGATACTGTGCCACAATAATGCATGCCACACATTGCAAATGTTGTTGCTGAATATCTCACAAAATAAATGTAAAGAGTATCCATCACCCTCCCTACAGTCCATATTTAGTCCTGTATTACCTTTTCCTGGTTCTCAAATTGAAGAGATACCTTCTGGAAGCATTTTCTGCAGAAGCAATGGAAAAATCTGCAGAGGTGATTCTGAAGGTCCCGTCAAAAAAGATGGTCTCCAGCATGCAGACTTTGAAAACTGACAGACATGTACATTGCATCCAACGGAGACTACTTTTTCATCAAAATGTAGAGTGTAAATAAAGGTATCTTGTCAAAAATATTATGCTCTTTCTTTATTGAGCAATACTAGTAATTTATTGTTTAAATTTCGTGCTGTTGCGGAATTTGTTTCATTGTAGTAGTGTGGCGAAAATGTTAGCAGTGTGGTAGATGTGCAACATAAGAATTGTTTGTCGTTGTTTATTTTAAAAATGAAGATACCTGGTGGAAGGTTTTTATAATCATTATTTTTTATTGGTGAAGTATTATCAAACAGGGGATAAAAGAAGGATACAATATTGCAAGAAAAAATATTAATTTATTTATAAAAATAATCAATACAGAAAAAGTGATTTTGAAAAAACTAAAAACTGCACATTAGGACTGAAATTTTCATTACATAATTCCGTAAGCTTGTCACTCGTTTTCTCAAAAATGAATATTTCAAAATTATTTACACCATAAAGTACATAAGTTTCAAGACGATTCCGTGAAACTTTGAATAGGTATTTCTCCTATAAAGGTGAACAATCTGAAACATAATAGCTATCATATTTTCAAATGGAGAATAACTTCGAAATGGTTTAGTTGGAAAAGTGTGTTAAAGTTGAAAATTCAGAAAATAAATAATTTATCCTGGCAGTTTTACAGAACACATTGTAGCTATTGATGTTCAGTTTGTAGAATTATATGCTACTTTTAATATAAGGAATGAATTGTCAAGAAAGCTCAAAATAATTTACATATTGTAGAATATTTGAATATTTTTTTTAATTTAAACAGTCTGTTAATATTATTCACAAAAAATGGAATATGAACAGCTCTTAGGAAACTGCAGAAAAAAATATATATTTGTGTCAGCCGCTTAAAGAAGCACAACAGATAAATTCGCACACAGTAACATTATCACATTTCTTCATTTAAGTTTTTATCTCCATTTGAAGCCTACATTTTGCAACAGTTCCTTTGTAGACCTAAACAGAGGTGAGAAGTAGTTATTTAACATGGTTTTAGTAGTAATATTTTTCAGTGAGCGTGAAACAATATTTAGAGAGCCTCACTTAGAGATTTGAATATATTATACATGTGTACATTTTTATAGGTTAGGTGGTATTTTTGGGGCAACAATAAAAGGTGCACAGGAGGCAGGTAGAGCGAACGCAGATATAGGAAGTGTTCGGTAGGGTAACTTCTCCGATTGTATACATCCTTACGACAAGGAAAATGTGATCTATGTTCAGGGCGTGATTTTTCGAGAATTCTGCAATGAATCCCGATATCGTTTAGCTAAAGCAGGATCATTAACTTAATTAGTATGCATGGCTCCTGGAACGGTGAACAAACATACTTCATAACCGCTAAACCGCTTAGCAGGAGTAGAATAGATCCCAGCATTGTCAGACCTATAGACTTAGGAGTGGTGAATTTTAAAATTAAAAATGAGAAATTTAGCATTTTGATTTGTACATTTAGCACTTTGTAGCGTCTTTACATTACAATTTAGCATGTTATAGCATTTTGAAGTAAAACATGATTGCAGTCAATTCTGATAAACAATGTGTTGAAATAACATTAATGTGATGTAATAATTGCCAATAATTTTAATACTGAGAACATTGAGATTATGACTATGTTATTTTACACCTCCAATTTTAATTACATTTTAACTCCTATGTTATTTATGTTAATTGTTCAAAGTTTTTGCTAAAGTGTAAAAGCGGAAACGACGTGAAATTTATGGTTCTCTCGTCGTTTTTAAGAATCAGATAAAATTAAATACGTGGTATACAACCTTAAAATAAGTTGTATGTTTTGACTATTCCTCCCCGAAAAAATGGATGGTCCACTTTTTGAACAGAGGTGTTAGTCTCCAAAAACATCTATATTGCATCATATACACTGATATGTCCCCGATTTTTGACATGCTTGGCTTCTTTTGACAATCCAGGCGCTAATTTCACAATTTACCATTAAAAGTTTACCATCACCGATATAAAAACTTTCCTGCTTATAATTTTCTGCCCCATGTTTTATTGCCATTTTCACCTCACCATCTTAGCACTAGTTTACTTGGCTTACGCGAAGGGAATGAAAGATACAAAACTAGGTAAAATGTGTGACGGTCGAACAAGGAGGTTTTGAAGGGTTTACACTTCGCAGGAGGGGCTACTTTCTGCATTTCAGAACAGGGGTGGTCAAGGGCGTCATAAACATTCCAAGGATATACAAACTGTCACTTGAAGTTTCGAAAAAAAGATCAAAGAGAAGACTTTTATTTGGGGAAAAAAGTGGATTTCGCGTTTATGTCGTTATTTTGTTTCAGCCAATTTCGCATTTCATTGCGCCATATCGCATTTGCGAATAATCACCACTTCTACAGTAAGTAAAAGGGTTACACGGAATGCTATTTAAAAAACGTAACCATAAGACAATGGCTTCAAAAGTTGTCATCTAAGCAAAGTGTTTGTCCCTTGTATGTTCTCGCAGTTAAGAGAGAAGGGGAAGAGGAAACGTGGTCACATATATTTGAAATATTAAAAGTTTCCCCATACTTGTGAATTTTATATTTGTTTTGCTTACGGACGTTTTTAACAGGTCATCCCATTCAACTCAGGGCGTGAAACGGCCGACAAATTTTGCTCAGAGGCCTCTCTTTCAGGCTTGAGGTTCTTTTTCGTGCCGTAAATGTACGACACAGGACCCACGGCTTTACTTCCTTTCCGAAGGAAGCCATACTTAGAATTTTTACGCCCTAAAAATCCATCGGTACTGGCCAGAATTGAACCCGCGATCTTGGGTTTAGGAGGCAAGTATGGTAACCACTACACCACCAAGACCGACCTATACTTGTGAACCCGTAGTTACAAGTTACTACATGTTATTACTTATATATTAAGAGCCAAAATAGCCAAAACTTTCTAATGCTACTGTTATTTCTTCTTCTACGGTTTGGTGCTGGATTTGGGGCTTCAAACATTGTTCCGCTTTGTGCAAACCGCGCGTTCGACATGGTGAACGTGTAGCGCGGTAATTAATAACAATGAGCAACACTGCATTTGGTTCATAAAATAAGAGTTGCGTTTATTATCTAGTAGCGAATACTGATTTCAAAAATGCTAACAAAAACTGCGCATTGTTCTGGTTTTTGAGATGGCATATTAGGTTGCTTTATTTTGGGTTATAATGAGACCTGACTTCCAAAACTTTTGAGAAACAGCTTCGGAGTTTTTTTTTCAGATTGGGAGGTTTTTTTTTTTTTTTTCATATTGGGAGGTTTTTTTTTCAGATTGCAAGTATCAGGCGGTAACGAGTTTTGCAATATAATGGCACACTCATGTGTCAGTAAAAGTGACAACTTCTGCTACATTTGTGGCGAGTTCATATTTGTTGCACAGAGAAGGAAGCTCATATCCACTGTCTGAAAAGTTTATGACCTGTACTTCGGGTGCAAGACGAGTGATCAGGATAAAACATGAGCTCTGCTGCAATAACTGCGCTGTGCACCTGTGCGGGTGGCAGCATGGAATGTTTCCATCTATGCCATTTGCACTACCGGTGATTTGGCGAGAACATAGGAATCACACACCAGCGACTGTTATGTTTGTGCTACACCAACTTCAGAAGTCATGACGATAGCAAAGAGAAGAAAGATTGTGTAACCCAATTTGGCACCAGTTATTAGTGCGGTTTTCAATAGCCCAGAATTGCCTGTACATCATTTCCCTATAATCTGGATTATCAATACGAAGATTCTCCAGGTGAACCATGATATTGTCCATGGTACCCTATCAATTATTAGAGATCGATTCGAATATACGTAACATTTTATTTCTGTTAAATATCAGTAAGGGATTTTTGTAAGTGTGTGGAAATGTCGTGAAAACCATGGGTTATCTCTGGGAAAGCAGAGAGGCCGTTTGGCAGACAAATACGAGTAAATCTGTTCTTTGCTCAAGTTAAAGGGCTGCTTCCCCCTTCAAAAGGCCACTCTCTAGAAACGATGCTGTTGACAACTATAGTACCGTTAAAGACCTTCGCCCTTCAAAAAACGTGGATGCTCGAAATGGAACGGAGGACGAATCACGGAACTATTACTGTCAGAAAATATGACTAGCTAATAATAAAGAAACTCCACAATGTCACTACAGCCTACAAGAGAATATAACGCAATAATGGCGAGAAAAGATAGCGCCTTTTCTCACGTGGTCGCGTGGGTTCTTATTGAGTATTTAAGCATCGGCCGCCCGATGTATCGTACTTAATAATACCTTTAACTTAAAAAAATCTTTAACCCTGATTATTCTGACGCTTATACCTCTTGAAATATTTTATTATCCATCGGATCATTGTGTAAAGGGGACAGTTCAGATGATAGTAGTCTTCGCCACACGAACAGGCACTTGAAAAGCAGTCTTCGAATTTACAACACGCGAGCCTCGTGTCAGCAGCGTCGCCCGGAAGTAAGAGTAAGAATGGCATACGTCCGCGGCTTAAACATCATTAACGCCCGTACACTCTGAATACACTGCTGCTATTTGGAAATCCTTATAGGTGCACGCGTCTGCAAATTATCGCTCTACTGAAGTTCGACGAGAGACGCCCAGGTACTCACTTGTGGTTCAATAAAGAACGTTAATAAGCGGACAACGAGGTGTTCTTTATCTGAAAATATCACCTTTAATTCCCCTCAATCAACCAGGCGACAATCAGTTCCCAAAAACCAGTTAGATGCCAGTAGATCGACACGAAAAGTTATTTGATGGTGAGCATCATCGGCATCGAATCAAACTCCAATCACTATTCCAGTTTCACCACCAAACCTCTTCAAGATTTGGCTACGAATTCCTATGACAAACTCCACAAACCCCACAAATAACTCTCAAAAACTTTGACTACTACGTGGGGCCATTCCAATTACAATTACAAGCAATCCGCGATTATAACTCCCTCAACCAAAAGGACAAGATGAAGAATTCATTGTTTCTAATTCGAAGGTTAGTAATAATTTGATGACCTCGATGTCTTAAATGCGATTTCGAATAGTCTGAAAGCAGAATTTCTGAGCTATTATAACTCCCTCAACCAAAAGGACAAGATGAAGACTTCATTGTTTCTAATTCGAGGGTCAGGAATAATCTGATGATCTTGATGTCTTAAACGCGATTTCGAATAGTCTGAAAGAAGAATTTCTGAGTTTCCGTCTAAAAGAGTGGAATGTACTTACAGCTGCTATCAGTGTGTCTTCATATATCAAGACAGGTGTAGACTTCTTTTCAATGAATGGAAGTGTCTGTTTCTGAAACAATATTAATGGGTTACTGGTAGCATTGGGAATGAATTATGACGCGCTTCATAGATGCATCAAATGCGATATCTAAAATTGTCTTTCTCCACAATAGATATAATGAAAGCTCCCTCTCGGAAGTACATGCTGTATAGATATACATCATTTTGAAACACATTATGATATTGTCTGTCTATGAGAAGAAGGCAAGCCACAGGAATGTGCTACGTAAACATTTTCTGCCCTCCTCACCATGTTCACGCACGTTACTGCTCATAAAAATAAACAGTGTTGTCAGATAATCGCCCATGACTAGAAATCCAGGGGCAAGCCCGATCTAAGTCTGAGAATTCCTCATTCATGTGCCAGCATGGGTGTTTCACATACACTAGTCGTGTACAGATAAACAGTTCAAATCCTCATCGCACTTCAGCCATTTGCCTTCTTCTGTCGGCAGACTATATAGTAGCCTAACTAGGAGCTTCGATCTCAAGGTTGTCGCACTGTTGCTACGTAAACAGCTAAGATACGACAAGTTCTCATACTTTCCCTGTGAGTGGGATAATCCTGCAAAAGAAAAGCATTGCATTGTGAATGAGTGGCCGAAATCAACATCCTAGAACCAGGGAAAAATAATTTCGTCTTCTTATCGACAAGAAACGGAACCTGTTGGCTCCACTGTATACAAAACTTAGTCTGATGAAAAGTTTTGTGATGGTCCTGAATAGGAGTGTGCCGCCTATCACTGCCTTCTAGAAATGTTTCCGAGCATGACAGATATGAAAGTCAAGGAAAGTGTTCATCAGTCCACAGATAAGGTAATTATGAACGGTGATCATTTTATTGATCTTCTGTATGAAAAGAAGAATGCAGCATGGAGCTTCTTTGGGAAGGTGATTCCCAATTTCTTTGGAAAATTAAAACCAGGAAATTATGTGGAAGTGTGGGGACGCATTTTCAAATATGGGGCATCACATGTCTCTCAAATTGCATTACTAAAAATCCCACTAAGAGTTATTCCCATATTCTCTCAGCGCTATTTGTGATGAACTTGGGGAGAGATGGCATCAACAATTTGCTACAATGGAGAATATTTACCACAGCAAATAAATCGCAATATGCTAGCAGATTATTGTTTGGTCATAAACAGGAAGACTTCAGAAAATTCCTGTAAACAATAATCTCTAAAAGAAATATGCAACTCTATAATTTCAAATATTCTGTCCAGGAAGTAAACCCTCTATTAAGTGTATATTATACGTGTAAGTAGATATGTAAAAACGGTATACATCAAACAAACAAGAACGAATAAATTATTTTAATTGCTATTTTCGTGTTCAGCCTAGCACAATGAAATGAATGGTTTCTTTCATTCAATAACCAGACTAAAATGTTTATATTTGTTACCCAGTGTAATGGATAAGTGATGAGCATCACTAAGCGCATTAGAAAAAGTTATACACCTTAGTGAAACCTGCTGGTATGCCGAGCCCGAGTATTTCTTTCTCTATTTTGTTAATATGTATTTAAGTATCAAATTTATCCAAACATCGATAAAATACTACAATCCTAAGTGTTTTCATTAATAGTACCCTATTAGTCCCAATCCATGAGTGCTTATCACACAACTAGCAAATCTGAAGCGATAACCGCTTCAAATTTGAAATTATACGCATGTTAGACCCTGTAAAACATAGTTATAACAGAATATCCGCAAATAAACAACAATTTCTCACGGTGAATTCTACTATTGTCTTATATATATTGGAACTTTATTATGTTCTAAACCTTTTTGCGTCCTCTAGTGTTTTGCGTACGACAGACTTAGCTACGTAAAATATAATCTTTCCTGCCACGTGTGAAACTTACAGATGAGCGCGCCGGAGCGTGAAATTGAAAACCTTTAAACTGATGTATTGGAATTGCGTAACTTTCCGTATCTAATAACTGCTTCTCCGCTGAGTATAAACTTAAAAACTGCATAAGTGAACTGAGTGCCTTAGGCACGTCGAACTTGAGTTGACTTGACACATTACATGAGTAATGTGTCAGAACTGCCTCTGCAAACTACGTGTATCTTGCCGCGTGTAGATTTTATAACTGCGCGCCTCAGCAACTGAAAAACCCCAACTGCTTCTGAGAACTGAGAACTGCTTGCTCCCGCAAGACAAACGCTTCCTTATATATTAAATTCAAATCAAGTAATCGTTGGCTTAATAACGCCAAAGGGGGCCACAAAGCACGTACAAGTTTCGCGCCTATCTTTAAAAGTTCAAATATACATTTTCCATTGAATGGTTTAAGTTCGTCTGCCCTACGTGTCATTTGCTATTTTTGAAAGTTTAAAACTTTTTGTCATCATTGGCCAGTTTAAAGCTGTACACGACCTGTTGGGGCCAAAGTCCCAACGAATTTAAAAGTCCTTCATTTTATCAACCCTGCAACGGCAGTCCTTTTAAAAAGGAGGTTCACACACGATTCTTGGGTTTCTTTCTATTGAATAGAGAGTTATGACCTTATTGGCTTTCCAAGCTATCGAACGGAAAACGCCAGAGACGTTTTCCTTTGTTGACATACAATTCACATATTAGCATTATGCCGTATTATATATATTATTAATTACAATACACGAAATGTTCTGATAATTAGGTTTGCAACATACATATTATATTTATACTTCAGAAGGGATGGATCGTAGGAACAGTTAAAATTAAAAACTACTTCTAGACTACATATAGCATTAAAATTATATCAAATAATTGAGTAAAGTCTGAAATTTGTTTTAATTTACTTTTTGAAAAATGTCAAGATTGTAACATTTTTCTGTCCAACTCCCCTTAAGGATGACCCTTCTTGATACATTGCTGGAAAAAAATTGGTCAATGAATAAAAAGAGTTACATTACATTTATCTACGACAATTCGACAGATTGCGATATCAAATATAATCGTTACAGGCACTGCGGAATAGATTACGTACTTTTCTTTATATATTATGCTGAAGTATGCTCGTATATAAGACTAGAACTCTACATTATGCACTTTTATTTGACACCAGTGTCTTACCGACTCTGCCACATGTATCGCAACATCTGTTCGTTATTTTGTAGCATTACCTCATCAGTCAGTGGCGTACTCGTCCTTTAGAAACTTTGTGAAATTTGAACAGGCAGATCACAGATTACCCATCTAAAATTTCTCATTTAAATTCAACTACAACATCTGAAATTATTGCTATGCACTTGAATAACATCCTGCACATTTACTATTTCTCAAGAATGTCATCTTAGCATGCTTTGTCTTTTGAAATGCAGGCATGTAAGACAGAAGTAGGAACTAGTTGAAACTTTGGAAAACGTTAAAATAAAAACTCTGCTTTAACAAAGAGAGTTTTTCTTTATGAAATGAGAGTAATCATATTGACAAAAGCGTAGTCATTATGCTATGCTTGAAAAAATAAAAACAAAATTGTGTATTAAATATATATAAATAGCAGGGTTAATAATAAATATGAAAGTTTAATATTTGAAATCATAAGCATTTGATGCCTCTTTCATGACCGTGCCTAATTTCGAGACATTTTACAACCAAGATAAGCTTTAGGTTCTAAATTTAGTTTCCTTTTCTTACTGGTAAACATGACAAATATTGTTAAGTTGATGATCCTGACTTTAGGCTCATAAATGTGTTGTATGTCATTACAGTCACTCGCAAAGAAACAAAGTCACGAAGATGCATGTGTCTCTACTATAAAAGGCAGTTAAATGAGGGGAAAATAAAACGATGAAAAGGTTTGTCTTTGACTAATTTTCAACGGGTTGGTATAACATTCTTACACGGTATCCGCGAGACTGTACACGGAGAATGTCATTCACTATAACAGGTTTTGTTTATTGCGTACTGTCTTCACGAGTCTAGTAATGAAGGTTTAGTAACACTGTGCTTTCTTGTCAACAATAACTTTTAACAGTGATATCATTTGTGTGCTTAGCTTCACATTCCAAGTCTCACGCAGGTATTCCCACAATGTGGCTATCATTAATTTTATGGAAAAAAACCCTTGTAGTTTTGGAATTCCAATGCTTGTTCTTTGCTCTTGATTGTGTACCATTATTCCAAATGCGTTTTTAAGGTTAAACTGAATTGAAATGGAAAAGTCTTAACCGCTGAGAAAAGAGTTTTCATTTTTGGTGCACAGGTTGTGGAAGCCCCCAAAATGGTAGACATACAGTTTCCAAATCCATTCATTAACAACCTTTTTAGGTTCCCACGTTTATAAAAAGCTTGATACTCCGGAAATACTCTCAAAATATTATTTTCAAACCAAACTTTTAATATTCTAATATTTAAAAGTGTTAATTGATTTTAATATATTTACTAGTTAATTTTTAAAATTAAATGCAATCAAAAATAAAAACACAAATAGTAACAAAGTATTTTTAATAATTTCTATTTTAAGTCTGAGATACCGCCACGGGTAGTGGAGGTCGTTAAGGCGAGGATTTGTGAGCGGGAGGTCTGGGGTTCGAATACCGCCAGGACCGTCCTCCCTGACTGAGGTTTTTTCCAAGTTTTCATCAGTCTTCATAACTGTCAAATGCCGGGGAGGTACCCTAAACTTAGGCCAGGAATGTTTCCTTCCTTTAAAAAACCCATTTCCCAATATATTTATCATTTCATTTCATGTATCATCAATGTTCACCTGTGGTGTCTCAGTAAAAACGGGCGTTAAACATCATTAAAAAAAAGGTCTGAGAGAAAGTCTGTGATTACCTATTGTATGAGTACAACTGGAAGAAATATTGCATTCGTGCAGTCAATATTTGTAGAAGTAAATGCATGTTACAATAATAAATTTGTTTTTACATTGTTTTCCGCGGAATATACGTTTGAAGATAAGTAAAATACATGAAAACATATACTTCTATACAGAACTGAGAATTTGTATATCTTTCAGTAGAAAAAAAGAAAAAAAAAGAGGGGAAAAAAAGAGGAAAAAAAGTGTTCCGGCTCCTAAAGCCTGAACATTCTTTGATCCACTTCCACAGTGCCTCGTACATCAAACTCTGCTGGTTAACCGCCAGGCTGTAGTACGCTAGATAAACTTTTATGGGTACTAGTGTGAGAGAGTGTGTGTGTGTGCGCGCGCGCCGCACGAATTATCCTTAACAAGCTCTAAGCAGCTGCAGTCCCGAACCGTAGCGAAGAAAGCCGACTGGTTACGATTATAGTAGCAATTACTTTACTCGAATAGTTATCACATCTAACATGAAGCCATGATAGCTCTGTAGGTTAGAGCGTCGTGCTAAAGATTTGAGGGTCATGGGTTCGATACCTCCCATTGGGAATTTTTTCTTATTTGTAATATTTTTTCCACCAGAATAAGTAGATAAATGTTAGTGTTTTTTTTTTTTAATCTTCGTAATTTTTCTACACTATTCTTAATCCAATAAATTTAACTTTTTCATATATTAATTAACTTAGTTCAGTTTAAGTTTAACAAAAAAAAAAAATAATGGAACATAAAAAAATTAACTCATACTTTAGGTTAGGCTGGGTTAGTTTAGTTTAAGTTTAAATAAATTATTATAGTTCATACCAGAAATATTATTACTACATAACTCATTTTCTACACTATTCTTAATCCAATAAATGTTACTTTTTCATACGTTAGCTGCTTACAATTTATAACGTAAGGAAACGTAACGGACGAAAACAAATTTGCCCTACATTGAATGTAGTTAAACCGTGTGTCACTAGCGTTACCTCAAGTTAAATTAACTCTGGAAGCGGATAATTTTTTGTTTTATTACTTTAAACTATGCATACGTAAGCAGTAATATACTTAAGACACCAATAATTAACCACGATTAGGTTCGCAACTTAAAATTTAAAACTCAGCACAAGAAAATGAAATTACATTTTGAAATCAAATCTCTAAGTCAGATACACATGAATGGATTAGATTAAAAATATAGAAATATACTTCCAAATCCTTAAAGTAAAATTCCTGTTATCTAAGTAATATTTTCTTTCAAGTCTACCCATAAATGCATGTGATTTCTCACCAGTAGAAATATTTTTTCAATAAAATGAAGCATGAAACATCTGTGGGGAAAAGAGCACAGACATTCATAAAGGCAAACAAAAACTGAAGTTCGAATGGACCTAAGAGGTTTTAACTTCCAGGAAAGCTTCTACAGACTGCATGTTTATTAAAGCAAAAATTACTCTTTTTTTTTTTTTTTGTGCCTTGGTGTAACTTTAAATTCTACTCAATAATAAACATTCTGGTACAGCTACACATACACTGTGAAAATAGATACGAAATGAATTACAATAGTGCAACAGGCCATTATCTAGCGCTACAGTACTGATAAATGATTAAAGTTTGGAAAAATGAGCATTAATTTATATTTGCCATAAAAATAATTTCATTTCACCGATTATAGTAACCACCTACTTCAAGCTCGAGATCTGCCACATTAGCAAGCTTTATTGAAGATGATTTTTTCCATGACAATTATTATTCCTATTATTATTATTATTATTATTATTATTATTATTATTATTACACACTGCTACAAAACACACCTGACATAGCAAAGAGAATGGCTAAAATTGTCAGAATGGGTTTTACACAGGCAATTAATAATTTTTGTGTCTTTTGCAATGTTTCAATCACCAATATTCATAATTTGAGCTCCGCTTTTTGCCTCTGGACATTCCGTTATTACACCCGGTGACAATTTAAATAGCCACGCGCAGATTGGCGTGATTATTTTAAAGCTTAAAAAGACAGTCCCTATTTGTTTTACCTGTTTATAGTACGATTTTATTTAACATGAGTAAAAAAAAGTAAAAAAGGCAACTTCTTTTCTTTTATACCTACTATAAAGGTGTGTCAGTAGTTCCGAGATCTGCAAAGGGAAATATTCAGATTTCAATAAAAGCTCATTCCATATTATAGGACTGAATTTTGGAGAGAGATTTCTGCGAAAATAAAAACTTGATATGGTTATTATTTCAGCAGTTGTATGTAGCGCAAGGCTTAAGTACGCTAGGAAGAGTTCAGATAGCCCAGAGGAAACTCCAGGTGGCAAATGCTGAGGTTTTTTTAATAGTGTTTAACGCTCCTTTTTATTGCTGAGACACCACGGGCGGTAAAATGCTGGGATGAAATCAAATACAAACGAAACAATGGAACTTTTTATCAAATCTATATAAGAAGTCAACAATATAGTTTAGTAAATTTACTCACTAAATAGTTGAGTAATCTTAAATATTTTATATATGTTTGCCAACACATACTTTAAAAATTGCAGTACATAACTAAAAATGCTGCATCTTTATTCTGTTATTCTGGTAGACTATGGTTATACATAAATTTAAAAGATATTGAATATACAGTAAGAATCTAACCGCCAAGCGCGGAATTCGAAAGTTGATCAGATAAGCGAGTTGCTTTTAAGGCATTATATTGGCCAGATGGTTATCGCATTGGTCTCATGTTACGCCTATAGTTTCGTTCCTTGCGGATACTTTGCATTGTTATCTTTCACCGGGAGAAAGTGAATGAGGAAACATAAAACTCTGTTAGATCTATGTTGAAACTCATATATCTTTGTTTGTTTTTCCCCAAAGAAGAATAGAAAATGTCGCTAATAGTCGATGAAGGTTTGTTATAAAGCAGATTAAATATTTCATTCCATGCCAATGTACAACCTTTCAAACGTTTAATTTAATTTCTGAATCGCCCTTATTTCCTTTACGTAAGTTGCACTAATGATTTCGTATGAAAACAGTGATGCATTTTGTTTTAGTACTAGATTTATTTCTTGAGCACAGTCTGGGATGACAGCAAAAGAACAAATATATTATGTCACGGATGGCCGAAGTCGTTAAGACAAGGACTCGTAATCAGTAGATCTACTGTTTGATTCCCTATGGAACCTTCTTTCTGACTTGAGGATTTTCCAGGTCCATCGCCAGTAATGTTTCAGTATGAAATCGGACGCTAGACGCAATTTAAAATGTCCATTATATTAATACAAATTCTGTTTCAATGATTATTGTACTGATTACGGTTCCAACATATAGGTAAATATTTCAATTTTCTACTATCATGTATCATGTACAATCTCCAAAATAAAGAGTTGCATATAAAGTAAAAGTAAGTTTTTTTCAATATTTTCATATGAATATTACCAATAACATAAATATTATTCCACATTTTAAAATTATTATGTAGACCTATTGATTTGAATCTTTTGTACTAATCTGAAATATGGCTCCAATGAAAGGAAGTTATGAACATTTAAAACAGTCGTTACACAGTCAGTCGTCCATCCATATATGTGTTATACTATATAATTAGTATAATATGCAATGAAATATAATAATTTGATATGTTGTTTATATTTAAAATCTAAGCGGAACACAGAGAACAACATCGGTATCCTAAATAAAAAGTAGCAGCAGTAGTAGCAGTAATAGTAGCAGTAATAGTAGTAGTAGTAGTAGTAGTAGTAGTAGTAGTAGTAGTAGTAGTAGTAGTAGTAGTAGTAGCAGCAGCAGCAGTAGTAGCAGTAATAGTAGTAGTAGTAGTAATAGTAGTAGTAATAGTAGTAGTAGTAGTAGTAGTAGTAGTAGTAGTAGTAGTGGTGGTGGTGGTAGCAGCAGTAATAGTAGTAGTATCAGTAGTAGTGGTAGTGGTAGCAGTAGTAGTAGCAGCAACAGCAGCAGAAGTAGCAGTAGCAGCAGTAGTAGTAGTACTGGTGGTATTACTAGTTGTGCTAATATCTTTACACTTTTTACAAATGAAGGGTACAAGGGAAAAACAATAAAAGTGCACTTTTAATTTTTTATAGGAATGTAATTTAAAGTTTAACAACTTCTCATTACTAAGCACATTGGATCTATAGAAATGGTTTTGTTCTACAATAATTCCAAAGATAGCCTTCTAACAGACCCTTCTTTTGAAACTAGTGTCATGTGTTATTTGGTCATGTTAATTAACTATAAAATGTCAAAGTACACATACTTGTAGATGGAAACAATGAAAGTCAACTAACTGTATTATGAAATGTTTCAAATTACACATATACATTTGTTGAGAGAAATATAGCTCATCAATAAAAGGCTATTGAAAACAATCATTCAATCAAACTTGTTTATTATATATTGCAAGTAACCTTGAAAAAATTAGTATTCTGGGAAAAGAATCTCTTGAGGCTTTGTAGATCATGTTTTGCCTTAGAAAGTGGAATTAAACTTGAATAGGAAGAGGCACGCTGCTCATCGGTCTGTGTACGGCACATTTTGTCAACAATAATATGAGGTTCCCAGGAGCCAGGTTGTTCGACGGGTTACTAGTTTTAGAAGAGCATTTGTCAGCTGCTATTTCTCGTATATTTTATCTTCATCGGATATTCCTTCTGTATTCTTTATTAAGAAATGAATAACGCGAATTAAAAATATTGTGAACATTGAAGGTATCGTTAAAACAGTTAAAAACTCCCGGGCTGTTTTGCCGCGATCCATGATTTAACATAGCTTTCACCAACTATTTCTGTTAGCATCTTCAGTAGACGATGAACAACACCTAACAACAACGAGATTTTAAATGTTTTAACTATAACACCGGCCGTGAAAGCCTAAGAAGTACTCAAGATATCGAAGGGAGATGTTTCATGCTGCATCTTCTGATGTGCTCATGTCAATCGCTGGGTGTTTCAGCATGGGTTTTTGATTTGTGTAACCATACCTTTGTCACATTCCATATATCTATGGTTTCTAATGGGAAAAGTCGCTTTTACAGAATCAAATATGTTGTACTTATGAACCATAGCATGAATTAGGCGAATAATAGTGTAATCTTTATTTTGATCTGGGCACGAATCACAAAAATCTTGCATATTTTGATATTGATGGGTATGTATGTGTACTACGTGAACTATGATTGTTTCTATAAATAAAAATTGAATTCGCCGATTTATAAATCGCGTTCCTGTTTTGCAACTCTCACGAAACACTGTTTTCTACATTTGCAATCTTCATCGGGAATATGAATCGCGGATCTAATACGTTCACTAGCATCATTAAGTCTACCACGTTTAGATCTTTTCTTATGCTCTGTTTTAATGAACTGTGATATTTTCATCACTTGATTCCATGTCGAAATTTACACTGCCTATCTACATACAACAGTATCACAGCCTTACCTGAACAACAATGCACTCATATAGCAGCTATAAAATGAGCCTCACCAATGAATAGGTAGGTTTAATGACAAAATTCAAGCTGAACAACATTAAATCTGACTCTTCTGAAGAAATGCAAAATTACACATTTAATGTATGTGGACTCTTGATTGATTTTCAATTTTACAGAGGATTCTGGTTGTTTTTCCCTCTGACACAATTTTTTTCTATGCTGATTTTTATGGGCAACATGTGATGTTTTCCCTGTATGAATGTTTTAGAATGTAGCACTACATACCTACAATTCATTGGCACCAAAGTCTAAAAATTTCACCAAAAGTGGATTGCTTTTCTCCTGCACCCTTCAAATATATTCTATGCATTAGTCGTCGATCGTGCATGGTTAAGTATGATACACAATTAGAAAGAGGAACAAATAATGAAACATTAAAACAATAATAATAAATAGTAATTTAAAAAATGGAAATCAATATTTACAAGCATATGAATGAAAATCACTTATATATTATTTTCAATTACATTAGTTATTGCGTTCTAACCAGAAAAGAAATTGCTTCTAGCTTCGCGCACTTTGGTTAGGAAAAGGACCACACTCAACAGCATGTCATACGACCTCTAATTACCTTTAACATGCTTTTCATCTGGAAACAGCGTTTTATCAGTTGTTCTCAGTGGGTACATTCCCATTCCTTACCCTCACCACAAAATGGTATATTCTCCTACCAGAACTATCCGTTACCTTTTAGCCTCCAAACCTCCGAGTCTAAACCAGGCCATTCCTGATCTTGCCCTCCTCCCTAGAACGAGCTTATATATCTCTTTAACCCGGGTTTAATTTCATTCGATAGGCTTAAGGGGACTTTATTTCCTGTCTACTGATATCCTCTAGTCATTTTGTAACCTTCTTCCATGCATTTTTATCATTTTCATTACCTCGTTGCCATATTGAATCCAAGCCAATTCCTCTAAATCCTCTTTCCATGTCTGCAGCCCACAACGTTGGGATTTTGCATCTGGCTTCTATAGCATTTAGCGCGAAGTATGGACTGTTCTCCTGCATTAGTCTAAGCCAGTATTGCACCGTCCTTGTATTATTATTATTAACCGTATCTTCATAACAACCCACCTCCAGTTCAGATCTCTCCCACTCAAATATTTCACTGCCCTATACTAGAATAGATTTAATTATAGCATTTTACATCCTGTCTAGTGTGTCTACTTGTATATCTGGAACGCCAGTACACATAGTAACTCATTTAGTTGACTTTGTGCTTTGTAATTAATATTAAATAAGTGTTTATTCCATTCTCTAATCACATTAAAGGTTAATACTAAATAACAAAAAGTTGTAACATTTTGTATTTCTTGTCCACTATAATACCACTTTTAATCTTTGCCATACACGTAGCAATTTTTTAATGTCAATGTAAAAGTAAATGACAATTAACAGGCTATTAAGATAAGCATTCTGTAAATATAGATGAAAAGTGAGCTCACCAAAACAAGCCATATACTTATGTGTATTGTGTTTAGGGTACTTAGTAAAAATGTAGGAAGGGAAGGACACGGATTAGGTAGAAGAAAGAGCCTGCACCAACAAAATCATTATCAGAATTAATGTATATAGAATAAGATGCAAGAGAACAAGCTAAACACTTTCTTTGTAAACATTGTACCTCTTGGTAATACATAAGGTGAGCAACGCCGTCATCACAGTCCAGAGCATCTGAAAAACTATTTATAATACAAAATTTTTTCCCTTAAATGAAAAATTTATGCAAAACGAATTCAAGTGAATGAAAACCGTGCATGAAGCCTCGTGGTAGCAAAAATTCCCAATTTACTAAACTTTAAAAGCATAGCATAATGACACTACAACAGTATGAACATTTTGGAATTCTTGGAGGTGAACCCCAAATCCAAATGGAACCCTTGCATTGATTAACCAATGAACAAATAACTTACAAATAGTCGGAAGCTGTCACGGCCGGAGTCAGATTTATAACTAGAAGTTATACTAGAACTCAGACCGCGCCACTGAACTTGTCCTCCGCAGGTGGGGATGAAACGTTTGGACTCCTTAGCTCCAACAGATCACGGCTCCTATGCCCGGAAGAAACTTCTAGTTATAAATAACTTGTGCATTTTTATAGAATGAGACTGGAGTAAGGTCAGAATCACAAGTTTTAGAAATGTATAGCATACAGAAGCATGTTTTGGAAGGACACAATAAGAAGACGCAACAAGAAACAGGAACTCGTCCGTGAACTTTTCTGAACTTTTTGGTGATTTTACTTTGATTATTTTGTAGTCAAACGATTATATTAATGGTTTCTTCGTCGTAGTGCTTATAGAACAACAGTGTTAGCGACGCTACGTACATAACCAGATGTTGCAGTATTCTAAACTTTGGTGCTCTACAACATCACGATCGATGGGTTCCTTCGTTTGATTGTTGGAGTTATACATACAGATGCAATAAACAACGTTAGCAGCATACGCCGTGTACTCACTGCTGGAGCAGGTTCATCGCCACCCCAAAATACCCTCATATCGAACCCTTAACTGTCTCTTTCTCACCCATGCTACCATAGTACTTGAAGGAAGCCTGCACAAGTTGAATGCGATGCAGGAGGACGGCGGTGCCTCACAGAGGTGTCGCTTGGACATCTGCAGCTAGTCGGGTGCATAAAATAAAAGCTGTTCGTTAATCTGGTTAAAGGCTTCAACACATAACGTTGCTCAGTCATGTATCTCGCGTTGCTACAGCACTTCCTCGGATTGATAAAATACAGCGTGCTCTTTGGTTGCAAGAAATGCATTACGCTCAACTATGATATGTTTGGTTCCAGTATTCTATCATAACAATGAAAAAAATAAAGCAAAGTGACAGTGCTCCTTTGGGTGAATATGTAAATGAATTCAAAGATAAGTTCACAACAGAAAACAAATTGTTCCTTTGTAAGGCGTGTCAAAAGGGTATAGTTGTAAACCAGCGTTTTAAAAGTATGCAACATAAACTTAATAAAGCTCAAAAGCAAATTAAGTTAAACTAAATTCTTGTTATGTCTAAATAAGAATAAAGAGATTCAAGTGATGTGTCAAATCTCGCATGCATTAAATGCGGACATTGTGCAGAATTTCCAGCATCTAAAACAATATTAATGACATTGTGTAGTTTAAATAAGCAAGACACCAATATCAGGTCCATTTTCAAATTAAGAGTCACTGCTCTGTGATAAGTGGCAATCAATCATCATTTTGTTCAACATTCGTGGTTCACTGAAACTGCTCTTTCTCGATAACTAGGATACAGAAATATGAGGTGAATAACGCTACTTGTATAATTTCAGTTTAGGTAATATTAAGTGTTCTTCCCTTTGAAATACATTTTTTAAAAGTTCTTAAGTACATAAAAATATTTATATGTGAAATTTCTGATATCACTATTTTGTTACTCAAGTTTTTATTTTCATATTTTACTATCTTTTAGTAAACGCTGAAAATCTTAAGAATAGACAGTTAAATTAAATTAGTGAAAAATAATCAAAGAGGCCTGCATGCACTTAGGATTATCTATTATGGTTTGGAATAGAGTCGTTATCGTGAGGAATCATGAACAGGAGCTCTGGCTTCCACTGCTGCTAGGACCGTCCTCCCTGACAGGTTTTTTCTAAGTTTTCCTCAGTCCTCATAAAATGCAAATGCCGGGAAGCTACTCTAAACTGGAACATTTGCATCCTTTAAAGTACATTCTTTAGCAACTAATCATTTTATCTCATGTATCACCAGTGTCTACCGGCTGTGGCGCCTGTGCAGTAAAAACAGGTGTTAAACATGTTTTAAAAATCTTGAAGCTCTGAAGAGCCGAGATACTAAAGCCATTCAGCGAGCTAAAGAGCTGCTTTCCGCCAGTGAAATAGAGAGGAAGCTGGCATACTTCGGCTTCCTATCGTCTACAATTGCGAAACTTCCAGAAAGTGGTGTGAAACTTGAAACCTTCATTGAACTTGTTAACAAAACTCAAGTTGTGCTTGGCGATGTGTATGGCGAAGTTGGTGAAAAGGTGAAAAATAAAGTGAAAAGGTGAAAAATAAAATGAAAAGCGTGCTAGATAAAATTCAGAGATACTGCTCTCTGTGCCTTGATTTATAAAATGCTAACTAGTGAGACCTTGAGCATATTAGCTGATGACTTCAGCTATGAATATGAAAACTTCTCTTCTTCATGAAGTTTTGCTAAATATTTGCTTTGTTTGGGATACAAGATAGTCGCCTTTAGGAAAGTGGGCATGAATTTCTTTCACGACTCTGTGCATAACTGCGCAAAGTAGATGCACCATCTTTAAATAAAAGCATTTAATAGACTCAGCAGCTGTTACCATGTAGAATAGCAGGATGTCATGTCAAATTCCCTCGGGTCGCAGTAGATGCATGGAGCGGTTAAACAGTTGACAGGATTATTGTATAGTCAAATGCTTCCAGTTCGCCGCGATCTAATGGATGAATGCCCATTTAAAATCACTGTATTATACATTAAATACATCTGCGAATAAATGTTGCATATTGTGATTCAGATAATATAAAAATATAGTTTTCTTCGTATATTATATGTATTTATATATTTAAAATAGTTTTTTGTAAAATTAAATTATAACAATATATTAAATTTTATTTAGTAATTTAATAAAATGTGCAGTAATTCGGCAATAATGGATCCACGTTTACAATGCCATGAACTTAAGCATTACTTCAGTTACACTTACGATTGCAGGTCGTGTAACGCTGATGACCTGAGATGTTAAAGAGCGTCCATAAATAAATCAAATCAGGTCGTGTAGGTCACATCTCTTTTCCTAAACCCAAATCGCGGGTTCGAACCCGGCCAGGACCGATGGATTTTTTCGGGCGTAAAAATCCTAAGTATGGCTTCCTAAGGAAGAGAAGTAAAGCCGTGTCGTACATTTGCGGTACGAAAAAGAACTTCAAGCCTGAAAGAGAGGCCTCTGAGCAAAATTTGTCGGCCGTTTCACGCCCTGAGTTGAATGGGACGCTGATGACCTGAGATGTTAAAGAGCGTCCATAAATAAAATCATTCAAAAAAAATCACATCTCTTTACTGAAATTTATTTCTTCTACATAAAAGCACTATTCATGTGCCATTTTCAAGCCTTTAGTTCAACCTTATGTGCGGATCTCATCAGCTTTTTTGCATTATTTAGTTCATATTTGTACTTCCTGCTCTTTTCACTTCTTTTCTTCCGCATAGCTCTAATCCTGATTTTGATCTAGTCTGTTTACCGGCAACTCTTAACATCTGCATTCTTTAAACCTGTGAATGTGTTATAAAATATTGAAATATTGAGCACTGTTGTACTAGAGAGTAAATATATTCCTACTATATAGTGTATTTCCTACACATTTGCAGAATCTAGGTGAAGCATAAATATACCTGGTTTGAGGCATTGTTCCAAAATGTATATGCTTATATAATTCCCGCTCGACTTAAAACATTCATTTTGTTAGCTACTTTGCTTGTTATGCATACATTCACACATCATCTGGCTCGCAGTCTGAATGATACGTTCCATTACTTGAGCTTGTCGTTTAATGCATCTAGATTAAATTAGATTCATCCGAAAACACTACTTGGTGATTTGATCAATTTACATGTTTTTTAGCCCCATCAATGAGCTTTATCTTTGTAGTAGTCAAGGCGATGCAACTGGCCTATGCGCAATGTAAACTTCCTTCACGACCAGGACATACATCTCAACATTCTGTCTTGGCCGAATGCACTGGCCAGTTCCGAGAGTTCTTGTAATGTCTCCTTTTTCACGATGCAGTTTGAAAAGTTGGCGAACTGTAGAACTATTACAGTTAATTCTCTTAGCAATTCACTGCCACGGGTAGCCGAGGTCGTTAAGGCGCGGACTCTGAGCGAGAGGTCTGGGGTTCCATTCCCGCCAGAACCGTCCTCCCTGACTGATTTTCCTCAGATTTTCCTCATAATTGGAAAATACCGGAAAGTACCCTAAACTTAGGCCTGGAACGTTTCCTTCCTCAAAAAAGCCTTTCCCAATTTATCATTTCATTTCATGTATCATCAGTGTTCACCAACTGTGGTGCCTCAGTAGTAAAAACGGGCGTTAAACACTACTCAACTTCAACTTAGCAGTTCATGGTTATCCTACCCTACCTGTCTAATGCTAGAATATGTTCATTTGCGAGGCGTAAGCTGCTTAAAAGTTATCCAGATTATCTTGCCACAGTGACTAAAGTAACTGTAGAGCAACAACGTTGCTTATGTTATAAAGATGCAGCAATAATGCTGCACAACTTATTGCTACTATGTTGTGATATACGAGAAGTGTTCCTATGATCAAAACATATTTGAAAGAATATCTTTACTCATCCGCATAATTGTTGTTCCCGTGGGATGCAGTGCACCTGTCCCAGTATTTCTGCCAGTCTTCAAAGATGTGCTGGAAACCATTTCTGACAGGTTCTTCAGGAGCTTCCGCAGCCTTCACTATACCTTTGCTTCTAATGATAGAATGTGCCTCCCACTAAGGCGTTTCTCTAATTCGGGGAAAATAAAATGTCACACGGGGCTTAACCTGAACTATCAGGGAGGGTGAGCGACACTTCAAGTTGATTTTTGTAAGATATTCAGCAAACATTTAATGAGCGCATTCAACTTGTTGCAAGGAAACATGGTCTTGTGATATGACCTTGCAGAGTTTCTTCAGGACATCTCTGTAGTATTGCCCAGTTACACTTGTTTGTGCAGGTACGACATGTGGTAAACCACTCCTTGAATATCGAAAAATGAGATTACCAAAGTAGAAAACACTTTCCTTCCCCCCCCCCCCCCAGTGTTAGAGATGTTGTAGATTTCCACAGAGCTTTGCAGTTTGCTGAATAACCCAATGTCATCAAAGTGATAACTTTTGAAAGAAGCTCGCTCGCATCTTCTTGACATCGTTTTCAACAGCATGCAAACCTACACGTGAAGGTCCTTTTGTTCGGGAATCAGCAGTCTTTAAACCACCGTGCACATACACGTCTCGTGTGCAGCTTTTCAGTTACCAACGTTTGAGTGGCACACAGTGACATTTTCACAATTTCGCAAATTGTTCTTAATTTTATTGGACCACCCTCTCTCACAATGACAGCAACGGTGTTAATGATTTCTTTCGTTAGAGCACAAACTGAAGGGTCCACCTTCCTTTGAAATTTATCGCCTATCCTCTTTAAATATTTTAAATTGTGTTCGGGATGTGCTATAGAGAGCAAACGCTCCATAGCTTCGTATAACATTGCATAGGCGTCAGCTGAAAATTTGTTGAGACGAAAGCAGAACTTGATAGCAGGTAGATAAAACAGCAACTTGTTTTATATATTACATAACCTTTCAGGTTCGAGATTTATTGTTACCAGTTTCATTTGTATTCTACCTTTGAAGGAAAATACTTTGCTTAAAATATTGCATTAGTTAATTTACTATTTACGTATATTATTAATTTATGATTTTCTATTTCTGTTATTTATATATATATATATATATATATATATATATTTGTAAATGTGCATTTCATATGGTCACCTATGTATATATGCGCACAATATATTTTTCCAGTTCTGGTCATTTATGCTGTTTACTTTATTTTCATAAAACCTGTAAATTAATTGAAACAAAATAGAAAGCTAAAGAGAAAATACCATATGGGTAATAACAAGGAATGGAAGTTCGGAAACCGAAAGTATAAAGTTAACTATGTAGCGTGTTATACACATCATGTTGTTTACATCAAGTCCGAGCTCCTTCACATGACGTCCTTCATTTTCTATATGAATTTGCAGGTACATCCATCAGCCTACAATCAGCGTTCTTTAAACCCCAAGTCGCATATAGGCAATGTTTTGTGACGAGATTTCGTTCCGTAGTAACAAATGTAACAGTTCCTCCAATCCACTCCCACTGAAATATAATTATAATGTACAGTTACGTAAGCCTAGTCATATTTTGGCATTGTAATTAGTAATACTTATGCATATATGTGTGTCATGAGTTTTAACTTCCATGTAAGAAGTATGCAAAAGCGAAAGCCTCTCATTTTATTTAGTTCTCATTTTTAATACTTCCTGTAAATAATTCATTATCAAAAATATTTTCTAAAGAAATGCGACTATTACATTGAGGACCAGCTAGTATTTTTCTGTTATTGTAATACATACATGTAACGTAGTTTAACCTTTCAAAAAATTTCCCCTTAAACGTTTAATGTTAGAGAATACATATATGTTTCCTCTAACTCAAAAGAGATTGATATTTATTCCATTTTAAAGCACATTACTCAATCCCAGTAAAGTTAAATAGAGTTCGTGGCTTGGCCTCTGCCGCAAAAATGAGGAACTCAATATCTGATTGACAGGTGGGTTTGCATTAGCAATCGACATCGCATTTCGTCCATTGCAAGGTTTCTTCTTTATAAGAAATGAAAACTAATAATATCATTTTACTGACAGAAGTTATAATCTGAATATTCTGAAGAAAAACTAGTACAAGTAGCTCTACACTTTTTTAGTGAAGTGTAGGAAAAATGGAATGCTACCTTGAACTTTTATGTGCAACGTTGTGCAAGGCGCTAACTCTTCGTTCATCACATAAGAGAATATTATTCCTAATAACTTTCACATCGTGATACAGTTAGCCAACAAGAGTACATATTTTTTTTCAAGAACACGCTAATCATTTAACCTTTCTATTATTAACGCTTGGGATATCCTTCACCTCCAATACGAATTCGTGCGCATCCATCAAAAATTCACATTTCCATCTGTCTGCTATGTACTTACCGCAGAATTTCAAAACTAGATAAATGTTGCATTGAAAAGAATATTTTTCAGAAAATGTTAGTAAAAATAAAATAAATATTCGTTCTCCAAAAAATGTACACCAATTTGAAGCTTACATACATGTGCCTTAAATTCCATCATTGCAATACATTACATTACTGTTGATACAAATTACACTTACGTTTTTTGTATTTCTGGCCCATGATTTATGTTCTGTTATTACTTGTCCTTGTTCTTATCACAGTTTATGCGTTTGTGCTTCTGCATTTCGTAACGGTTCAACCACATTTGTAACCACCTTTCCAAATTCAAAAATGAATATTCTTTTGTTTAAGGCTTGTAGATTGTTCTGTCGTCCAAACCATAAAGGAAATGATGGGTGCCATATTAACTAAATTCATGAACAACGCATGTCATCTTTTCTAGGAATTGCTTAGTCTATTATATCTATAACGCTTTTTACACCTGTAATAGACAATAATGACAGGTTTGTGTTATCTGTTAGTGCTTTAAAAGCTACAGCTTGGATCTACTTAAGAATAATGAATACAATTGATATTAAATATTTTAAGACAAACAGAAAAATTATTTGTTACATTTACCATGTCCCCAAAGACAATTTCTATTCTAAATATGTGAATTTACAGCA
The DNA here is from genome assembly GCA_030762175.1 of Metallyticus violacea. Taxonomy (NCBI): domain Eukaryota; kingdom Metazoa; phylum Arthropoda; class Insecta; order Mantodea; family Metallyticidae; genus Metallyticus; species Metallyticus violacea. The sequence goes on along the minus strand of CM060846.1, from coordinate 281,994,638 downwards.
CAATTTTATTTGAGATAGTATATTTTTTATTTTTACTTCAAACTGTGCAATGTTCAACTTCATACACATTCAAAAATGTATTTTTCTCTGGAAAAAAAAATATCTTCATTCACAGCCACATATACCGGCATTACTTTGTCATAGAGTTCTGCGGCCGGTAATTTTACTCTTTTCTGAGTGTAATCGATCCTACACAAACGGAACTATTGTTCATAATCATCATCAAGGTCGGTATCAAGGAGGCCTTTTCCATCTCAAATTTGCTAATAAATATATTTATTTTAACGTATATATAGGTTTAAAAATAGATTAAAATACAATGTGCCGAAAAGTACAAAAAAATTACGAGTATAAATGGAGCTTGACTCTTAAGTACTTTGAGAGTGGAAAAGAATGATCTCAGACGCTTCCTCTGGATCTACATGCATTGATCGTAAGCTAAATTGCAATGTGACGTATGTTCAGAGCCAGGTAAATGTAATCGCAAATTACACTGTCACTCGTGGAAATAGTAAGGCGTTTTGATACCTGTAGTACTACTCTACTTCCACATAATATTACACCATGAACTTGATATAATGTATTATTTATTTAAGGTAAGATTTTGTGTTTTCAGTCCTCTTGACCATCCATAAACACATCCGTGGCTTGGGAGTGAACGCCTGCATCACCACAACGAAGTGTATGAGACCATGTGCTCTTGTTGTGCAAGTTCATATTTTCCGACTCCCTTTCGAACGAAAATTATTTACACACATGCACTCGTTATTTTAGTTCTTTAATTTTATATTTATAATCACATATTGTACGATAATTGTTAGTGTCGTTAACCCGTTAAAAAGTTTATAAATATCATTTTCTACTGTTTTCTTCTCGGCTTCTAGCAAAACAATTAAAAAAATAAGTATTTGAATCCAGCTGGGACTCTCAAATGACTATTGTTCCATGACCGTTCAAACAAAAACTGTGGGATGTTCCATGGTATCGAGGGGGGGGATGCATTGTACCTGTGGGATTTCAAGCGGTGTTACAACCGGCTTAGACGCTACAGCATCTGAATCGCAGTAAACTATTAATTTTTAACACCATTTTCGAAAGGTAAGCCTTTTTCTGCAAATTCACAACCTATAGTTTACTAGAATATTCTGCTACTTTTAACCTTTCAGTTGATCCTTAATTTTACAATTTACATGCGTGTTCCAGATTTACAGGAATATGTGCATATTTCTTCTGCTTCGAGGTCGTCCATAGTGCCGTAACTTTCCTGCTTTGAGGACACGCACTTGTCTACCGGAATAATTCTACGTAGCAAAGCGAGGTCCAAACATATTTAAGTAATGTCAGTTCATACATATTTGAGGAAATAATTTATTTTCGGTTGCAATACGGACATTAAAGGTACCCGTAGCTAGCGGCGTATTCCTTACATACTAAATGCCGAGTAGATAATATGTAAGTATTAGTATGTTTCTCATGTATATCCTAACGTTTATCCTGTCGATTGCTGCAGTTTTATTTCTATTTATATGCTTTTGTACAAGAGTTCCAAGATTTGTCAATTTTGTTGAAGTCTTCCATAAGTGTATTCCTCTATTTTGTGGAATAAATTTACACTTAAAATAATTGTTAACAGTTCTAGTTACGTCCATACGATATATATGAAAAGGAGAAAAAAAAATCTAATAAATTCCCTGATTAAAGACGAATTTTACATTATGTGTAGCTTTTTCAATCATTTGCACCCTTTAATGGATATTGACTGAAAGTACTTGGAGAAAATAAAGTACATGTTTGCAAATACAATTAATAATAAAAAAGAAATGAAACATAATGGAGGTATTGACAAGTTTTATTTAAATGGACCTAAATATTGCTTTAAGCACACCTTATGAATGCTGTAAAAGTTAAGTTAAACATTTACATAACTGAGCTGTATTAAAGAAGAAAATAGCGCTAGAAATTTAAGTTAATACTCCGTATATGTGATCCATTATTTAATTTCTTATTTATATTAGAACTTAACGCCCATTTCTTTCCTTTTCTTGTACTTTCACTCTAATTGTAGTTCATTTGTTTCCTAAGGTACACCACTATGAATGAATTTATTCAACATTCAATGTAATATATGCAAAGTAAAATATTGTGTTCAAAATTCATTAAAATTTTCACTCTATATTTTTGTGTTCATTATTTATAAATCTCTATACTATATTTTATTCTTATTTAGTTCCTCAATTTTTTATTTATCCAATATACACAACATTGTGGTTATAATTGGATTCATACACATCGTTTAAAATAATTTCCTCCCTTTTCATTTCTTTAACTTGTTTATTGATTCCCTTAAATAATTTTTCAATGCATGACCTTAAAAATGTCCTAGTTTTGACCTTTTTGAGCTTTTGTTGGAAGATTACTCAAATTTCTTCAAATGAATTTCTCTCTTCATAATCTATTTTCTTTATATTTTAATAAACTCCGTCAGATAATACCCTTCTCTAAACACATTGGACATATCCCTATATAGATCCTTCCTCTTACTTCTTTAAACTTGAAAACTCCAGTTCTGAATCATTCAAATTCTTCTTTTATCATCCTTATTAAAATATTGAACATATTTTTCTCTGCCTTATATATTTTTCATTCATCTATTTTTACAAATTTATGAACTTTTTTATTATTAAATTCACCAAATATTTATTACACTTCAACATTTTCAAACCTTAGTTTAATTTTTTCCTAAAGCCCTACACTTTTAACTGTCTACCTTTCTACATTTCTCCCACACCAATCCTTTGCAAAATGTTCTTAATCTCACCGGTCCAGATTTCTTTTGTTTTATTTATATGAACTACTATCACCTGGAGACTGAATTTTTCCACCGCTTACTGATGAAACTTTTTTCTATGGATCAGATTTTTAAAATGGGATTAAATAATTCACACCTAAGGATTTAAAAAGGGAGACAACCATGTGTATTACATTAACCTATTGTTGCTGTCCTTTTCTTGATACGCATGAACATTCCGCAATCATAATCTGTGTTGCAATTTTAAATCTGCAATAGTTCTCTTACTTAGTCCTTCTGTTTCAATAATACTAGAATCTAAACTGTTGTATAGAATTATGGGGACTCTCAGAAATTGAATACAAAATTAAGGTAATTGATGATCTCTAAAGAGTTATTAGGTTTACAAAAATCATCGGCGTAGCAATAGAAGAGTTAGGCTTTTAAAAGATTTCCAAGTCAAATTCCAATGGTGCAAATACCTAAGTTTTGGATTTTTATTTACTTTTCCTCTTCTTTCCACGTACTCTTCACACATTTCTATGCCATTTCGCTGTAAATATTTGATCATATATTATAGTTCAATCAGAAAAGCTAAAAGTTTTTACCTACTAAAAGTGTATTGTTAAAATATAAATTAGTCGAATCCTCAAATTGTAAACAGGAGAAAAATATGTGCACACAATAGCATCAGGACAATATTACATTATTTTAAATATAAATACTACTAGTTTCGTTAAAAATACTGGTTAATAAGTACTAAACCTTTTTCCTAAGTTTAATATACAAGTTGTAAAGCTAGAAACTAGCATTAATTCATAAATTTAATCGTTAAGCTTTCAGTGTGTCCATATTAACAATAAATATCTGTAATAAAAACGTATTGCTGTTTTGTATTATGCTGCAATTATTTTTATACTTCAATCCGTAAAACTATTTTGAATCTAGTTCAAAAACAGCTTCATCTTGCAATGTTAGCAAATTATGAATATAAAATCTAATTTAAAGTAGTTATTGTAGAAGCATTTAAAAAGCCTTTTCTGTGTCTCGGTAATAACTTTACTTAAATATTTAAAATTTCTTCTAGTTGTTGTTCATGTGCTAGTTTTGAGGTGTTTGAATGTTTAAGTATATGCAATCATTCACCCCACGAAAGTGTACGTTACCAGCGCTAAACGCGAGACTGAAACTGATAGAATGCTGCGAACAAGCTAAAATAGATTAAATATATCAAGAAAGTAAAGGCTTCTGTATCATCCCGTTCTTGCAAAGTTGTGTCATATAGCTATTAATTATGGAGAAAGCTAAATGGTTTCATTTTTCCACCTTTATGAAACATGGTGGGGATGTAAAAGACGTATTATGTCATTTTCCATACAGGGGTGAAAGGAAACGCAGTTTTCGATAGATCAAGTAATGTGTTTTCAAATCTAGAGAGAGAAAAATGCCTTGCTGAATATTTCTGGCTTTGATGTACCGTGCCTCCTGCCACAATTTAGTCTTATATTGCAAGCATTTTAAAATAAACTAATATCAGATATTCATTCATAAATCACTTCTAAATGTCTAGCCGATTCGTATCCCCCTTTAGTTAATAAAAGATATGTAAAGTTTTTCATACATTGCCCATAGTTTGCCAAACATTCGTTGGAAGAAACATGAACAGGAGTAGAAGGGGAAAAAAAGTAATCTAGCAAAATGCAACTTCCGTGATCGCCAATTGATGCTGCAGAGGGCTTAATTTTGAGGTCAGTGATCAGTGCAAGCTCACAACTAAACTTGATCTTGGCTTCCCAGACCGTAGTCTACTTCTCCGATCAAGTAACTCCCCAATTAGGCTTTACAAAGACTTTTACGAAATTAACGATCGTTATTACTGGATAGGGATGCGGAAGAACATATAAAAGTATGTTAAAGGGTGCCCGAGCTGATTGGTAATCTTCAGGAGGATGTTTATACCCCCTCTGAATATGCTGACTATATAATGGAGGAAAGTAATTTATAAGTAGAAATTACATTCACAGATTCTTGATATCCCTTATCATCTATAAGGAGCTTTCAACCTCCCAGTATTCCATAGGTAGAACAAGAGAAAACTCTAGGTGTTTCATCCCGGCACATTCTTCAAGGCTAAACTTCTCCCAAGTTCTCTCTGCCTTGAGCTGTTAATTAATGCTATGCTATGTATTTTTGTTGAGTTGGTTTATTTACGGACGCTCTTTAACATCTCAGGTTATCAGGACGTGAAATGGTCGACAAATTTTGCTCAGAGGCCTCTTCTTTCAGGCTTTAGGTTCTTTTTCGCGCCAATAATCTACGACACGATACCCACGGCTTTACTTCCCTTCCGAAGGAAGCCATACTTGCGATGTTTATCCCCCGAAAAAAAGCCATCGATCCTGGCAGGGAATAGCTTTCACTATTATAAACCAAGTATTTTTAACCACATATCAGTGATATTAAATTTGATTGTCTAAACTATTTCATTGACAAATGAAATAATGTACACCGTTTAGTTTATATGGGGATATGTTATACTACCTGTGTCCCAATTTCATATTCGAGTTTCTTTAGAGAGGTATTTATTGACAATGAATACAGATACTTACAAAGAGAACTGATCAAAAAGAATGAGCAAATGATATTAGCAGTACTCCAAGAAGTATAATCACTAAATGACATATGTAGCAGCACGGGCTAAGACAATAAAGTCGGGAGAACTAAAGACACATATCTGTTGCTGAGCTTCTCCATGAGAGGTAATTTGCAGCATTTCTTCCCATTAACCCTCAAATATTCAATCATGATGTATTGGAAGGCCAGGAAGACATTCAAGGAAGATCTTCCAAGGCCTTCATAAAGATGGTAACAAGTACATCTATGTGAATGTGCCTTGATGTTGGAGAGACTTTAAGGAAAATTTCTCAGCTATAACGTTTATCACATTTCTCCTCCCATTGTTTGAATACTACGCTCTTATAGTCACATAAACTGCACATCACTGTTCCGATGTTAGCAAACTTTCAAGAGTTATGAAATACCCACTACGCTTGCCTAATACACGTTCTGAACTGAACATCCAAATAGCACCTAGCACTTCACGCAACGTTCAAAGCATGTTTCATATACTCTAGACTGTTTTAGTTCAAAGCTCTGTGCATAATCGGTTCTTTACTGCCGCATCTAGAGCGAACAATGTGACTATTATTTTGGAATAGATTTAGCACATAATTAATATGTTCTTCAGAAACTACACAATCAGAGGTGCTACATCAAAATGATGAAGTTAGCTAGCGAAAATTCTCCTCCTTTGCCAGATGTGATTGCTAAGGGATTGAAGATTGGTTTTAATTTTGCTAGCATGTACAACAGCCTATAAAATAAAAATACAAGTGCTTCAGGGTTTTTTTAAGAAACTGTTTACTTTTTTCAGGCCTTTAATGTAGACAACTACGTAGCTGTTATTCTGACAATACACTTCTCCTTAGGGAGAAATATGTTCATATGAAATTTAAAGAAAATTAAAGAGAATTAATTTAAAGAAACTAAAGATAAACTACTACTCGGTTTTACTGAACTTACGAGGGTAGATCCACAAGTTTCCGGCCTCGCCGATAAGGATTATGACCTTCAAATAACCCTTATCTGGTGTCATACCTTGTTAGTTAAGTAAATACTTGTGGCTGTTAACTTCCGCTCCACTGTGTTCAGTTGTTCAGATATAGCTGCATAAAGAAGGCTATGTGTAAAATATTGTGACATGTTCAAAATGGAGTATCCAGCTTTTATTAAGTTTCTAAAACAAGAACTTACTCCAAATGAAATTAAACAGCGATTGGAGGGTGTGCATGGGGAAGCATCCCCCTCATATTCTACCGTAAAAGAATAGGCCAAACTTTTTCCAATGGGTTGAGAAAACATTGAAGACGAAGAGCGTGCAGGTCGGCCCTTGTAGGAGCACACTCCTGAAAACATCGCTCTTGTGGAAAGAGAAATTATGGAAGACTTGCGGGTTAAAGTTATAGCAGAAAGGTTGGACCTTTCTGAAACAGTACTTCGAATTATTCATCAATATTTAAACGTGAATAAGTTTAGTGCAAGATGGGTGCCTACACTTCTTTCCTCAGTCCAAAAGCAGCAACGAGATCTGTTGTCAGGCAATTTGGAGCTCTGCCGTGGCAGCGAAGGAGAAGTTTTGCAAACCATTGATACAGGAGATGAAACTATGATCCTCTACTATGATCCCTTGTCCAAAAGAGAATAAATGGAGTGGCGTAAACCTGGCGAAGCAGTACTAAAGGCCAAGGTCATTCAGTCAACCAAGAAGATCATGGCCACAATCTTTTGGGACTGTGAAGGAATACTCTTCATTGACTTCGAGGAGAGGAACACCACAGTAAATGGGGAGTACTACACTGGCCTACTGCACAGACTACGCTCTTCCATCAAAGAGAAAAGACGAGGAAAGCTGAATGGTGGTGTGCGCCTTCTTCACGACAACTCGCCTGTGCACACAACTCTTGTTGTAAAGGAAGCTGTAAAGAAATGTGGCTTCAAGGAGATCGACCAACCTCCCTATAACCCATATCTAGCTTCCAGTGGCTATTTCCTCTTCTTAAAACTCAAAAAGGACCTCCGAGGAAGGAAAATTATGCGTGATGAAGAAGTGATGGATGCTGTTTATGCCTATTTTGCAGACAAAACTTCTATTTTTTTGGGAAGGGGGAGATTGAAATGTTAATTCAAATATGTGAGAAGTGTATTTTAATAAAGGATAACTATACTGTAAAGTGAAATATAGTTTTTGTCTTTATCATACCTAGAAAATGGTTAGGTCAGAAACTTATGTACCTACCCTCGTAGCAGCATGAACATTTTTTTTTCCATTATGTTCCGTATAGTTTCAGTGCATTTTTAATTATCTGTTTACATCCTATGCCCGATATTTGGATAACGTCTTTTTGGCGTTTAACCCCCCCCCCCCCCAGGGCCTTCTGGATGACGATAGTGATCCATTATTCCATTTACACTTATAACGTTAGTCCGTTGTAGTCAACAATGATGAACTTCTCAGGGGTCATTTTTATATTTTAACTAAACTGTGTCTCGGTTCTTGCTAGGATATTGTTAGCGGTTTAGGTGATATTTGATGTTTCCTGGCCCAGATGACTTGTTTTCACTCATGCCGTAGTCCCGTCATAGTTTTGTTGTTGTAAGATGCTTGTGCAAATGTATTGCTGAAAGTGTAGTTTGTGACTAGTTCTGTGGTGCTTTATTACGAGCATCTTATGACTAAAATCAGTGGTGCCAATGCCAAGACGAAATAGAAGTGGAGGAAGAGAATGAGGAAAAATTTGAGAGTGGAGAAGACAATAGGAATCCCGAATACATTTCTGAGTCAGAACTGATGGGTAATGAAGATACTGCTGATACAGTAAACGATCTGCCATCTATGATAGGATCGGAAACAAGAGATGTAAGCCTACTGTGTTTGCCTGACAAGAAAACTGTGATTTGTGCTTAATCATCATGTCTGTTTTTGTAATTAATTTAGATACTCCCTACAACCACAGAGATTTTAGTTTCACATATGCTGTACCTAAATAAGTATACATGCTTTTACATGAGCAAATATGGATATAAAACTCTGAGAATTACACTATGATAATTATAAAATAAAAATTTCAGCAAAATAATTATTCTTTAAAGTAAAGCATGCATATAATTATTAATTAAGCAGTATGTTTATATCATATTCTTATTAAAAATGTTACACTATTTCCTCTGGTTTTATGACTTGAAAAAAAACGGTTTTAATGTCTTTTGTAAAGTATATGTCGACGTTTGATTGCTTGATTTATTTATGGAGGCTGTTTAACATCACAGGTCATCAGCGTTCTATTCTATTCAGGGCGTGAAACGGCCGACATATTTTGCTCAGAGGCCTCTTCTTTCAGGCTTGAGGTTCTTTTTCGTGCCGTAAATGTACGACACGGGATCCACGGCTTTACTTCTCTTCCGAAGGAAGCCATACTTAGGATTTTTAAGCCCGAAAAAACCCATCGATCCTGGCCGGGTTTGAATCCACGATCTTGGGTTTAGAAGGCAAGTATGGTTACCACTACACCACCAGGACTAACCATTTGATGTGAAACCTTGGGATAGGCTACATTGATTTATGTAATTTGTTATAATTTAAAATTGTAAAACATATTCTGTTTTGTTCTAACCAGTAAACAAGATTTCTAAATATTTTTGTAACTTCATGTCCTAAACAAGTTCTTTCTTGTTTCATGTAAAAATGTAACGTATCCTGTTATTAATTTCATAATATTTATCTCAGAAATTTACATATTCATTGTTATAATAGGTTTATTGTTTGGTTAAATGTTCAATAATGGCTATATAATTAAAACAGTTGAATATAGTTACCTGGCGTTACAATAGTAATGGGTACGACTACTGCAGCCCATTTTAAATACTATGGCGTCACAGACGATAGACACTGGCGATACACGAGATGAAATTATAAAATTAGAAAACGAATTTTTGGAAAGGAAGCGTTTCATGTCTACATTAGGGTGCTTTGGAGGTATTTAAAGTAATGGCGTCTCGGGAAAGTCTAAGAAAATAAACTTCAGGTAGTGCGGGATTCGAAATGCAGTTCTCTCGTTCACGAGCACTCCTTTAGTGACTTGGAACATGCATCAGTATTGAAAAATTGGGTAGCTATGAAGCAGTTGCGCAACAGTTTTATGTACCTGTCAGCGTGCAACAGATGTTAGAAGTATGTGTGTGCCTGGAAAGCTGGACTCCCCATCAGAAAGAATGTATAGTAATGCTCGTGAAATTATTGTCTTTATTGTCTTTTCAGTTTAGTACATTTCAATTATTTTAACAAGCCATCTGCCATTAAGCGTGAACGACTCTGATGGTTTAAAAATGGGAAATTATGCTGCCAAAAATATTTCCTGAGATATTAGCTCTGGTTCAATGCGTTTAAAAGCAGGTGCAATGCATACAAGTTCCGTTTTTGATGGCCTGAAAAAGAGGTAACCTCCAGACAGCGAGCTAAAAAGCTGCAAACTGTTTAACATTCTTCCTACACTTATTTTTAGAGCCTTGCAGCTTTCGCAACTGAATCGCTGTAAAAACTACTTATTGCGTGACACCTTTGTTAATTCCTGAACATGTGCAGCCTTTGAGGAAGTATGGAAAAAACGTTGCGATGCAGACGAGCTGATTTAAACTTGCTGTTTATAATTTACGTGATAAAAAAGACAGAAATTAAATTTCTCAACTAATTGTTCCTTCTTCTGCAATTAGCTAATGCACTAAAAGTATTCAAAAATAAAAAAATTAATGAAATTAAAATTAATAATACTGATCAATAAAATGTTGGTTTATTTACTTTTATTTCACTAGGAACTTAATTATCTGAATGTTAGTTTTTATCAAGCCGAATTCAAATATGCGTTGGAGATTATTTTTCGTTGGGCAATTTTCTTTTTTTGGGGGGGGGTAGCAAACGTTGCATTAGAGCATATTTGGCCATATTTTGGCTCTGGGAAATCTCTCTCGATGATCCAGCTGTAGTCAATCAGTATAATTAAACCTCATTTGCCTTGGTATTTCTTGCCCATCGTAGAAATATGCTGATAAAATCGTTCATGTTCATCATTGACAGCCTTAAGAATTTCTGGGAAGAATTCTATTTGGGAGTACAAGAAATGAAGATTTAAATATGTTTTGTGTTCATGAATGAATTCATAAAATCACTCACTGCCATGATAGTGTTCTGCTTTATGGTTTTCTAGAAAATCACAACAGATATTTTAGAATGATTTCCAGGTTGCTTTTTCCAGTGGATTTAACAGTTTCTCAAATCTGTCATTATTCATAACTGATCTTATTTGTGGCCCTACAAAACTTCCTTTTTTAGATTTCAAATAAATAAATGCAGTATAATGTTGTCAATTGCTTCTACAAACAGTTTATATGCCCCAGTTTTATATGCAGGTTACACAAATACACTTTTTCAGGATCCACCAACGAATTATTTGACATGTTTTTGACCAGGAATAACATATTTATGTTTAGGTCATTGTTTCATGTTGTAGTAACACTTAATATTCCTGCCGTTCCATTTACAAAAGAAACAGCAGAATTAGGGTATCGAAGCTGAAAACCCTATGAAGCTATGTTTTTTAATTTATTTTGAATACTAGATTTTTTCTAACAACAGTTTCATGTTTTCTTATGTCTCTTTCATATCAGTGGCATGAGCCACAGTTATTGATGTAAACTCTAATGCAGAAGTATAGCTTTCAATGAGTCTATGAACGGTCGCCAATGATCTGGCTGATGTGGATTCCAAGATCCTCCATTACCGAAGAAACATTATTATCTTTCTCTTTATAGATGTCGTCTTTGAAACCATTATCGCGACTACGATAAATGCATAATCCTTGTATCTTTGTGAAGTGGATTCGAACCTTTTGAGCCTGGAATTTAACACGTGTTATCTTTAGAAATATTTAAATCGTGGATAAAATCATTAAATCTTCTCGAGTCACAAAGTGGGATTCTGATAACAACCTGCTTCTAATATAAGATCACTCCTCTCGTCTCTTTGCTCTCCAGTACCAGTTGGGTCGGAGTCGCAGTTATCACTTGCGGTGAGAAAAAACAGAAAACTGTTCACTATGTAATACACACCTCCTTGCAGATGACAAATTGGGACAGTTAGTTGTATATTTTGTTTTAAGTGTTTGTTTCGGGCATTTGATAAAAATAATAATGCCCATTCTTTGTCTTATAATAATTACTAACAAAGAAAGCCTAATATATCAAAGTATATCATAAAAATGCGACTGTCACAAAATTCTATGCCTCGTGGAAATTTCGGAATCCACATTGAAATTAGAATTAAAACTGACACCAGTCACTATTCAGATTTCTTGTGCTAAAAATTATTTTGATATAATATTAAAGTGGCATTCCCATTAAAATATTTTCAAACAAAAGTTAGGGTAAGTGCATATATTTTTTAAATTATATAATTAAACGTTATGAAAAGTAAGCATCAGTTTATTGTGGGACAACTGGCTTACTGGAAGTTTTTGTTCATTCAAGACAGTTTTGTCTTATTCCAACCTAAGTAGCGACACTTTTTACACCATTTGTTCTTTTTTCTGATGACTTCAAATTATAAGTGCATAAACAATAGACTAACACTAATGTAATTTCTAATTTAAGCATTTAGTCATCAGAAAAACAACGTTAAAACCCATGAATTTCAAATTCCTGTATTACTTTGCAGGATGGCTTAGGCGATAAAGCTTGGTACTTGCATTCATTCCATAGTTCCAGTTGATTGCAGGATAGAACGCGACAGAAGAAAGGGGCTGTTGCTGCTGTGCGGCGAATTTGCTCTTGAAGGAGATTCTGCTCTGACTTCTGGCGATGCTTCGCGGCTCCCACAAGCTTAGTGGCGTCTGATACTTATAATCTAAGGAAAACTGACTTTGCCTATGTCCGCGTATTGCAGCCCACCGGATCTCTGGCAAACCCATTATCCACTTAATTAGAAGAACAGGTATTAATATGCATTATTTCATAAATTATGTTTTAGTGTTATAACTGTACATCACGATTTTCACCAAATTCTGGTGCATTAACTGACAGCCAAAAATTATAAAAGTAATTGTGAATACAGTCTGAATTAGAGGAGGGGATATCAAACTTTTAGGAAAAACAATATAAGAGAGGAAAAAATAGTGTCAGAAAGAAAGTAAGCAATAAAGGATACGAAGAAAATGATAACGCCAATCAAGTAGAAGACTATTGCTTCTGTCCTATCCTATCCTAGTGATTCCTCCATTAGAAAGAAGCAGATGTACAAAATGTTGGAAAAAATGTTTTACGGCATAGGAAAGAAGTGATTGTGTGCAAATAGTATAAAAGATGGTTATACGAAATTTGCACAAACAGATGTACAAAATGTTGGAAAAAATGTTTTACGGCATAGGAAAGAAGTGATTGTGTGCAAATAGTATAAGAGATGGCTATACGAAATTTGCACTATGTATGAAGATGTGCTATTGGTGTTATCAGCAAAAAAACGCATGAAGGAATGAAAATGAATCTTAGTGCATTTTATCAGAAAGTGAAGATAAAATTAATTTTATTAGACGTAGCAACTAATCCAAATAAACAGATAGACAATTTAAACTAGATTTCAGAAATGCATTAACAACTATAATTATATAGCAGTATACAAAACCGTTTCTGAATGTGTGCGTGCGTGTGTGGAAACCATTTTTACTTTTTAAATTTAAAATAAGGATTGGTACTAAACATTTCAAACTCTGTTAAATCTTTCCGGAAGGTACTCATTAGTCAAGATAAAAGCAAAAACTTCATCCTGCTTTAAGTTTTAAAAGTAAATTAAGATGATTCCAATTGCTAGCAGTCTGCGGTTATTTAGTTTGATTTCAAACAGTATGTTATGGGATTCAGACAGCCTGGTAAAATCAATTACTATGGAAGCATTTGATCACGAAGCAGTGAATTTGGTCTGGAAAGTCAAAGTTACAGCTGTCTGAAATGTCCTAGTACATGCCACGTGGGTATTACTGATGCTTCCGAAGCAACTACTGACTTCGTTTTTGTTGTGTCTCGGATGACATTATTATTACTAAAATGTAGAAAACAGAATATAATTTATATTGTCAAGCATAGAAATCAAGGACGTAATTATATTAGGAAAAACTAGCAAATGTTAAGAATGAAATACATAACATTGCTAAGGGTGCATAGACAAAGAAGATTGGTAAAATAGTCATAAAAAGGTCCTTATTGTTATTAAAGTATAAGGGATGATGCACTATGAAATGGCTACTTTTAGTTACATGCAGTATAATGAAAAATATTCATGTTTATTTCTGGGGAAAACACTCTCCACACCAATATTTTTAAAGACTTAAATTATGAAGTGAGGATGTGTCTTAAAAACCTTATGACGTCAATAGTATTGGATACAATGTTACATCAAAGCTCGGTTGCTATTCAAAATGTTGTTCAGAGCCTTTTAGTGCGGTTGAGAGTAGGAAGAGTATAGCGTTGGTATCATCGCTTTAGGTTTGGATAGGTGGTGTGGGGAATATACTTTCGGTACTTGGATCTTTTTCAGGGCTGGACATTTGTGCCTACAGGGCGTCCTTTGTGCCTAAAGAGTTCTGTTCGATAATTATAATTGTTTTATATTGTTTGCCTAGACCCCCTGTCATTTGTATAAGCTCAAATTAAATAAAAAATATCCCATTCTGTATTGCATATTTGCAAGTAGCTCCTTTGTCCATTTTTGAACTATGCTTCCCATCCCCTTTCGTAATCAATGGGCAAAATTTTTGTCACCTACTTGGCTACCCGACAGTATGACTATTAATTTACCCTTTGATACTACAAAATGAACTGCGAAACCTCAATCTATGTACAAACAACAGAGACAGTGTCTGCAGAGGGTTGAATGTTCTGGAGTAGAAAACAGCTGTTGATTTTATTTAACTATTAAAGGTAAAAATATTTCCTTGTTCATTTTAGCGGCATTTTATTTAAAAGGTTTAATTTCTGCAAACGAGTAAATCTTTAACAGTAACGAAAAAAATGCCCATTTCAATTACAGCGCTGGAATAATGCAAGCTTAAATATTTCTTAAGCGAACGGCAACTTTAACAATTCATACCTTTTTACATGCTCCGGCAGCATAATACTTTCATTCTGCAGGTCATAGGTTCAAGTTAACCGGGCGTGGTTGCCCTGTTATCTAGTCATTAGCGATGTGAAACGAGGTCCAACTGACCAGTAGTGTCTCGAAGCGATTCCGGTTTTCTTCAAGCTGTAACGCGGCAGGGGTTTAGAAAATACATTACTCTTATAAAACCGGATGGTAATGTAGACCTTAGTTCTATTGTCGAAAATATTCAGAACACAAATTTATATATAAGAACAATGAAAGATATTTATATACACAAATATTCTTATCTATTTAAGTAGATGTCATACAAAACATTTTTCCAAGAACCAGATGAGCTGATAAATTCAAGAGGGCATTAAAGAGCAGAGCAGGACGCCAATGGACGCAGTAGAACGAAGTATAAATAACTATAAACGATACACTAATGAAGTGATATAAAAAAGATATGTCTTGTAGAAACAAAGAATTAATAAATACAGTGGAAGGATGCAAAAGCTGGCAAAAAAATGAAGCTAGGCTTTAGAAAAAACAAGGAAGTAAATATAATAATAATGTTATTGAAATCTACCTGAACTAGTGGTTAGCGTTTCTGACTGCAGCCTAAGAGGATTCGGGTTTGATTCCCTTTTTTTTTTAAGGAAGCTCTGGAACGGGCTTATCCAGCCTCATTAAGAAAATTAAGCTGCCGGGTGATGTGTCTATCATATACCCCCTGCAGTACTCTCTGGCAATGAGGTCGCGAGTTGGAGCCAAGAGGACACTGCATTAACCGCGGCTGACTTTTACCTTGCTGTGCCAAGGAAAGCATATGTTTAAAGCCTTTAGAGCACCTCATCTGAAAGCGCTGTTTGCACCGTAGACACTACTGGGTGATTTTTCCTTCGCGGGACCGCTCCATGTCAATTGAAGCAGTTGACGGAGCTCTACAATTCTTGTCTCAATCCCACACTTTTAAGCCGGCCAGAGAGCCGGAGGGGAGATCAGTACGAGTTTAACTCTAGGAGCGTGTGTTGTGAAAGAGTGTACTAAGATTCATTAGACGGCGTAATATGGTGTATTAATTACGTTTATATGGATCAATTGAGATATTGTATTTTCCAAAGAATATTTAATTACGTAAATCGACTCGTGATGTACGGAGATTGTTCCTGATATTCAACTCCCAAGTCGAAGTTCGATTCACAGATTGGTAAATAAATATCGTGCGTGATACGTAAGTATTCTTGATGTTTGGACATGTTCTAGAACGTTGCCCTAAAAATATTGCTTCCAAGCTTTTTTCAGAAAACGGGAATGTCCTATTCCTCTGCTCGAATGGGTAAAAGCTAATGAAGATAAAACCCTGTAATGTTACAGTAGTGCAAGAACTGAATCCGGGTTTAAGTATATTTTGTTAATGTATTTTGAATAGTATGCAGGAGGGGTACATTGACCCTAAACTAACTTTCTTTACGTACAAATCTTGGTACAACCTATGTAGGTATTTAATTAAAAAAAAAACGATAATGGAGTTGAAAAAATCCTGGCCTGTTTTGCGAGGAACCCCTGCATGATCACAAATAGGAGTGTGGTACCTTTAGCGGCGGGAGAATCGATAGACTTATTTTTTAAAAGAAACAATAATTATAGGTAATGTGCAGTATATTTTGCAGTCCATGTCTGTGCTTGCAATTCATGAAATATTCGACAAGAGACATCACGAAAAATATATGACACTCTCGGTCCCCCGATTTAACGCCCTGCAAATTTTATATTTGGTTGAAGAAAAAAAGAGTACAACACATTAAATTAGCTGAAAAACAACATTCGTGAAGAAACTTCATTTATTTCTCAGAGGAAAATGCAGAGGGTAAGGGTTAATTTCATAATCCGATGCCAGAAATGCATGGAATGAAGAGAGATGGTTCTGGCATATTTTTGCTCCATTTTAGTGAGTAAAAATACATTTTAAGTGTTTCAATGTCAGTAATAACTTACGTGATAATCATAGCTGCGGAGTTTATAACTATTCACCGCGGTACTGGCCATTACGCACAGAGCGGTCCCGAGAAGAGAAAACCAGCCATCACGTAATCTAAGATCTCCCTGATTACAGAAAACCATGTGGCAATGTGACATTTATTTTGAATACGAAAATAATTTTTTTGTATTTGAGCATAATTGCCTTAAAATTGAAAGACATGTTGTCCATTAAAAGATATATTATGCCGTATATTAAACATTAACTTCACTTGCAACATCTTACATATAACAAATTACAGCTTCACCAGAATTCCACTTTGTAATTTTATTATTTTACACGTACTTTTTTGTCCACTCAGCCATCAGAGCACACGTCCTATTCATGACATAACTGAACATAAACTGAAGTTTAGCAAATACTTCCTGTGCTTTCCGAATTAGACATGGCTTCTGCCTATTCTTTATATTTTTAATTATTAATTTAATATTTAAGGGTTTACAACGATTGATTCCACTCCACGGTTGATTCAGTGATTGTTTTTTCTGCAATAGATCCTTTCAAATCAACTAAAATTTTATGAAGTACAAGCATCACAGATCCAAGGAAAAGAAATCTGAACAAAAGCGATGTGTGTAATTCTGTTGTTTTCATTACTACTCGTGATATGCATACTAATAATACCATGAGCTCATTGTTTGACATATTTTAATACTACAAATAAGATTTATAAGCATTAATGCATTAATTATCCACAAGTTTTATTCACAGTTTGATAATTTTTTATAAGAATATAATTAATTCCATGGGTACAATGGATTAATTATTGAAGCTGAGAAACGCCAGCTCCCTTTTGTCACAAAGATGCAAATTAGTATAACTCCATAGATTTACCAGAAGTCATACAAAGCCTTATCTTTAGCTGGAAAAGAGGTACACTCTGTTCAAAATCCAGCAAGACCTATTAATAACGTAGAATAAGTATTATGAACTCACAACCACATAAGCCTTTAATGCAATATATGCTATAAGGTTGTAACAACAGGAAAATAAAATTAGCGCTCATTTTATGGCCTGAAAACTGAACCGGTATTTCCTTTAGCGGCACTCATTTGGGAGTCCACCTAGGAAGGAAGTAGGAAGGAAAGAAAGAAGGAAGGAAAGGACCAAGGGAAGAAAGAAGTAGAGAAATAAAGAAGGAAGAAAGAGAGAAAAGAAGGAAAGAAAGAAAGAAAGAAGAAAGAAAGAAAGAAAGAAAGAAAGAAAGAAAGAAAGAAAGAAAGAAAGAAAGAAAGAAAGAAAGACTTCAAAACTACCACCAGCTCTTTCTCTGCTCATTTTAACTGTCTCCCGGTTATGATACAAAAGCAACATTTGACATATGTCCATTAAATTAAACACAGCTGTATTTATTTAATCTCCAAGCAATGTATTCAAATCGATTCCAAACATAATAAAATACTAATTACAATTCATAACTCTCAAGTAGGAATAACGATGTAAAAGTGTGTTTTAGATAGATATTTTGATTACACTTTACGTTTCAACCATTCATTACTCCCAAGCATCCCACTTTGAAATTTTTAATAGCACGTTTAACTTATAGCACAATGAGGTTATTTTAGTTAGGGCTGGAATACCGTTATTTCATGCTGGGAGAAGCCAGTCGTCAAAGACATATAATGCATGTTCAGATGGCTGCTTGTAGTAAGTATAAGGAAAGCTTCGTCATCGAGTGGTACCGCCAAGGGTGGCCGAGGTCGTTAAGGCGCGAACTCGTGAGCGGGAGGTTATGGGTTCGAATCCCGTCCTCCTGACTGAGGTTTTATCCAGGTTTTCCTCAATCCTTATAAATAGCAAATGCCGGGAAGGTACCCTAAACTTAGATCTGGAACTTTTCCTTCCTTAAAATGTCCTTTCCCAATATATAATTTCATCTCATGTTTCATCAGTGTCCACCGCCTGTGGTGTCTCAGTAGTAAAAACGAGCGTTAAACTCCATTAAAAAAATTGTGGTTTCACGCTCATGTGTAACTAAGTGATTTCATTGTGTGTAAACTGTGTGCTAATTGTTCTTCGTTAGTTATCACTATATATAGTCCTGAATACGATACATTAGTGAAAAAGGATTCTTGCAGAGAAGAGATAAGGCGATTCTCGAGATAATATCCTGACAATCGTGTTCGCCATCTTATGCTTCTCAATAACAGGAAACTGGTTCCGAACAGTTATAAACTTTCAGATGAAAAGTTTAATGATAGACTTACCATACGTCCGGGATTAGCCCGGAGAATCCTGGTATTTTAGTCCTATCCGGGTCAACCATACGTCCGGGATTAGCCCGGAGAATCCTGGTTTTTAGTGCTATCCGAGTTAATCATAGGTCCGGGATTAGCCCGGAGAATCCTGGTTTTTTAGTGCTGTCCGAGTTAATGTCCGGGGTTTGAGAATATTATGACAGGCGAGGCTTCTTTTTATTATAATTTTAGACCTAGATATTTGGCATAGCGTTTTTAAACTTTCTCTTACCGCCGTGCATCTCTCAGCCGACATTGGAGCAAGCGCTGACGTCGATTTTGACAGAGAGGTGGCTACCAGGGTAGACTTTCAGTATTTACTGTTAAACATCCGCTAAATGTTAAAATTAATTCAGAACTTTCTTGTTGTGAATTTAATGATGTAATTAAAACAAACTATTTCTGCAAAAAGTTATATCTAGTGAAAAATACACTAAATAAATAAAGTTTAATATTTCAGTAAACTGTTAAGACTTTTAAGTAATTTCAAAAATATGTCCTGGGTTGAACTCCTAAAAAATATGGTAAGCCTTTTTAATGAAATACAGGAAATTACTATGCAGATGTCTGCAATGTAGTTCCTTTGAGGAAAATCGTTTTTAACATCTCGTACAAAGCACATTAGTGTTTAGGAATACCGGTTTTAAATACAACGTAATTTTATGTTTTCAGTAAAACATAAAGGCTAAAATAAAATTGCGGATGCACTTCTTTAGTAGGCATGCGCGCTCAAGAGGCCGTAACTCAAATAACTTCACTGCACTTAATTTTTAACGATTATCACATCTTTTGCCTGGGAACCTCGATTTTTGACAGAATTGAATTAAAACAATCATTTAATGTAATTGTTGTGCTTTGTAATAATTATTTATCAAAATGGCGTATACTCTATAAGAAAAAATGTGAGCGAATTCGTCAGGAGTTCCGAAATAGATTGTATTACTAATCTAACGAACAATAGAGTACATTTTGAACATGTAAATTAATAAAATGACAGTAATATTGATACTGTGTTTTCATCATACAGCTGACATTTTTATACTGTCCAAATCCAAATAACAGCAGCAACGATAGAAAGCATAAGAATGGGATACGTGAATATTCTTAGTGTCAAGATAATTTGAAATTGCAAGCTGGAGTTGGCTGGGGTGAGGAGTAACACCTAAGTGTACCCACGTTGATATTAAGCTTCTCCTAAAAATCTAGTTTGATATGATTTTTGTTTAAATTAAAATTCATTTTAAACAGATAGTTATTCAAACTGGCAAGTTTTGAAATGAAAGCAATATATATCACTGCACGTAACCAAAAAATGAGAAGTATAATTTTAAAAGTTACATTACTAGTATATCATTTGCACATACTTCTGCAATTAACTAGTTCCTATACAACATAAAATTTACGTGTAGTGGCATATGAAACACTTAATTTTACTATTTAAATTGCACCACTGTTATAAGTCAATAAAAATTGTACAGAATTGACCCCTTTTTGCATTAACAATGTTGATGCAAAAGGGTTGAATTATTAACACCATGACCACTGGTTTTATGATAAATTTTTGGAAGAAAATCAACAGTTATAATATTTATTTAGATATTAGAAATATTTGTAAGTGTAACCACACAAATCACAGATTACCATCATTTGCAATTAAATGTAACGTATTATTATTATTATTATTATTATTATTATTATTATTATTATTATTATTATCATCATCATTAAATTTTAATTTTATGAACGAAACAATAATGTGACAAGTCTAAGAGACATTCGATTATATCCTTATATCGTGTATTTGGTGTATTTTGCCTTGAAATTCATAAAATTTAAATGAAATGTTTCTTACTTCCTTGCTAAACGCGTGTTTCCGTTATATTGCATTTTTTTAGTTTCTCGCCATAACGGGTGAACGGTTTTCAGCTATCCCTCAGGAAAGCTATTTTATATTGTTCTTTGCAATGCCGTTATTCTCATTCGTCTCTTTGCAGCCTTGGGTCTTTTAAGAGGTGTGGGGTTGAAATGAGATGTTCTTGCAGTTGTCTCGAAATGTCAGTTTTATGAAGAGGGGGAAAGTATAAGACGTTACTTCATAAAAGAGGGCCCAGATTCATGGTATATTATATGTCGGAAATGAAAATATGGCAAAAAATGGTAAGTGTAGATTTGAAAAAAAAAAAAAAAAATGGGTGTTAATGAATAAGGTCGAGCATTGTGGCAGAGAACGAATCTTAATCCGGAACACAAGGTACATATTGTTAAGAAAACAACGGCAAAGAGCGCAGTATGACATGCACTCACTTAGAACACTGGCGTGAAATATGTTGCAATATTTCACCAGGTGATTTCCACGGAAGACCTTTTGAAACTGAACTGAAAGCAAGAGCACCCATTAAAAAATGTGATAACCATTAATTGCAACAGTTGAGGAAATACATTTCATAAAAAGAGACGTGGGACTCATATGCGATGCAAAATTAAAACCAAAGATTTAGGAAGATATTTCTTCTTATGCGGCAGGCAAATTACACATTGTGGAGAACAGCATGAATGCTACAAAAAGTGGTACAAGAATTCGTGCCACCAATGATAAATGAATTTTTTCCTCGGGAAAATGTAATATTCATGCAAAATGGTGCCCCATTACATAAGGCAAAACTGTGCTACTAACGAGCTAAAAGAATTTCACATATCTTTGCTGAAAAGGCCAAAAAATAGCTCATAATATGATACGAGGAGCATTAAAAAATGCAAATGTCATATTAAAGTCCGAGCTAAGGACTAAGCTCGAAAACTTATCCTGATAATCTTTCAAATTATTCTTTATTTGTCTCCACAGTAGTTGCAGATGATGCAGCCACTTGTCAAAAGCACTATGGTATTCAGACTGAGATATTGTCAAGGTCCTGCACCGATTAAAAGGTTTCCTAGCAATGCAAGATTTCACTCTAAGAAACAACCGTAAATCGCACTGTGGAAAGTCAGGTCTGTGGCCAAGTAACTTTCAGTTTCTTCAAATTTATACCTGTTCTGTGAGGAGATGCAATTTCGTGCAAAAGCAGCAGTCTTGAAGATTCTGTCATTGGACGGCGCTGCCGCATCAGCTCTTCAAATAAAGAAGTCAAAATATAAATGCCATAGTACTCTCTATTCATTGTCATTTCTTCTGGCGTACAGTCAACCAGTAATGGTCCTTTATAGTTGAAGAAAACGGTCAACATTCGCTTCCGAGAAAGAAAATCTTATCAAAGAAGAACTTGTTTTGGGTCATTCTCATTTACCCACAGGCCAGCTTTATTTGGGTGGTATAGTAATAAAACCAGCTTTCATCACCAATGCATATCCTGTCAAACTTTTAGGACCATTTGGTGGAAATGTGCTCAGCAGTTTCCTTGCACGTTCCTTTCTCCTCCTTATCCCTTCATTGGTTAGGGAACGTGCAACCCAGTTTGTAAATAATTTTCGCAGCTTTAAATGTTCATGGAATGTACTGTCAATGATGCTAACGCTGATACACACTTCCATTCTTAGCATTTTAACAGTAATGTGTGATTTTCCTTCACCAAGTTCCGCACGCTTTGAATTATTCCTCTTTCACAGATTACCGAGGGCGGCCAGAGCAAGGGCTTATCTTTCAAAGTCTTTCGCCCTTCTTTAAATGTGCAAATCTTGCAATGGACGCCACGGGTGGCCAAGGTCGTTAAAGCGCGGACTTCTAAGTTGAAGATCTGGGGTTCGATTCCCATCAGAACCGTCCTCCATGACCGAGGTTTTTTTTTTTTTTTCAGGCTTTCCTCAGTCCTCATAAATGGCAAATGCCGGAGAAGTACCTTAAACTTAGGCCTGGAATGCTTCCTGCCTTAAAAAAATCCTTTCCAATTTATCATTTCATCTCATGTATCATCAGTGTCCACTGCCTGTAGTGCCTCAGTAGTAAAAATGGTGTTAAACACTATTAAAACATATTGCAATCGTATCAAGTGAACACAATTGATCACCATGAACAGCTACTAAGACCTCGTAGATTTTTTTTCCTATCCCTCTCTCTTTCACGTAGCTTATAGCTTGTGATAATATGCCATCTAAAGTTTTCATTAGATATATTCTTGATTCTTCACCAACTAATCACACAGGACTGAATTCAGACTGCACGACAGTGACTATGAAAGTTCAAACTTGCACTTATGCATATTTTGATAGCTTAATATACATTGTTGCCAGCTGCATTAATTACATCTTGTATATATATTATTGTGCAAAAGTGGACATACTGGTTGGAAAACTTTTTGGATGCCCCTCGTACCAAATGAATCATGTAAAATGCTTTGAAGGACAAATTGAAGTAGATGCAATCAAATTCATGGAAACTCCTTAAAACACCACTTTGATTAGAATGTGCAACATTGCGGTAGAGGGTATGCCTGGGTGAGTTTTCGTTTCATTAAAGGTTAAAGGAGACCACAAGAATGAAACATCGAGCGGGATGGCTCAGGCGGTAAGGCTTGAAACTCCTCATCGGGAAGTACCGGATTCAAATTCTAACTTTGGAATTTTCCGTGATTTCCTCTGGTCACTTAGACGATTACTGGGATGGACATTTGCATCCCAGGAATTTTTCGCTCTCCTATTTTATATAATATCATTCCGTTGATTCTATAACAACATGGAAAGTACTAGGGACGGGGTAGGCTGGAGCGGTATAATGGGGCTTGCGTTTCGGAAACTTTTCTGCCTCGGCGTCTTGGTGGAGGCGGGTCTTCTGAGACACTCAAATAACTCAAGAGGGGATAGCTCCATCGGCGCCGGGGTATCTGCGTCCGCGCAGTCACTGGTTGAAGATCCTGGTCGTCCGGTGTCGCTGTTACACCATCCCTTCCTTCCTTCTGATGGTACCCACATTGGGATCGTAGGTTCAAAGGCTCAAGTGCCGAAAGCATTGTCCTTCACCCCAGATAATCCATCAGTAAGAAAGAAACATATCCTGGATTGTTTTAGCTATAGTATTTTAGTTATTGCAAATATAAAATAGCTGATACTAAAACAACATTTCTGTAAAATATGGAAATTTGCTACTAATTTTACACTCTGTAAAATGGTCCTACACTCTGTAGGACCACTTTCCAATTACTCATTGTATGTAACAGTTTTCAATACATAGTGCTATAAATTGAGTCAAAATTTCATTAGTTTAATATTAGGTCTTTCGGAAATTAATGTCGAATTTTAAAGTAAAATTGATGATCAACTTGTTCAAGTAGCTGCACGTCATAAAACCCGAAAACTTGCTTAAAACTTCAACTGATTGCGATCGCAGGAAGAAAATAAAAAGAAAGAAAATGGAATAATGAATAACTTGATCAATGGATCCTTTCCAAAATCACAGTACCTTTTTTTCAAAGTCTACCCCCTAAGTATCTTAATGGCAAGTGTGCAGGGTTTTAGGGATGAACAAAATTTAAATTTTATGTAAGTACCTTACTTATCTTTAATTTTCTCTGTAATAATAAGCAATAAAGTAATACTCAATCGATGCACAGCTATTAATACATGTCCTTTTCCTCATGTACCTCGTTAATTTTTCTTTTAGCTGTCAGTGATTCTAATCTGCTGAATTTAATGTCAGTTCATATGGATAAAGTGTTTATGCAATGACAGTCGGTGAAACAAAGAGAAACATTTTCAAAGAAATATACACATTTAGTAATAGTAACACATTCCCAGTACCCTGATAATGAAGGTTGTTAAAATATCAGCCGCTGCCTGCTGTGAACAAGCACACACTTAGCGAGAAAGAAAGAGCAAATTGTTAAAAAAAATAAAAAAGCCTTTGTTTGTGCAGTATGTGTGCTGTATGGTGTGGTAGACATAATAAAAACATCCCCATGCATTTAATTTGTGTACACATGTTTAATGAACTAAGCAGATGGCCAACATGTGTAGAAAATGCAAAATAAATTTGATTTTATTAACATAATATTGACAAAATGATTTATCACTAAACAAACATATCAGTAATTTGTCATAAAGAAACGTCATATGAAATTGATGTACAAAAATTACATTCAATTAAATGATCATGGTTTGTTCAATTTTTTGATCCAGCACGCAACCAAAAAAGATTGGACCATGACACTGTGACCTTCTGTATCGTGGTGAAATTGCTACTTTGGAGAAGTCAGAAAAAAATGTCTATTGTACTTCATGAAAATATCTGGGAACAAAACTCAAAAACAATTGTGCTAAAACTGAATTAACCGAGTTTACAAAACTATCTTATCGAGTATATTAATCCGGGCCTTTCACCAATTGATTTTTCACTTATTCAAACACCTGGACAATTTCCTGAAGAATGAAGTGTTCAATGGCCATGAAACTGAGACGGTATTTAGAAATTTCATCATCTTTAGAACACACGATTATGTCGAAATGGTATACATAAATTTTCCAGTAATTGAAAAAAGATATAAATATTTTGGTTATTAATGTTAATGTTTATTAAAGTTTATATCCGAAAGAACCATTAATTTCCGAATGACCTATTGATATCTGAGAAAACTGGAATAAATTTAAACTTTTCAGGATGAAGCAGAAAATAATAGGATAGATTGTGGATTAATTTGAATTTAATAAGTGTTTAATTTATATCCCCAATTGTAGCGGGAAATGATTAGTGGTTTAATAAGGGGAATTATTTAAGAAAAATTTGTATGATAGATCGATTGTTTTTCGTCATGGGGAATGGGAGTGAAAGGGTTTTAGTAATTCTTTTGGTTATCTCAGGGTGCGTAAGGGAGATACGGCTCTCCCTTCTACTTCTCTGCTCCCGTAGATCGTCCGGATTCCGCTCCAGTTGATGATGCTGACGAGGGAAATATTCTTTCGCCACCCTGGCTGTGATGAAATTGACTAGTGTAGTTTCGGAGACGCCTCTGTGCTCCACGGGTAAAACATGGTAAGGGACTAGTTCAATTATAGCACACAAATTAATCACTGAATGGCTACTTTATTTCACACTCTGTTTTAGGCGATAGTAGGAATCGGAATAACCACTGCCACACCAGGTCAAGTGCTGCTGTGTCTTTCAGTACGGTTAGAGAACACTCGCGCTCGCACTGATTTACTTGCAATGTTTTTGGAAATCGTGAATGTATATTTAAGTTTATCATCTTACTGCGCAGTTCGTGATATACAAGGTCTATCGCTAGGAACACAAGTTCTTCAGTAACGAATTTCTACTTCCCGGATCAAGTTATATTGCATAACAAGGCACGATTCAACAAAATAGCTGGCGGAGGTTTCCTCACCTAAATAATTTACGGAAGTTATTAATTTTCCCTCAATAATCAACGAAAGTTGATTCGTGCACAGATTATTTAGGCACTTTTCTCAAGGACGCTATCAAAAGAACTGTAATAATAAATGTCTCCTGAACTGCCTGATCTGCGTATAATGCTCCGGTTTCCAATAAACTTTGCGATCTGCCAAAAAACTGTCCTCGATTGCCGGGATATCTCTGTTTTTAACAAACATTCAGTCGAATCATGCTATATTGCCATGAACATTATGCGTCACAATATTTCAAGTATTATGAGAGGGATTTCTTCCTCCACATTGGTTCCTGAATTCGCGGCATTTGTCATTGGCGAATTATTTTGCGCCTCTAACGTTATTGTTGCTCCTTCTTCGAAGTTCCCTGACCTGAATTGACGCAACACATTCAACAGGGCCTGTATATATGTCCTTGAAGAAGATACTACAGGTAGAACTATAACAAAATAGTAATTTCACTTCTCCTTAGAATCCCTAGTGCACAAACACTTGATTTTAAGATTTTTCTTCCGAGGAAAATATAAGTTAGCTACTAATGGTTAAATCGATTATGTTATGCTTATAAGAAAGTTGAAGTGATTTATTTAAACATGCGCATTTAATTGCTATGTCGTGATTGCTATTTATGTTTCTAATGATAATAACTTTCTGTCGCAAGGACCAATTGGAACAATTCTGCAGACTGCCCAGTTCCCCTAAATCATATCGATAGAACTTTAAAGCTCAGACATGAAATCAAACATCGCCTCAAAAGCGTTTTACAGCTCTGAGAAAGTAAATGGTAATAAGGTTGAAACAGAATTAGATGCACGTGCAATATGTGTTGGCATGCTGTCTTTTGTAGCTGTGCGTGAATAAAAGGCATTTCCTGCGACAACTCTTCCTTTGTCGACCAACAGGAATGTGCACTTACATTCCTTTGTTGACTGGACCTAGGGCTACACTGGTGCTTAAAACTGACACATTTGCTGTCTATGCACCATATTTGTAAATGCCTACCTTTATATGAGACAGATAGTTGTGCAGTATTTTAATATTAATACCATAAAAGTTAGGAAATAGCTTCTGTAAAAGAATTTGGCTGTGAAGTATTTATTATGAAAAATAATTTTATAAAATAATAGCATATATGATAAAATACACATTATATTTTCAGCGTATAAGTGCATTTAGTTATGGAAACAGTCAATTATTCATGTAATATAACGAATATTACAATTCTTGTTTAGCATGATTATTGCCACCATATTTACGATGTTAAACAATCATCATTCTTTAGTTTATTATTTAACTACGTCTCTTAGTTAGCACAAAGATATTGTGACTGAGCTCTTTAAGGAGCGGCTCGTGAACGGAAGGTCTGGAATTCGATTCCCTCCAAGGATGGTCATTCCTGACAGATATTTTGCAGGCTTTTTAGTCCTCATAAATGGAAAATGCCGGGAAGGTACCTTAAACTTAGGCCTGGAACTCTTGCTTCCTTAAAAAAAATTCTTTATCAATTTATCATTTCATCTCATTCTTAATGTGATATGAAAAGTATTAACTTGCATTCACTTATACTTTAAAATCAATAATTGTTAAAGAATAACTGAGATGACATTACTGTGCGGGATATATACATTAAAGTCAATGTTTACTTTGCTATCAATACAGTGTGTTCCATTTAGAAGTATCGAAAAATAAGCGATCATTTGAAGTATAAATAATGCTTTATTAATATACTTTTTCATACAACTTAATGTAGAATCTCTTTAAGAGAATGCTCAATATAAGCTAGTGTATGCATCTCTAGATGCCCCGTGAGTATTTAGACTATCCATTTAACTCACAGATAACCGGTGTTCGGCAAACCGCACTGCACGCATTGAACTTTTTTGATGAGTCACATACTTACCATTGCGTATCTGTTACTCTACTAAATACTTAGCACCAGGCTTGTTCTCTGTTGTACATTGACATACATACCCATGAGCACATAACCGCACACACCCTTCACACCATTGATGTATCAACTTGCGGAGTTTCTGTATTTGGAAACATGTAAATCAACAAATCTTCATTTGATTTTAAACGCTGGGCATTATTACTTTGTACCTCTAAGCGGAGCAGTTTGTATATCTTGAATAGGCAATAGAGCCTTGACCGTCTTTTACACATAGCTCCAGAATTAGTATAGTATTTTAAAGTGAATATTGACAATTTAATGCAATTGCCGTTGTAGCTGCAGTTTTGTTCAAGTTAATTAACAAGAAAGATTGTAGAAAATATGCAGCTGAATATTATCTGCGGTTCTCCAAGTGTTTAGAGCAAAAACGAATTTCCATGCATTCATTCTTTATCTCTACACGTGACAATATATGAAAGAATAAACAGACACCGAGTTGTTTCTCCTGGACTGGTTCCCCAAGAGTCTACTGCTTCTTGTAGACGTCTCACATTGTCGTCCATTTGCAACCAGGCCATCTCCAGCTTCTGGAACCGATCTATCACATCATTCAGGGTGGAGACTAATTTCTCACCCGTGCTCTTCACTTCACCATTCAGCGCCTTTTCCCGCTGGAAACCCCCTCCCATCTGCTTCCCTATATCCTTCAAAGCTTTTCGCACCTCTTCCATTTTACAACTACACCACCAGAGAGCGCATAAAAACACGTCCCACCATTACCACGTCTTGTAACCCTTTTCCCAATAGTAAATGATTTCTCAAGCGCTGAAGAATTTCCTCTGAAGAATTTAACAGCACTACTGCCACAACCATTAAGTAGTTTCTTGCAGAGAGCCTAATTGCAAGATGCATTATATTTCTAAGGCTTATAATCATATCAAAATGCACTCATGTTTCTGTCGCAAAAAAAAAAAATGAAAGCCATCGCTGACATGCTTGTAAATGATAAAGTTGTTTCTGGCTGCCAGACTCTTTTCTAAATCTAACGAAATAATGTGATAGTATAGAGTCCAATTATTTGAGTTAGGGGCCAGCTAGATGCGGCTTCTTAATGGGGAAGTGCAGCCCTCGCAAATGGATAAGTGCAGATGTAAAGTTGGTATATTTATTTTTGAAGTTTTGAAGAAAGTATAAAAGGATATCGAGTATAAAATTGATAATAATAGGCACTGTCTGTGTTATAAGATAAGTCGAAAACTAAAATTCTTAGCGGCAATAAATTGCTGGCGTCTGCTTGGGAAATTCCCGCTATTTAAACTAACTTTAATCCTGTAAGAACACATAATTCGATTCGGAACGCGGTTGTCATTGAGAGATCCTGCCCCTCTTTACTTTTTAACAAGTTGGCGAACAGTTTCTCTATCTGGAGCACGACTGCAAGTTATTTCTGGCAAATTGTGTTAACACTTCTCTGCATATATGTATCGCACCCGTTCAACTATATATTTATGTAGTGGAATAATTAACGAAAGACATTAGTACACAGTGTACACACAAAAAAGCACTTAGTAATACAGTAACACATAAGCACCAGTTTGCAAAGGAGCTCTCAAACAACTACAAGTTGCCACTTGCACGTACATTATGGGAAAAAATCGACTGAAACTTCTACTTTCGCAATTTATAGGAATGAAGAAAAGTCAAACCAATCGCACATAATGCGAACTAAATGAAACAGTGTGTGATGACATAACGGTATATGCTATTCATCATTCACTGAACTTATATTACGGAAACATAACAACCAACTATGCGACTGCAATGGTTACTTCCAGCAGGTAAAGATTTGTATGTATCATGCCGTGTAGGAATTGATTTAATTAACTCTCGCCATATGCCCAATAGGGGTTTAATATGTTAGTAGAGTGCATAGAAAATAATGAAACCTGTAAAAATATAGCAATAAAACAGTTCAACTAATTAATTTCAAAGCAATAGCTATACAAAACAAAAACAGAAACACAGGTCATTTAAAAGTTAACTACCACAATATAAATAATATAATTTCATTTCATTACAAATAAATCCATAAATGTTCAAATACTGTTATTTTCTAAAATGTCAATTGTGTCATAAAATGAAAATACCTAACTAATATAATACTATGTAATAGGAGTTTAATATCAATGAGCTATTTCCCCTACTCAGGGTTGACTTTATATATACGCCAAAATAGAAAAATCAAAGAAGAATATTTATATAACCATGGGAAATACTCGTAAGTGCGAAGAACCGTATGTAATTCTGATTCAGACTCTAAAGCTAGTCAATAAAACAATTATGTTGTAATATGCTGTTGATATCGAATTAGTGCATCATAATTGCATTCCAATGTATTTTAAGGGGGTTTAAAAGATGATTTGCAATTTACTAAACCTTGATTGCAAAAGTCGACGGCACACTAAATGGTCTCCTAGTGCATTTATAAGTAATCGCATATCTGAGTTTGGATGAAAATTGTATAGCTGATGTAGAATTGAATGAAAGACGCAATGGGATTGCTAGAAAGAAATGTTACCACTTTTCCAAACACAAATTTCATATCCAGCACCCACCTTTTTTCCCCTTATAGTCTACTGCTTCAGGTGCATATACCGTAAAGATTTGAGAACTCTGCCGAACTTCGCTGAGAATCAACCATAAAGAAAGAAAGAAAGAGAGAGAGAAAGAAAGAAAGTTTAGTTGAAAGCATGGGGCGCAGTTACAGATATTTAATACAATGTATGATTCAATTACGAGTATTCTGGGTAACTGCAAATTCATTATCAGTTACACAGTCCCAAACCGCATGAGAATCCGTGTAAAACATCTAATGATTCCTGGACTTGCATAATAGAGCGAAAAGCTCTGCGCAAGGCCTCGGAGAGGACCAAACAATCCACTTTTTCTGAAAGAAACTGCCCCTGCAACATGGTATTCGGTCAAGGACAAAATAAACTATTTTATTGACTTTATTAACCTAATGACTAACGCAAACCCTTGTCGTTATGTACAACTTATCGGTTTCAAAAAACACGATTTAAAATCGTTCACCTCAACAATGGGTATTTTCCCGCAGCAACATTTACAGTAAGAACAAAATTTACTACATTATAACATCAAAGTTAATTTTAAGAATTTGATTATGATTAATCAATATTTAAAAAGATCTTTTAGCAAGGATGCTTTATTTATAACCTGTAACAAAACAAATGAAATAATACCGTTTATAATCTAAAATAAACTTTTACTTACATGCAAGGAACCTTTTGGTTCATCATTATATTTTTAATGTTCATTTTTTAATCATTTTCATTCATTTTACTTTAGCCATCCATAGATTTGTTCCATATTCTCTTATATGTTGAGTTTCGAGTGAATTGTCAAAAAAAAAAAAAAAAAAAAAAAAAAAAAACGAAGAACACTCGTGTGTAATGTTAGCTTAAAAGCAGCTCTTGGACCTTAATTAAGTAACTAACTCTGCATTTTAGAATCTATATTTTCGTTTAGGGAAAATGTACATATAAATTGGTATTCTAACGCATTTGTAATATGCATTAATTTGTTATCCTGATAGCGCATACCATACATTCTGTTCTGCAGAATAGGCGCTAATGACCTTAGCAGTTTTGCACCCTTTAAACATTTTCAACATCATCATCCACTGCAGAAATGTATCCTGTAATACATAAGGGTGAATCAAGTAAATGCGGTCTAGCCTTTTCCATTTGTCAGGACAGCAATGGACGCATGGTTGTGAAGCGTTTTGGAATAGGATGTGCGTTAGGTTGAAGATGAGCTTGTGGGCCTTGAAAGCTCCGGCAGAAGCCCAGAATGGTGAGCTTAGAGTTTTAACGGCTGAACGTGTTTTACAATACAATATTTATGGCAGCATGTCTAGTTTATTATGAGCATTGCATATCACTGGCGACACTAATGGGATGGGGCTTCCAAAATGGACGCGACTGCAGTAGAAATGACCCCAGACAAGAACAACGTGGTTTTTCCTGTACGAAATGCTACAGACGTTCTAGGAGGGAAGTTTTTAACATCCTTTCTACAGCCCAGATCTTTCAAATTTTGAATCAAATTTTTGGTAAACTAGCAGTTTTTAAAAGAGTGAACTGCAGCTAAATGCTTGACCATATTAATTTTAAACGTTTCAATTTAAACCCTTGTCTTAATAAGAGCATACGTATTCCTCACGCGGAAAAAGAAATGAAGCAATCGTGCAATCTGTGGCACATTTGAGGTGTTATTGTTTTCTTAACCGCATAAATTGTTTAAGACTAAGGAAGGGTTGCTATTTTTTCTTACTTTAATCATTTACTGTATTAAAACTTAAGAGATTTGTCATGCTCTTAGTGCTTTGTCAACAAATTGAGTAGGGCAACTCAGGGGATAACGCTTGGGACTGTCATTCGGTAGCTCGCTTGGGGCCGGCCACCACGATCTTGGGTTTATTCGTGATTTCTCCTGATCACTTAGGCATAACCTGGGATGGACATTTCTTTCCTCGAATTATCTGACCTTCCATTTCATATCATTTCATTCCGTCAAAGAGTCGAAAGTGCAAGGGCGAGGTGTGCTGGTGTCGTGTGATAGTTACTTGCGCTTTTGGAAGGTTTCTAATATGAGAGGCCGTTCTGAAGAGCTCGAACTCCTCGAGAGCGGGACAGACCCCGGAGTCGGAGTGGCGTCGGAGTGTTCTGTTTGGAAACATTTTTAGGGATGCCATCTATATCTGAGCCTCACCGTTCGTTGTCTCCCTTACCTCATCCCTTACATCCAGAGGTGCCCATATTTGGGACGTAAATGCAACCCTTGAGAAAGGCGGAAGTATTGAAATATTTTCCTCCATTCCCTAGTAATGTTATCAGTGTTATGTGTATCATATTGAAAATGTTCACTCTTTTTGAAAGAAAGTTTACAAAGTATTCATTATACTTTGAATTTTTATGGTAATCGCCCAAAATCTTACACTTTTAATTGAGCATCGATGGTCAGTTCCTTTAGTCATGACAGTGCTGGGATGTTTGCTCAACTGCCCAAAATCAATTCATAATAGCCGGAGCCTGTTGCTGCTAGTTTTGTAAGCGACACATATGCCTACTGCCGGTAGGCAAGGTTAACTCAATATTTTTCCATTATCGTTGTGGAAACGTCTTAATCGCAATTGGATGTCACTAAACATTCCATTCAACTCCATATAATTACTGCCCTAGTTCTTTACTTCCATCAAACAATATGCACCATTTCCCTTCATACTGAATGAGTGGATGCTGCCATTTTGACTTGCCTTTGGCGCAAACTCAACTCCTACGGAGCGTTTGATGCCAAAGCAGTGGTAATATTTACTGTTCTTTAAGTATAAACATGTAATTTTCAATATAACTGTGCTCTAGAAGGCACTTATTCCCTCCATGTTTCAATTCTTCTCCTTAAAACTAGGACTTTTGATTGCAGAAGAATTCTACCGAAGATGACATCCCCTCCCCCAACTATACCAACTATACCAACTATACCTTCAGGAACAAAAATAACTAAAACATAAGTCAAAAAGAGCAGTGGCCTACCATAAAAAGCCATAAACAATGTTCAAGGAAACGACACTTAAGCGCTAGAACGTTCTTCTAACAAAAGTGAATATTTCTTTGACAATTTTTATGCTTTAATTTTTAAAAGAAACGCGAAAGTTAACATTTTATGTCCAGTATTATTGTTCAATGATATTATCGCGCATAAGCATTTAAGAAACGAAGTTATTAAAACGTTATGAAGTCTCGAGCACACATCGTTTATAGTTGTAAGTGTATCATATTAAATTCTTATCATCTGTGTTAGGTAACGGACTAACTTCTTTGATTAACTGATACATATCCTAAATATTTGCGGCAAACCAGCACTATTTGCTTGTTTACATACTTCTTCCAAATCATCTTAATAATATATTCTTTACTATTTAAAATTAACCAAGTACACTAACCTAGCTCCATTTTCCCAATTTCTTGAGATCTTGCAAAGTATTTATTTCAAACTAAAAAGTTTTAATGTTAAGTAGAAATGTTAGCTTTGTAACTTCGTTTGAAAAATAAATAATTATTATTTGGGAAGTTATGGAAAATACGGGAAAGTCCATTGAAGTACGAAAGAGTTCATCATCATCTACCTCACGTAAGGTTCCGTTGGCTCGATTCACTCTTAGAGATAGTTCTGTCATCTTCTCCTCGCATGTTATACATCTTTGTGCCCTACTTAGCTTTACTGCCTCTATTCCTTTAATGCATTCTTACCAATTTCGTTTGCTCTCTTGAACCCTTACTGTTTAAGTAAATTAAATTATTTTTGTGCAATTTATTCGCTTGGAATGTATCTTTTAGGAGTATGGTCTGCAACATTTCTAAGGTATTCCTCTTTTCAACTTTCATGACCCAGTTTTCTCGTCATCGAAACCGCCATGAACTTACAAAAGTTTAACATTCTTTTCTTTGTTGCTTTACTTTTCAATGATCTTGTAATAGTATCACACAAGTTTTGGAATTTTTCAACGTTATTGCTTCAGGTCAGTTTGTCAATTATAAGAAACGTAACATCCTAAATTGATAAAACTCTGTCATTTTATTTTACGAGCTGTCCAATAAAGAATGGTCATAATTTTTACAACATATCTTTACACATTTTCACGCTTTTAATGGTCTTTTCTGAAAGTATTTGCCGTTGGACGCGATGCACCACCGTTACTGCCAGGCTTCAAAGACATACTGAAAACAACTTTTTGATAGGTCCTTCAGAATAGCCTCCTCGCTGTTTCTGAGTATGGAAAATGTTTCCAACAAAGGTATTTTCCATTTCGGGAGCAGAAAATGCCAAACGCGGATAAATTTGTATTATAAGGGGGAGGGGTGAGGGAACACTTCACGTTCATTATTGTGAGGTTTTCAGCGACAACATTTGCGATATGCATCATTCAACTTGTTCGCTCAGAAATATGATCTTTCACGGTGCTCAGGACACATCTGTAGTACTGCAGTACTTACGAGGTGGTAAACCATTAATTTAAACGTAAAAAAAGTATGTAACCATAACTTTCAAAGCAGAGATAAACCGTTTCATCATCAGTGATTACTTTTGAAAGCACCTCCTCTAACATCATCAACTGCATTCAACCTTGAACGCGGGAATCAGCAGTCTTGGAACCGAACATGCACAAAATTGTTTTATGGAAAAATTTTCAGTTACTTACGTGTGGGTGGCACTTATCAAAGTTTTCATAATTACAGAAAATATTCTTAATAGTATTTGATTATCCTCTCTCGCAATGACAGCACCGGTGTTAATGTTTTCTTCCATTAGAGCACATACCGGAGCGTCGAGTCCACCTTCCTTTGAAATTGATTTTATACCCTCTTTAAACATTTTAAGCCGTCTTCGAGTTATGCTAGAGGGAAGGACAAACCTTCCATAGGACTCCTGTAACCTTGCCACTTTAGGAGAAATTTTTTCAGAAGAAAGCAGAATTTCACTGTCGCCTAGGTGGAACTGAACATGTCTCGACCTGCATACCTCTCTTAGGCGGGAACAGGAAACAATTTATACATTAAACTAACAAATTTGTAAAGCTTATTTTCGCAAGGAATTATGCTGGCAAAACTATGGACTAGAACCATAGATTTTTGACTTGCCGTGCCAATAATCTTATCTTATGAGCAGGGCAGGGTAGCTCAGATGATCGTCTCCCTAAACTAATATTCAAATATATATCCTCTGGGATTCGAAACGTTGGAAGATCAAACGTTGTATCGACTATCGTATCTAGTAGCCTATGTCGTAAAGGATGATAAAATGGTACAATAGAATCGAAAAAAAACTTTATGAAAGACACATGAGAAAGTAATTAGCGCCCTTACATGAATTGCTAGTAAAATATATTCCAATAATTTTACAAACCGAAAAATTTAATACGAACGATAAAATATTATGGAATAGAAACACATTTTATCCACGTACTGAACTAACCAGAAAATACGCAATAACACTGTGAAAGCGAGCACGTGGCAAGGTTTCCATTCTCAACTCAATTTAGATTTTACACTACCACCTTGAAACCTCTTCACCGCGTGAACTATAATTGCAATGCCAACTTCGACAAATTTGTGGAGATGAAGGCCACTGTGAAAAAAGACAATCTCGAAGTTAACAGTGGCGTGCACGAGGTGACAGAAGATAAATTGAAGATTTATCAAGATGCCTTAAAAGGCTTAATGAGCAACAAGAATGCATCATATAACGGAGAGATTCAGAAATGTTCTGCGTTTCTCAGGCTAAATTACAAAGATAAAAGAAAAGAACAAGTAAAAAGTACTATCTAAAATTAGTTCTGAAAACTGGAACAAAAATTAAAAACAAGAAATAAAATTAAATAATGCGGAAATATAAATAATCAGAATGACTGATTAAAGCTGTTGAAACTGTTACGAAACTAATTATTGTGGTGGTAATAATAACAAAAGTAGTAGTAGTAGAAGTAGTAGTAGTAGTAGTGGAGGTAGTGGTAATACTAGTAGTAGTGATGGTAGTAGTAATAGTAGTAGTAGTAATAGTAGTGGTGGTGGTGGTGGTAGTAGTAGTAGTAGTATCAGTAGTAATAGTAGTAGTATCAGTAGTAATAGTAGTAGTACCAGTAGTAGTACCATAGTAGTAGTAGTAGTAATAGTACCAGTAGTAGTAGTAGTACCAGTAGTAGTAGCAGTAGTGGAGGTAGTGGTAATACTAGTATTAGTGATGGTAGTAGTAATAGTAGTGGTGGTGGTAGTAGTATTAGTATCAGTAGTAATAGTAGTAGTACCAGTAGTAGTATCAGTAGTAATAGTAGTAGTTCCATTAGTAGTAGTAATAGTGGTGGTGGTGATAGTAGTAGTAGTATCAGTAGTAGTGGTGGTGGTGATGATAGTAGTAGTAGTAATAGTAGTAGTAGTAGTAGTAGTAGTAGAGTAGTAGTAGTAGTAGTAGTGGTGGTGGTGGTAGTAGTAGTAGTAGTAGTGGTAGTGGTAGTAGTAGTAGTAGTAGTAGTAGTAGTAGTGGAGGTAGTGGTAATAGTAGTAATAGCAGTGATGGTAGTAGTAGTAGTAGTGGTGGTAACAGTAGTAGCAGTAGTAGCAACTGTAGTAGTAGCAGCTGTAGTAGTACCAGTAGTAGTAGTGGTAGTAATAGTAGTAGTGGTAGTAGTAGTAGTAGTAGTGGAGGTAGTGGTAATACTAGTAGTAGTAGTAGTGGAGGTAGTGGTAATACTAGTAGTAGTAATAGTAGTATCAGTAGTAATAATAGTACCAGTAGTAGTAGTATCACTAGTAATAGTAGTACCAGCAGTAGTAGTAGTAGTAGTAGTAGTAGTAGTACCAGTAGTAGTAGTAGTAGTAGTAGTAGTAGAAGTGGAGGTAGTGGTAATAGTAGTAATAGCAGTGATGGTGGTAGTAGTAGTAGTAGTAGTGGTAGTAGTGGCAGTAGTAGTAATAGTAGTAGTAGTGGCAGTAGTAGTAATAGTAGTAGTAGTGATAGTAGTAGTAGTGGCAGTAGTAGCAAAAGTAGTACCAGTAGTAGTAGTAGTAGTAGTAGTAGTAGTAGTAGTAGTAGTAGTAGTAGTGGTAGTGGTAGTAGTGGAGGTAGTGGTAATAGTAGTAATAGCAGTGATGGTAGTAGTAGTAGTAGTAGTAGTGGTGGTAATAGTAGTAGTAGTAGTAGTGGAGGTAGTGGTAATAGTAGTAGTAGTGGTAGTAGTAGTGGTGGTGGTAGTAGTAGTAGTAGTAGTAGTGGAGGTAGTGGTAATAGTAGTAGTAGTGGTAGTAGTAATAGTAGTAGTAGTAGTAGTAGTGGTAGTAGTAATAGTAGTACCAGTAGTAGTAGTGGTAGTAGTACCAGTAGTAGTAGGAGTGGAGGTAGTGGTAATAGTAGTAATAGCAGTGATGGTGGTGGTAGTAGTAGTAGTAGTAGTAGTAGTAGTAGGTAGTAGTAGTAGGTAGTAGTAGTAGTAGTGGTAGTAGTAATAGTAGTAGTAGTATTGATAGTAGTAGTAATGGCAGTAGTAGTAATAGTAGTACCAGTAGTAGTAGTAGTGGTAGTGGTAGTGGTAGCAGTAGTAGTGGAGGTAGTGGTAATAGTAGTAGTAGTAGTGGTAGTGGTAGTAGTAGTGGTGGTGATAGTAGTAGTAGTGGCGGTAGTAGTAGTAGTAGTAGTAGTAGTAGTGGAGGTAGTGGTAATAGTAGTAGTAGTAGTGGTAGTAGTAATAGTAGTACCAGTAGTAGTAGTGGTGGTGGTAGTAGTAGTGTTAGTAGTACCAGTAGTAGTAGTAGTAGTAGTAGTGGAGGTAGTGGTAATAGTAGTAATAGCAGTGATGGTAGTAGTAGTGGTCGTAGTAATAGTAGTAGTAGTGGTAGTAGTAGTAGTAATAATAGTACCAGTAGTAGTAGCAGTAGTGGCAGTATTAGTGGAGGTAGTGGTAATAGTAGTAATAGCAGTGATGGTAGTAGTAGTAGTGGTGGTGGTGGTAATAGTACTAGTGGTGGTAGTAGTAGTAGTAGCAACTGTAGTAGTACCAGTAGTAGTAGTGGAAGTAGTAGTGGTGGTGGTAGTAGTAGTAGTAGTGGTAGTAGTAGTAATAGCATTGATGGTAGTAGTAGTAGTAGTAGTGGTGATGGTAATAGTAGTAATAGCAGTGATGGTAGTAGTAGTAGTAGTGGTGGTGGTAATAGTAGTAGTGGTGGTAGTAGTAGTAGTAGTAGCAACTGTAGTAGTAGCAGCTGTAGTAGTAGTACTACCAGTAGTAGTAGTAGTAGTGGTAGTAGTAGTGGTGGTGGTAGTGGTAGTAGTAGTAGCAGTAGCAGTAGTAGTGGAGGTAGTGGTAATAGTAGTAATAGCAGTGATGGTAGTAGTAGTAGTGGTGGTGGTAATAGTAGTAGTAGTAGCAACTGTAGTAGTTGTACCAGTAGTAGTAGTAGTAGTAGTGGTAGTAGTAGTAATAGCAGTGATGGTGGTAGTAGTAGTAGTAGTGGTAATAGTAGTAATAGCAGTGATGGTATTAGTAGTAGTAGTGGTGGTGGTAATAGTAGTAGTGGTGGTAGTAGTAGTAGCAACTGTAGTAGTAGTACCAGTAGTAGTAGTAGTGGTTGTAGTGGTGGTGGTGGTGGTAGTAGTAGTAGTAGTAGTGGTAGTAGTAGTAGTAGTGGTGGTAGTAGTAGTAGCAGTAGTAGTGGAGGTAGTGGTAATAGTAGTAATAGCAGTGATGGCAGTAGTAGTAGTAGTGGTGGTGGTAGTAGTAGTAGTAGTGGCGGTAGTAGTAGTAGTAGTAGTAGTAGTAGAGGTAGTGGTAATAGTAGTAGTAGTAGTAGTGGTAGTAGCAATAGTAGTACCAGTAGTAGTAGTGGTGGTGGTAGTAGTAGTGTTAGTAGTACCAGTAGTAGTAGCAGTAGTAGTGGAGGTAGTGGTAATAGTAGTAATAGCAGTGATGGTAGTAGTAGTAGTGGTCGTAGTAATAGTAGTAGTAGTGGTAGTAGTAGTAATAATAGTACCAGTAGTAGTAGCAGTAGTGGCAGTATTAGTGGAGGTAGTGGTAATAGTAGTAATAGCAGTGATGGTAGTAGTAGTAGTGGTGGTGGTAATAGTAGTAGTGGTGGTAGTAGTAGTAGTAGCAACTGTAGTAGTACCAGTAGTAGTAGTAGTGGAAGTAGTAGTGGTGGTGGTAGCAGTAGTAGTAGTGGTAGTAGTAGTAATAGCATTGATGGTAGTAGTAGTAGTAGTGGTGATGGTAATAGTAGTAATAGCAGTGATGGTAGTAGTAGTAGTAGTGGTGGTGGTAATAGTAGTAGTGGTGGTAGTAGTAGTAGTAGCAACTGTAGTAGTAGCAGCTGTAGTAGTAGTACTACCAGTAGTAGTAGTAGTAGTAGTAGTGGTAGTAGTAGTGGTGGTGGTAGTAGTAGTAGTAGTAGTAGTAGCAGTAGTAGTGGAGGTAGTGGTAATAGTAGTAGTAGTGGTAGTAGTAATAGTAGTAGTAGTAGTAGTAGTGGTAGTAGTAATAGTAGTACCAGTAGTAGTAGTGGTAGTAGTACCAGTAGTAGTAGGAGTGGAGGTAGTGGTAATAGTAGTAATAGCAGTGATGGTGGTAGTAGTAGTAGTAGTAGTAGTAGTAGTAGGTAGTAGTAGGTAGTAGTAGTAGTGGTAGTAGTAATAGTAGTAGTAGTATTGATAGTAGTAGTAATGGCAGTAGTAGTAATAGTAGTACCAGTAGTAGTAGTAGTAGTGGTAGTGGTAGTGGTAGCAGTAGTAGTGGAGGTAGTGGTAATAGTAGTAGTAGTAGTAGTGGTAGTGGTAGTAGTAGTGGTGGTGATAGTAGTAGTAGTGGCGGTAGTAGTAGTAGCAGTAGTAGTAGTAGTAGTAGTAGTAGTAGTAGTAGTGGAGGTAGTGGTAATAGTAGTAGTAGTGGTAGTAGTAATAGTAGTACCAGTAGTAGTAGTGGTGGTGGTAGTAGTAGTGTTAGTAGTACCAGTAGTAGTAGTAGTAGTAGTGGAGGTAGTGGTAATAGTAGTAATAGCAGTGATGGTAGTAGTAGTGGTCGTAGTAATAGTAGTAGTAGTGGTAGTAGTAGTAGTAATAATAGTACCAGTAGTAGTAGCAGTAGTGGCAGTATTAGTGGAGGTAGTGGTAATAGTAGTAATAGCAGTGATGGTAGTAGTAGTAGTAGTGGTGGTGGTAATAGTACTAGTGGTGGTAGTAGTAGTAGTAGCAACTGTAGTAGTACCAGTAGTAGTAGTGGAAGTAGTAGTGGTGGTGGTAGTAGTAGTAGTAGTGGTAGTAGTAGTAATAGCATTGATGGTAGTAGTAGTAGTAGTAGTGGTGATGGTAATAGTAGTAATAGCAGTGATGGTAGTAGTAGTAGTAGTGGTGGTGGTAATAGTAGTAGTGGTGGTAGTAGTAGTAGTAGTAGCAACTGTAGTAGTAGCAGCTGTAGTAGTAGTACTACCAGTAGTAGTAGTAGTAGTGGTAGTAGTAGTGGTGGTAGTAGTGGTAGTAGTAGTAGTAGTAGTAGCAGTAGTAGTGGAGGTAGTGGTAATAGTAGTAATAGCAGTGATGGTAGTAGTAGTAGTGGTGGTGGTAATAGTAGTAGTAGTAGCAACTGTAGTAGTTGTACCAGTAGTAGTAGTAGTAGTGGTAGTAGTAGTAATAGCAGTGATGGTGGTAGTAGTAGTAGTAGTAGTAGTGGTAATAGTAGTAATAGCAGTGATGGTATTAGTAGTAGTAGTGGTGGTGGTAATAGTAGTAGTGGTGGTAGTAGTAGTAGCAACTGTAGTAGTAGTACCAGTAGTAGTAGTAGTGGTTGTAGTGGTGGTGGTGGTGGTGGTAGTAGTAGTAGTAGTAGTAGTAGTAGTAGTAGTAGTAGTGGTGGTAGTAGTAGTAGCAGTAGTAGTGGAGGTAGTGGTAATAGTAGTAATAGCAGTGATGGCAGTAGTAGTAGTAGTGGTGGTGGTAGTAGTAGTAGTGGCGGTAGTAGTAGTAGTAGTAGTAGTAGAGGTAGTGGTAATAGTAGTAGTAGTAGTGGTAGTAGTAATAGTAGTACCAGTAGTAGTAGTGGTGGTGGTAGTAGTAGTAGTGTTAGTAGTACCAGTAGTAGTAGCAGTAGTAGTGGAGGTAGTGGTAATAGTAGTAATAGCAGTGATGGTAGTAGTAGTAGTGGTCGTAGTAATAGTAGTAGTAGTGGTAGTAGTAGTAATAATAGTACCAGTAGTAGTAGCAGTAGTGGCAGTATTAGTGGAGGTAGTGGTAATAGTAGTAATAGCAGTGATGGTAGTAGTAGTAGTGGTGGTGGTAATAGTAGTAGTGGTGGTAGTAGTAGTAGTAGCAACTGTAGTAGTACCAGTAGTAGTAGTAGTAGTGGAAGTAGTAGTGGTGGTGGTAGTAGTAGTAGTGGTAGTAGTAGTAATAGCATTGATGGTAGTAGTAGTAGTAGTGGTGATGGTAATAGTAGTAATAGCAGTGATGGTAGTAGTAGTAGTAGTGGTGGTGGTAATAGTAGTAGTGGTGGTAGTAGTAGTAGTAGTAGCAACTGTAGTAGTAGCAGCTGTAGTAGTAGTACTACCAGTAGTAGTAGTAGTAGTAGTAGTGGTAGTAGTAGTGGTGGTGGTAGTGGTAGTAGTAGTAGTAGTAGTAGTAGCAGTAGTAGTG
Organism: Metallyticus violacea; assembly: GCA_030762175.1. Taxonomy (NCBI): domain Eukaryota; kingdom Metazoa; phylum Arthropoda; class Insecta; order Mantodea; family Metallyticidae; genus Metallyticus; species Metallyticus violacea. The sequence goes on along the minus strand of CM060846.1, from coordinate 281,952,368 downwards.
GAGGTAGTGGTAATAGTAGTAATAGCAGTGATGGTAGTAGTAGTAGTGGTGGTGGTAATAGTAGTAGTAGTAGCAACTGTAGTAGTAGTACCAGTAGTAGTAGTAGTAGTAGTAGTGGTAGTAGTAGTAATAGCAGTGATGGTGGTAGTAGTAGTAGTAGTAGTAGTAGTAGTAGTAGTAGTAGTAGTAGTAGTAGTAGTAGTGGTAATAGTAGTAATAGCAGTGATGGTATTAGTAGTAGTAGTGGTGGTGGTAATAGTAGTAGTGGTGGTAGTAGTAGTAGCAACTGTAGTAGTAGTACCAGTAGTAGTAGTAGTGGTTGTAGTGGTGGTGGTGGTGGTGGTAGTAGTAGTAGTAGTAGTACTAGTAGTAGTAGTAGTAGTAGTAGTGGTGGTGGTAGTAGTAGTAGCAGTAGTAGTGGAGGTAGTGGTAATAGTAGTAATAGCAGTGATGGCAGTAGTAGTAGTGGTGGTGGTGGTGGTAATAGTAGTAGCAACTGTAGTAGTAGCTGCTGTAGTAGTAGTAGTAGTAGTAGTAGTAGTAGTAGTAGTAGTAGTAGTAGTAGTAGTAGTAGTGGTGGTGGTGGTGGTAGTAGTAGTAGTATTATTTGTCTATTTTTTCAGTAGCATCTTAACAATAAAACTTAAACATGCGCACGGATCCAACGCATGGTAAGTGCTTTTATAATATGCTAGATCTGTTTGATTTAATACACGTTGTTAGATTAAATATTTCAATAAAGCTATTATATATAACAATAAAGTTAATATATATAAAGTATAATATGCAAAAATATAAAGAGAAATTAGAAAGAAGTCACATTTGGAATATCACACTCATAGCTGGATTCAGGATTTCCCACTCCTCTGTTTTCCACCTTTTCAAACTTGAGCTGTTTCACTTTCATATTTAACTAATCCCTCTCCTCCTTCATTCTTTGCCTGCAGAGCTCAACATGACCATCTCCCTCTGTTCGATCCGGTAAAGAATTGTGGTAGAAAGTTTTCCCTCCATTCTTCCGTATCTTTACATTCATCCATAATGGAAGTCCATGATTTCCCCTCCTTGTAGATGTGGAAAATTCTCCGCTTGTAGTCGTCCGCGATCTTAATTCTTAATCCGAGTTACGCGATCATGTAATTTTATATACTGAACCATCCCCCATTGAGATTTTGGTCTCAATTGTACTTCTAGTACCAACCCTACATTACGCAATTGTATGCTGCTTATCCATGTCCCTCAAGTAGTTTTTAACATTTCTCCGTATTCTCTTTTTATTCCTCGACTCGCCATTGAGGTCTCTGAGCAAAATTTGTCGGCCGTTTCATGCCCTGAATTGAATGGGACGCTGATGACCTGAGATGTTAAAGAGTCAAAAAAAAAAAAAAAAAAAAAAAAAAGCCCGCCATCCAAATGAGGCCGTTCTCTATAGTTTTCAAACTATTTTTGATAGACGAATTTCCTAAAGATGTGTATATTCCGAAGTACTCTGTTGACCATTAAAATTGCAACGTGTTAAACCGACCCCACGTTTACTCCGAAGGAACGAGTGTTACTCCTCAAAAATACAATAGCAATACCAGCAGGTGTCTGATTTGAACAAGGGAGAATTGTGCCATGCCGCATATAAGTGCGGGATACCATTCCGAGGGATTGGTGCTGGTGTTGGACGAATTGCGTTCATAGCCAAACGAATATGAGATCAGTGTATCAGGTAGGATGAACACACAGGCCTGAAGGGTACAAAACAAGGTGGGAGTATTTTGACCATTTACATTTTTGAATAACAATATGATAACGGAATGCAAGAAGTTTAGGATGATCGTGAATTTTATAGCCTACATGATATAGGTAGTTTGTGTGGAAAAGTACAGATAAAGTTCCTGACCGAATAACATTTCTAATTGTTTCAATACAAACTATAAAAGGTATGTACGGGCTGTAGCTCAAACGATTTCTTATGAGGTAAGTTTGGCTTTGGTTTTATTATCTTTTATTTTTATTGGTACGATTGTTATATTCTTATCTAATCATTCAATAACAAGTTTTAGCTGGTATACAGCTTCCGCACTGTGATACTGCATATTGTACTCTACAATATATTCAGACTAAATAGTTTCTACACGAAACAAAATCACGCCACCTACAAAGATCCTTCAGAAATTGTAAAACAAGCTTGCATACATTATACTCCACCAATGGGGTAGTTAGCCAGTGGAGTATGGATATTCCTATAAGGCATATCTTAAAGAGATGAAATGTTGCTGAGGCAAGTAAAAGAACATCAAGCCTGAATGAAAATGCCTCTGGGCAAAATTTATTGGTCTTTTCACGTTTTGAATTGCTTTGACCCTGATGACCAGAAATGTTAAACAGTGTTCTTAAATAAATATAACAAAAATCCCTCATAATTTCGACTTTTCTATTCCAGCATTCGAGCTACTGAACTTTCCGTAGATATTACCATAAATAATGGATTAAATACTATTTATGGCTTCGCCCGTATTATTGTCATTATTATAACCAAAGTTATTATCATTGATTTAAGTATTTTATTTCCCAAGTTGATATAATATGTAATAACCATGAATAATATATATTTAACAGTTTAATGGTCTTGTTCATACGTAGTATAACTGAAGGTTCATGTTAGAAGGAATCTCTATGCTTTGCCTGCCATAGAGAGAAAACCCTCCGGACAATAGTAGTATTGTGAAAGGCAGGTTCTTAGGAGAGCTGCCGCTCGTTTAACTCGCGTAAGATTTAAACGCGCTAGAGCTAAACACCTCACCAGTTGAAGTGACAATTCTCCTTCAAACTTACGTATAACAGAATAGTTTTTAAATTCCCCAAGCGAAGTACAAATCAGATGAGGCCAAGCACAACTGAATCTTGCTAGTAACAGAGCTTAGTTTAAAGTTATGAAGTTAGACGCGATGCTCCGGCAGATTTCGCGGGGCTTGAGCGCCCCAACGATGTATGTTCGAATTCTGTATAAAAAGGCAGGTTTGGGCGCCGTGCGAGAAATTCACATTCACATCTTTGGCTTTAGGTTCTTCGCTGCATTCGTGCATATTAGATTCTCCGACTTTCAAGTCGTTCCTACCTCAATTTTAGTCAAATCTTCAGATTCTTTGTTCGTAGCTGAACTGATTTTTAAGTTCCATTCAGTGTAATCAGCTAGTCAAAATACGAAGAAAATGTCTACATAGCAAATAAGTACCAAGCCTGCGATTTTAGTGAATTTTTCTCATCGGGAGAAATAGCCCGCCGAGTAGGCATCGCGGAATAATCATACACAGCATTCATTCTACATACGGAAGAGCAGTTAGGTTCATCGAAGAATCTTGTTAAATAAACCATTGGTGAAAGTTACTTCTAGGGGCCTATTTATTTGTAACAGTGATACCTCTTCCTAACCTATTAATTCAATATCAACAAAACAGCGAAACCTACCTGAGGTCTTGCTACTTCTACTTGGGACTGAAGTAGCAAAGCAACACCATCTGCGAATCTACATCAGCAGCTGAGGCAATATTCACCTACTTCCAGTCTACAACGTGAGGCCACCTACAGCTGGGCCTACTGTCGTCGTTCTCGCAGCATTACAGTCTCATATTTTGGTTACCCAACATGTGGCCATTTTGAAACAAACACTCCACCAGCGATACTAACCCATATTTTTGGCATCCAACGCGAAGTCATTTTAAAACAAACATCAAAATCAACGTAACAGTCCCATGGACGAGCGTCATCCCACAGTAATCTGACTCAAGTCCAGTTCATAGCTGCCCGAGAATGATTAATGATAGCTTGGCTGAATGAGCTCACGAGTCTTTTTGGATTAAGTTTCCCAGGCATTCATTTTAATACCTGAGAAAAAATGCCTGATAAAAACCTCGTTCAGAAAACTGATTCAATTAGGAATGACGAATGTTACCAGTAGATCAAGTCCATGTTCAGGTAATAACACTAATGATATTATTTACATATAACATGCAAGCAAGCAAAAATAAATTCAATTCAAAGAATTAAGTTATACGCCCTTTGTAAGTAATAGTAATTGTAAGTAATTACTAAAAATAATACCAGTTAAAAAAAACAAAGTGAACTTACGGGAAACTGACGCTATCATAATATCTTAAATATATATTTATATCATTACATCATTAAGCGAATTTAAATTTAGATATTAGTTTATGACGATGGTTATCCTTTAAAAAGGCACAACTTTTAAGTAGCATTGACAGGGGAACAAAAAAGTTTAATTAAAAATAATTATGTGTTAATAATGCTTCATCGAATATAGCTGTATAATTGTTTACCCAATTAACCTTTTAAACTTTCTTTTAGGCATTTAAAATTTAAAACACATGACATTAAATGGCTGATTCACAAAGCCACGCCAGCTTTTAGAAGCTTGAACTTCTGTTTATTTTGAATCCATTTGCCTATCTAATCTTTAGGGACATATGTTTTATGAGTTTCCCAGACTGGAGAAACGTGGCTTGAAAACAATCACAAATTTATTTACATATTCGCCACCTTGAACTTCTAAAAAGGGAATGTGTGGGTAGACCCAAAATCTAAACAAGTCCTTAAATTCCCTGATTTGGTATAGGTGACTTATGATAAAGTTTTGCATCCAAAATCCAATAATAGAAACAGCAGTTAATAAAGCAGTAGGGTGCGTTAATGACAGAAATATAACAAAGAATAAAGTTCTCAGGAAAATGGGAATTATTCCTGGGACTTGCTTAGTGTGTAAACACTTTGCAAAATCTGGATGAAGCAAGGATAAGACAGGCTGGCTTCAGAGTAATAAAACAGTAAAAATGGGTCCATCAAGAAAGAAGAGATGAAAAAGAACAGCTAGCAGCAAAGACTATGAATAAAACATGATTACCACTAGCAGTATTATAAAACGTATCAAAATATAAAATTGTATTATAAGATGCATAATTTTTCTACGTTATTTTCTGCGAACTTAAGTTTTACTAATGTCCTATCCATTTTCTCAAAACTGCTCAACCTAATTAAGTGAATTTTTGTGCTTATTTTTCATGTAGAACTAAGCAATCTGAATAGTCTGGAAATCCAATATTGAGTAACATATTCTTTTAAAAATTAATAACCAGAAAAGTATTAGTAAAACTTCCTCGCAAGTTAACATTCTTCTTCCCTACAAATAAGCCATAAACTTAATTCAGTGTGTCCCATAGTTTTTTTAGAAAAAGAACGTTCAATACAGTAACATGTTAAATTATTTATAACAATGTGAATATAATTATTGAAAACAATAAATAAAAGGTACATTTTCCTTAAGACATTTCATTAAGCATGCTTATTAAGCATTTGTGCTAATGGTTAGGCAAGTAAATCTAAAATCTCATTTATGAGGATGGTTTAAAGAAAATGTTGAATTTTTGTAGCGTCGTATGTTTATTGCCCCCTAAGTGAATTCCAGTCTAAATTTTAGTCTGTTAGGAAAGTTTGCATATAAATACGAAAACAATTTTTTATTAATACAGAGTTTCACTTACTTAGCAGTCTCAAGTCTGAACAAAACGGGCGGGGAAATTTTGTACCTAAGGTCTATTATAACTGTCCCAACCGTCGCAAAATAAACGCATTTAAGTGGTTTCGTCCCAAGCACCCAGTGCCGAATGTACAGCAAAAACGCTATTATAAGTTGCGGAAACTTTTTTTTAGACTGAAATTCCATAGCTTCTGTTATTCTGCTTGCATTTATGTGACATTCTTTATATCAGATATGTTGTATAATATACAGAAGGATAACTTGACTTTGTTTCCTTACTGAAAGTTAATCGGTTATTGTGAAATATTTCATTTTATATTTTAAACATTTAAATACAATGTAAGTTTTACATACCCCAGAAGAAAAAGTCAACAGGTCCAATTGTATATAATAAATTACAATTTCTGAGCATTTTATGAATTTTTCTCTTGGAAATAATATATTTTTCCTCATGCATATCCTTGTGCTTTATGTTCTTGAAGATTATTGCTTTGTTTCCGTCATGGTCATTAGAAGGTATGGATGTACACTACCTTTCTTTACGTCATCTATTGTTTACACCATACAGCAGAATGCAAGGCCATGCATGTTGGGACTCTTTGCATGACATGGGTGGATACAGTAGAAAACATGCCAGCAAACCTCCCAAGCTTTACAGTTAAAAACAATGCAGATTCGATCAGGTTTAAGTGGTAAGGATTTGAACAAGTAACTGCACAAAGCATGTAATTTTCTGCGTGGGTAACTCTAAAGCTCATGCTGTTTGACTGACAGATCTATGAGATATAGCAAATAAAACTATAAACCCGTGTTAAGCATTGAACTCCTGAACCTTGTGAAAGTTGTTTTACGAGTCTCCCCTTATACACAAGTGCGGCGTACACATACACAATCGGCAATCATCTTTACCTCATGGCATTTCAACACATGACCTACATAGGAACGTGCCCTGACGATGGCTGGGGCGGAATTTGTCCACTCCTCTGTAGTTCCTGAATACTTATGAGATAAACATATCCATCTTTTGTGTACTTGTTTGTTATAGCTTGTTGGTTTCGTAACGGGCTGGTTGTTGCACTTCTCTGCCTGGGAAATGGCAGACGTTTCAGAAACTATAAGGTGCTGCTATCAACTTCACTTTCTAAGCCCATTAAAATCCGCTGGTGTTTATTACCTCTCTGTCTCTCCATCTGTCACTTTCCCTTTTCACTGAAGCGCCTTGTGTAATGTAACCTATACCTCGATTTCTCACCTCTACTTCAGAAAAACGTATAAAAGAAAATTAGCTTGAAATGAAACTCCTTTCAGCTTTGTATTGGTACAAGTAAAAGCTGGAAATTTTTTCTACTTAAAAGACCTATTTAGTTGAATCTTTGCAAGCAGAGGGAAATCGACGATCGCCGAGCTCAGAACTGCAGTTGCTAATCTTCTTCAGGGCTTCTCAAATCTATTTTTATAGTTTAAAATGCAGTGTATTGAGTTTCAGTAACAGAAAACGGGTAGTTATATTTCATACAGTAATGTTTCTGTTGATATCCTTCCATTTTGCACCCATTTTACGGTTAATTATTGTTGTGAAAAACCTTCAATTTGGAGTACCACTTCATGTTCATTAGATGCTATTATTGTTACCTCCAATGAGGCAGAAAAATTATCAGGTTGGCTGATAATATCTCTTACAATTTCCTGACATTTTTTCTGGACAGAATACTTGAAACGAACACACCATGACGTTGTAATAAGCTACCAAGAGTTTTTTTCCCCTTTCTCTAAAGCTAGAGGAATATCTTTCAGTTAGCGAGCTTCTTTAATAATTGATTAATTGATTTATTGTTGTTGGAGTAAGCAGTAGGAACCTATGTGTACTCCTCCAATGCTAACTTGTAGTTTCAGATCTAGAACTTCAGTTAGCTTTAGAATCTTTCCTGCAAGTTTAAGAATTACATCTCCTAAAGGATTGTATACTAATAGAGAAGTTCGTGTTTGAGGAGCTTCACACTCTAGTAAGATGGGTTTTGCCTTCTCATCTGACTGTTTACATTGATAAATTTTCATGGCGGAGCCCCATGTCTCTCATTTCAATAACTCTCCTGTTTTGTTTCCTATGGTCTTAAGCCAGGGTGCTATCGAATGCTTTTAACAAGAATTTTATCATTTCTTGATCAGGAAAATTCTTTCATCTTATGTGGTGTTCTTTCTAAGTTCGTTTGTTGATATACTGCCGTTCTAGCACGGTTTTTTTTTTTTTTTTTTTTTTGCTAATGCCTAATAGTTACTATTCAATTATTTCATGTTATCCTTAATTATTAATTGTGGTGACTCAAATAATGAACAAAGGCAATTCAACTATTAATTGTAATAGATCTCAAGTTTCCTAGCGATTTTCAATTTTGATATTTCCATATTTATACAGCGAGGTTATTTGAGTTACCGGCCACCTATACGTAGCTGCTTACTGAAGAAGTGCAGTCATCGCAACAGTGGGGAAAAACAGGGTCGCCGCGCGTTTAGAATTTATATTTTTATTTTATATTTTTATTAAATAAATGGAATGATACTGTGTTTCAAATTGATGAAAATAATAAGCAATAAGCTGTGTTACAAGAGAGGTTGAAAACGATGCCTCCCAGCGGCAATACATTGCAAGAATCTGCATTGGCTATTCCTGTACTTCATCTAACTTATCTTCGGTAAGCACACAGAGGTTTGGATTACATTTTTGTCATTAAGAAACCCTGTCTCTCGTAACTTTATGACAAGTTGAACAGTTTTTGTACCTGGAACACATTGTCTTGCAAATTATTTTACCACTTCTCTGCAAGAATCCAATTTCGCATTCAAGGTTCACTTTAATGGGCACTTTAAAGCAAGGAATATAGTTAACCATAACATTTTATTTTCATCGCAGGTAAAAACCATTCAAGAATGTGTATGTGTAATGACATAACTAACAAAGAATAAATTAACACATAATTTACAAACGGTGAAAGCACCGAGTAAAACAAATGTAAACCACTCGCTAACATAGCCTCTGTCAAATTAGCTAAAATGTGCTAACTGCAGATGCATTATAGGCCTTGACGACTGACAGCGTTCTTGTTATCTGATATTAAATAACCTCGCTGTACATTTATATTGGTAGAAAAGTACAATAATCTTGTTTGTCGAAACGTAATTTCCACATACGTTGAGACACTTATCCCACTGTAAAACTCTAAAACACTGAGTGCGCTATGGAAGAAGTTCCTGATTTGCTGCTGGAATAATTGTCGAATTGCGTCTTATATCTTAGTCCGACGCGGATCTCTTCCCTTTAAAGAAAGCAGGGAAACGCGGTAACATGTCAGGGCTGTAAGGTGGGAGCGTTAGTACTTTCCATCTGAATTGCTGAATTTTGGTGCACACAATGTTGCCAGTTTAAAATGACACCATCCGAAAATACTCCTGGGCGTTTTGGATTTCTTGCCCGCCACAACCTCTCAAGTGTTTCGGCATGCCGCACCGTCGAGCCTATTTCCAAATCGGAAAAAAAAAATTATTATACTTTCATTTTAAGATTGAACGGCACCTACTCTGCCAAAAGTGGTGTTCGACTTATGCACTGTGTGTCACGAATGCAAGGAAGTCAACGCGTGATGGTCACTACACTACAGAACAAAGTCCAGCAGAATTACCGACACTTTCCTATAACCACGTCTGCTGGGTTTTCAAATCAGTGAGCCTCATATATTTCCACACCATAACTAACTCTGAGTGTTCTGAACAGCTTCATAGTCATTTTATAGGAAGATGAAAGAACTTATATCTTTCCCTTTTCTAGAGCTTTAGAGCAGTCAAAATAATTTAGGGTATTCAATAGCGGGCTCCACCGGTAACAAATATCTAGTGAATCTTTCTTGAGAACTAGAAACATCCATTGCTCATACACAGTACTTACACTGCTGACTGATTAGTGTACAACGCCCGTTTTTACTACTGAGGCACCGCAGGTGGGGACACTGATGATACATGAGATAAATGATGTATTGGGAATTGATATTTTTTAAGGAAGGAAACGTACCAAGTTTTTGGTACCTTCCCGACATTTGCTATTTTATGCGGACTGAGGAAAACCTGGAAAAATCCCCCGTCAGGGAGGACGGTCCTGGTGGAATTCGAACCCCAGACCTCCCTCTCACAGGTCTGCGCCGTAACGACCTTGGCCGACCGTGGCGGTGCAATATTTACAGATTTACAGATCCGACTATTATACATTTGAAAATCTTTAAAGTGAAATTATTAAAATTGATTACTTGGAGGTATGTACCTGGAATATTTTCATTTTTAAACTGAAAATATCTGATGTATTTACATGCAATTACATTAAATATTATTTTTCCACAGCAATGCAGAGCAAAATGTTTAATCTATTTACATAAATTATGCATTAAACCTGGTTTGCAATATGCATAAAGTTTAAAAAAAAAAAAAAAAAAAAAAAGTGTTTCACACACTTAAAACTTTTTTTTTTTTTTCATTGTTTAAGTATCATACAATCTGTAACCTTCTCCAGTTTTTTTTTTTACGGCAATACTCGTTTTGGCAATAAACGTAATCTATTTCTAGCTTGGTTTAGTGATATCTCGTTGTCAGGGTTATTTCGACCAGATTAGATTCTTTAGGAGGTGGCTTTTGCTCTGCAACTGCGCTCCAATTATTGATTTTCCAGCAGTTTTCAATAGGTTTGGGATCTGAACTGTAGGAGTTTCTTGGTGTTCAAGTAAATGCCTTATAAATGGCGTACTTAAACTTTTTGGGACGATATTGCAGAACAAAGTATAAATTTAGCAAAATATAACTAATAAGTAATATACCTAACTATTTATCATGTGGCAAGGCGCAGAATCGTCCTGGAAAGTGAGGTTATATACTGACTCAAAATGACCCACAATTATTGGAAGTAAACTATCTCGTAAAAGCATTGTGTATGATTCTGCATTTTCAGTCCTTCCACAAAATGTAATGCATAACTAGAAATCAGTCATACGCTCTGTAAACTTCACTATTCTCTCAAAACATTCTCTCCATAATAAAACAGCAACAAGCATTTAATTCATTTAAAAAAAACAAAATGATCTACGTAATGCAATATGTATTTCCAATACTGTATGCTCATGTTTAGCGTGTACTTTATTGTACAGCTCCTAATGTTACTTTAAATTCTGTAGCATTCTTGTTTTTTACAGCTCAAATTTGATTGTACGGTATTCACTTAATTTTTTGCAGCATTCTTTCTCGGCTGTTCACTTATTCCATTAATTTTACTAAGTTTCTGCATTCCGCTTATATTAGATATTCTAAAGCTGTTCCTTTCACTAATCTTTTCTTTCCTTTAATCTCTGCATAAGCAAATACAAGCCTAATACTATTTTTCCTTCACGGTTAATTTCAGTTATAAATATACCAATGTGAAATAGTGTTCACATTGACGTTTGCGCGGTATATATTTTTAATAGTCGTTTATAATTCAACAACAACCCACGATTTTTTTCTATCTACTCAGTCATAAGCATTATCCAAATTTTCGTAAAGAAGCAAAACTGCACGGCTACAATCTGTTCATTTTTATAAGATGATTAATAGTAAAATTGTGCTCTATTTAGAACACATTGTCTTTCATCTACTAGTTTATCAATTATTGAAGTCTTCTCTTTTCAACATTGCTATAGGATTTAAAAATGATTATGCCTTCATAATTATTACGCTCAAATCTATTTCGCTCTTTCTAGCAACGTTTCTTGATAACATTTTTAATAAAAGGAATAAAATATTATTTAATTAAATTGCTTTAATTCCATTTAAATTATAAACATTAGTTTTGACTTGCTACATTCTAGTTCTTATTTATATGTAATCTTAATTTTAGTTAAATTTGCAGCTGTTTGAAAATAGCTGAGACATATTATTTTTATTCACTAAATTGCCTTTGTCAAAATATTTTATTTCATTTTCCTCAATTTAATATAATATGATTTTAATATATATACTTTCCAGGATAAGGCACTGAAATCTGTCACCTCAAATATCCCCAACACTGTTACTGATAATGACGAGCTGTTTTTTCTAGATTTAAAACACGTTAGGTTCCATAAATGTTACGTATAGAGAATAAATAAGAAAATTTTACATTTTCAGCAAAAGTTATATTTTCTAATAAATCAATAACGATAAGCGTAAGAGAAATGAATAGGAATATAATAATATCAATATCAATAATAATAATAATAATAATAATAATAATAATAATAATGGCGTTTACCGTGCGTTTCTAATGGAAATAACTTACAACTTATCGATTTTAAAGTTAATTATTCAGATTAAATGTCTGTGTACTAACAAAAAACAAAACATAAAAAAATGAAATTATAAAAAATAGTAAAAATATAGGTCTTTTGCTTACTACTGGTTATATTTTAATCCCAGTAAGGTTGTTGAAGCTTTAGAAATGGTAATTAACAATGCGGAAAAAGCTGATATACCTTTCGTGTATGTTTGAGTGTAGAAAAAATGCAATGCTTTCCTGTGATTTGAAAGCTCAGAATATCCTGAGAGACAGCCACCTCGTAAAATGTTAGCAAATCTCTTCAACTAATTAAGGGAAACTGGAAGGATATTGCCTCGGAAATGTGTCCGAAACAGAGTAACTGGAGAAGATGAAATTAATATTCCAGCTGCAGTTGAAGTAAACCCACAACTTAGTTCCCGTAATATTGCCAGAAGACATGACTTAAGCCAAAGAAGTGTACCAGGGATGTTTCATAGTTAAAAGTTCCATCTATATCAAGTTTCTCCCCATCAAGAGCTACATGGAGGCAATTTTTAAAATATGTAAATTTCTGTCAGTGGAAATTAACACAAGACACGTTACATGTAACCTCTTTACTGATTAAGTAACATTTACAAACCCACGCGCAAGTTAATCTTAACAACGTCAATACCAATCCTCGCTGATTTCAAATGGAATATTAGAGGCGAAACGTATGGTGGGAAGTAACCTCTTTACTGATGAAGTAACATTTACAAACCGACAAGCAAGTTAATTTTAACAACGTCAATTTCAGCTGGAACATTAGCGGAGAAATGTATGGTGCGGAGTCATTGGCCCTGATTTGATAGAGCCTTTTACGTAGACAGTTCAATTAATTCCACAAAGCGCGTAAATTTCCTAAAAACTAACTACACCTTTGTTAGAATACATTCCTCTAAGAATTAGGGAAAGCCAGAAGCATAAACTGCATGGCTGTCCAGCTCATTTTGACCACAAGTTCTTCCTCCTTGTTTGAGATTTTTAACCCCATCCTCAATACTTATAAATGGCAAATGCCGGAAAGTACGCTACACTTAGTCCTAAAACATTTGCTTCCTTAAAAAAAAAAACATGCCTACGATGCACCACAAAAACGGCGTTAAATAATATTTAAAAAAAAGAAACTCATTTTACAAGGCATAGTGAATTACCCTTAACAGACCTGTGTTCCAGACCACTGGATTAGCCCTGGGGACTGTGCCAGTTGGCTAACCCATCTTCTGATTTTTATTTTTTATGGGAAAAATTTCGACTACATGAAAATAAATTCAGCAACGTGTAGTAGCAGCATGCACCAAAGTGCAGTCAAGACCGAGAATTTGTTTTTCAGAGAAGTAACCATTTTTAAAATCTATGAGTAGACACATTTCCTAGACTTACGGTAATAGGAAGGTAATACAATACAGCTAGTGATAATAAAGAAAACAAGAGAATGAAAAACAGAAAACAATTAATTAGCACAATATTGTTAATTTATTTTAAATCCATAACGCATTAAATTATTGAAATAGAAAAATGCCGCAAAAACAGCAAAACAGCAAAAACAGTAGCAGAAGTACTAGCAGTAGCAGCAGCATTAGTAGTAGTAGTAGTAGCACCAGCAGTAGTTACAGTAGTAGTAGTAGTATTAGTAGTATTAGTAGTATCAGTAGTAGCAGCAGTAGTCGTAGTATTAGCAGCAGCAACAGCAGTAGTAGAAGTAATATTTTATAGTAGTAGTAGTAGCAGCAGCAGCAGCAGCAGCAGCAGCAGCAGCAGCAGCAGCAGTAGTAGTAGTAGTAGTAGTAGTAGTAGTAGTAGTAGTAGTAGTATTGGGGTTTGTGGTAGTGATGGTAATTAATTTTTACTAACTTAAATGTTTATTGATTCATTAAAAACATAAATTTGTTCTAAAGTGGTATCTTTTTGTGATCAAAATTAATTCTCTACATGTTCCAGTTGTGCACGCTTATGTGCTCTTAAATGTAACAAAAACAGCTCGTTGGAATTAATAAAATTTAGGGAATATTTCCGGTGGTAGTTTTAAGCTTCTCACTCTATAACTATACTTTGTAATTGCTCATTCCAATATTTCAAATTGTGTTCAAGTTAATTAAAGATGTAAACTAATATATTTCTAATATTAGTTTTTAAAATGTGATTATTCGTCTTATTATACATATGTTTGTATAAAAACCATGCACTTGTTTTAATAACATTCTCTAATTGTAATCATTTTAGTCTTATATTCATGAACAACGGCCCATTTTTTTCTTTGTTTTTTATTGTTACATACTTCGAAAGGATAAGTTAGTATGCTGTGTATGCAAATCTTAATACTCAGGTTTTTTGATAATATTTTCAATATTCAACTTTCACTTTTAGATTTTAAGTGGATATTTGCCAAATGCTTTAAGAACTTATGCCACATCACATAATTTACGAAATATATGCACGGTGTTGGTGGATAAGGATATGCTATAACCACAACTACTGCCATATCTCAAATATGCATGCTCGCTCAGAACTAACTCCAGGTAAAATCAAATCTTGAATTACATCAGCGAAACTCTATCTGCTCTGCATGAACAGCGCCAGTGCCCTCAGAAACATCCGGAGCACCCCAATCTTCCCTAGAGCACAGTTTCCTCCTTACGTTATCTTACCCCATCCATTCAATTTAGTTTTCGTCGTTGCTGTAAAATGTTTCGCTTCAATATCGCCACTTCTGCGACTATCACTACATCCGTCGGTGTTTATCATTTTCTGGTTTTTATTTTGTCAATATCTAACCATGCTCTTTCATGTTGTTCAATGTCTCCATTTATAAGTTTTTTCTTAGCTATTAATTTCTTTAAATAAACCCCTGTTACTCATATGCATTTCTTCTGTCCATGCTACTGTTGTACATGCCATGATCACTGTTTATGCATATTATGTCTTTGCTTTTTTAATCCTTTTAAAGGTCGGAGAAAGTTTTTTAATGCAACCTTAACAAATTAACGGCGTCATCATATTTTCTAATATCTTACTTTCTTCATAATTAATTTTCCTCCTCCTTAAATCAGTTAAGTTGCTTAATTGTACAGGCTAGTGAAATTTGAAATCACTTTAATGTGGTTTGCCTGTTCAGATATATACCAAATATTTATGGTGTTATAGGTAAGCAATTATCCATATATCATATTGGTTCTGGCTGTCTAATGCTAATATACTTGTCTCGTAGGCCCAAGACTACGGGATCCAATCTAGGCCAGTGTCGATGGATTTTTTCGTGCGTAAAAGCCTACGGTATGACTTCGTTCTGAAGGGAAGTAAAGCCATGTGTCCCATATGGCAGATTTGCGGTACATAAAAGAACCTTTAAGTGTGAAAGAAAAGGCCTCTGAGCAAATGTTATCGGCATAAATAAACCAAATTACTTAATAGCATGATTTTCTCCCAAATGACAGCGTTTCTCAAAGTATTTTGAATTGCGGGACCACTTTTCTAAAGCTAAAATGTTTTGCGGATCACCCTATCCCTGCCTCGTCCGCAAGCAATTTTATTCTATAGTTTTTCATGTTTTAAGTTTTATTCATTCCCGAGGAGCGGTCTGTCACTACATCATATGAGCCCCTTTTCTTAGTATACTGCTCTAGACTTCCGCTATGATGAACATGACAGAGCAATGAATGACAGGGAAAAGCGCAGTACCGAATGCCACGGCGCCAAGTGTATATAGGTCAAGAAAAATAAATTATTTCATAGAGCGTTATAAAAATTGTGAACTAGGGCGTTCTGGTTGTAGATAAGTGAAACACAATAATATATTTGGGGCCGCATAGAATCTTATCGGGTTCAGTTTCAAAAATGGCTATGGGTACCTCATATTAAATAAAACACTCAGCTCGCAAGGATGAAGCACCTCTCAAATTTTATCGGTAGAGTTTATCCATCCTGTATATTAGTTGGAACAAATGTATTTTGGAAAAAAGTATATAAAGGCCACCTACTATAAAACTCACAGAATATTTTAGTCTCTTACACATCTATTAACTTGTGTACCATATTTCGTCAGTCTATAACAAAAAAAAAAAACATCTCCGCAACAAGGATATTTAGGGGGGAAATTTTAAAGAGCAATAAAATATTTGCATACATAACTCACATTAATAGTGTAAAAGTAGTTTTAACGTGTTGTGCGAACCTTAAAATGGTGCCCATTTGGCAGTTACACATTTTAGTAATACAAGGACGTTTTAGCTATGATATAATTTAAAACAAAATACTGAATTGTTCAAAAATGTTTTATAGTTGCTCTTAATGTTTATTTAAACTTATAGATTCAGGTTACGTTTTCAAAATTCATTACATAGCAATTTCTTAACTGCCTGTTCTCTGTGTATCGCTTCACTAGGTGATGTTCTTAGGGAGCAAGACTTTACTTTGCATAAAGAATCTACTCACGCCTTCGCTTCTCGATTGTACAACGTACCATCTCATTTGTACATGTTGTCCAGCTGAAACGATTTAAATAATTAAGGAATGCAGTACCTGTTTCAGATTAAAAAGAGCAAGTTTTAAGTCCCCCCCCCCCGTTTCATAATTAAGAGCGGGTAATCAGTAGGTGAATTTTTACAGTTTTAAACAGAACGACATGAAAGGTATTAATGCATTGCTTAATACAAATTAAATATGCCTTAATAAAGAATATTTTGTTTAATGAACAGTTAACATAATTTAACCATATACTTGATAAAATTATTTATATAATTTTATTATTGGGGCTAAGCTAACGAAAAGTGACTTTGTGCAAAAATATAAACAATAAAATACAGTTTGTAATGAAACCTCACTATGCAGTTCTGTTTTAATGCAAATGTACCAATTGTTATGTTGGAGTTCTGTTGCACTTCAGCATTGATACATGCGCTCATTTTACAACAGAATATGGGTATAATGCACAGGAAGAAGAAGACCTGTTGAGATTGCCCAATTTGACGGCCCTGGATTTTTTCTTTGGGGACATGTTAGCAGTAATATTTACGCAATCCCTGTTGACAACAGAGCGAAGCTGATTGATCGAATAAGAACATATTTTCAATTGTGGGAAAACAATGTATGTACTAAAATATCAGAAAATGCATGGAAATTTTAATTTTCTTTTTACAAAACGATTTACCAGAGGTTTGATTTCTCAGATGCAAAGCTCTTTAACGACGTGTCAACACACACGTTTCTTAAAACAAAAACCAAATGATCCTTTGTGTGACCTATCATTCCACAAAATTTGTCAATGAAGTCTTGTTACTTACTGTATGTACAGGTTACATTGGTAACGAACTATGCACAAATTTAATTCACTTAGGTTAAAAGTGAATCATATGACCAAATGTTAGTATTCTTCCTAATACTGGGAGTATATAATAGCTCACCTGTAGTAATTTCTGCTATTCTCATTGCGACCTCTAAACTCAAATAGAGATAGGAGAACGTGGTTGCACACTGCACCACCCTTTAGCCTCGAACACCCGGATTCTGAAATAAAACAGTGCTTAATGTGAAGGTGTTTAGCATGATTTGGACTTTTATGGTCGCAGCTATCTTTGAATTAAAAAAACTAGTGATAGTGGGATTCCAAGATTTCCTTCCTTTAGGTTCAAACGTCTATAAAGAATGAACTTGTACATTTATGATGCATTTTAATGCTAGATGTGTATAATGCTTAGTATAAAATTATTATTTATAGACAAATTATATATCAAATGTTTTCTCTAAACTAGTTAAGCTGCAATATCACCTTTAAAAAAAGATTTAGATATTAATGCAAATAAATTTCAGAATATGCATGGAACGGTTGTTAGGACGCTGAAATAATAAAACATTACACAGTTAACCGTTTACAAAACAAGCTGTTGCATTACTGACTTATGAGTGGGACAGCT
The DNA here is from genome assembly GCA_030762175.1 of Metallyticus violacea. Classification (NCBI taxonomy): domain Eukaryota; kingdom Metazoa; phylum Arthropoda; class Insecta; order Mantodea; family Metallyticidae; genus Metallyticus; species Metallyticus violacea. Next base: position 281,934,577 of record CM060846.1, on the reverse strand, counting down.
AGCTACTAAACAAAGAAAGAGAAAATGTGAAATGAAATTTTTCTGGAGCATAGCCGGCTCCATATTAATAGACAAATAAAAATGAAGGCATACCCAACAAGTTAAATACATTCGTTTGTGAACGCATACAACAAAGGTAGAACTGGTATAAACATATGCGTACAACGCATGGAGAATCACCGAAATCCTAAAATGTTCCTCAATTATGATCCTGCTGGTGAAGGAAGAGTTGCTCTCTGAGAGTTTCACACATATTTGTGGAATTTTCTTCTTTACGTACCATAAAATTTAAAGGAGGAAATAAATATAACTGTTAAAAATGAAGAGAATTTATGCAGCAAACCAACGGAGGGAATGAAAGGCACGTGTTTCTCTTAGAGACTATAATAAAAGAAGATGCAAGGATAGCCTATAACAACATTGGGAGTGGTCTTAAGGGCTAGATAACATACGTTTCACCGTTTCTAGCACCAACTTTTGAGAGTGTGAAAATTTTCTCACGATATCACTTTAGGTGGAATTGAAAAGGGCAATTGTGGGAAGATTGGAGAATTCTGTAGTTTTCATTCGTCTCTGGATTTAACCAATCTGATTCCCAAATCATGCGCCGGTTTTTGGTTGGTTTTTCCAAAAGTGAAGAAACCAATCGTTGCCCCTTTCTTCTGACAAGTGACCCCTGTGCTGACTAACTAGAGAACAGTTTGCGCAAAGTGGGGTACGGAGGTTTGTCTACCTTAGCTGTTATAAAAAAGAGAATATTAAAGACATGATCAAATACAGGTCTGCGGAATGTTTTCTTTCTATGCTCACATGATCAATTCAGAGTCTCGTTTCTGCAGAGAACACCTCCAGTCTGATATATTCTGCTAATAGTCATCTTGACACTATAATACTTCCTGTTTCCAAATGTTAGGGATCGATACTCTATCTCGGGACCTGTAGCTGTTTGTCCTATGCTGAAGAACAAGTTGCAACTGGTTTCAAAGTACCGAAAAATATATATATACAAATAATTTAAAGTGGAAATAAATGGTCTCAGATTCTTCAATATGGAACTACAGGCATTGCTATGGTTCAATGTCAGCTACGCTGCGATGTGACGTGTGTTAATAGCAGGTATAAGCAGCCAACACAGAAGTCTAACCACAAAACACGCACTATATCTCAAGTGTAGAGGGCTTTGTGGAAATGGTAAGGTGTTTTGTGAACTACGGTAGGTAAATTTTATGAGCGATTATTGTGCTTGAAATACAAGCAATTAACATTACGATATATTTTTGACAGAATAAATTACTTATAGCATTTTCAATCCCCTTGACTTCCATGAACATAATTGCACCTTTGGAGTTAACGCCTGCAGGAAAACAACCAAGCGTCCGAAATAATTTGTTCCTATTCTTGAGGTACCTGTATTTCCATCATTTTTACTGACATTAAGGCAAAACAAAATAAAAGATTTTCGGAGCTTAATTTATCATAGTTCCGCTCGGCTAAGCGCTTGATTCACGGCTTGTCACTGCGCGCAGTTCTAGCAGCCCTTAGCCTCATTTTGTCATCACCAGTCACATCGAGTTTTCCATTCAGACGTACGCCAATAGTCTAGCGTAGTTCTTATTACTACATACATGCTTTTGTCCGCTAAGCCTTCAGAAGTCACTCTTTTCTGATTATGGCATAACCTGAACATGAAGTACAAGGTTGGCATTATGAACGAAGCGTAGCGAATGCTTCCTATGTTTTGCGAATCAGACATTGCGCCTGTTGGTAATTTTGTTGGTCTTAGGGTGTACCTACTTTCCCTTTCCTGTAGAATGTGCAGGAGAGATCTTAGAAAAAAGTTGTAGGTTTAGCAATATTTTTATTATTTATTGCCAGGTATATGCAAATTTACCCAGTGATGTTCATATGGGAAGAAACCAACGTACATCGACTATCAAGGAAATACTTTTAAACAACAATACCATACTCGGATATAAGGTAGTAATATAGAATGGTAAACAAACATTGCAGAGAGTTAAACTAAAATATAGTTCTGATACCTGCATAAATAAAATAAATTCTCTAGCAGTGAAGCTTGCATTAAATAATTGCATTGTTGCATAAGTTAGTTGCATGTTTATTAAAGGAATTAATATTAAAAATGCATATTGTGTACATAAAATTGACTGGAACACACAAAATAATTAAGTGATAACAGGAACTTTTAACTCACTATTTAAAACAATCCTTGTCAGCAGTTTCACAGCGAATAGCAATTTTTTAACAATTCGATGATTTTTTGCAGTTCTGTGGAACTAACAACCTTAGTAATGTTTTTCTAAGAATGTAACGAAAAAGAGATTATGATTCACCTGAGATAATTATCCTGTTGTATAGCAAAGAATCATTATTAAGAGAAACTGTCAGTTTTAGTTCCATGCCACGAAAGTTAATGAAGAAAAATACTAAAGCAAAGTAATATGTAAATTAATATTAAAAATTAGGCATTATATTTGTGGTAATCGTGAAAAAATATAAAACATTTACAAATTTAAAAAACTGATCTGTAATTTCACTTTCTCTTTTGACATTAAAAATATACTTTTTTAATTAAATATTAATCTGAAATCTGCTACTTTTGTCTGGTTAGTACAATAATTAGGTTTTTTAGAACTATGGAAAATTTTACGCTTTTTCTTATGAGGTGCCATATTAGAAATTATTTCTTACAGTAGCCGCAGTTATAAAAATGTGCATGTTCCGTGATGAGAGATTGTTACAATAACATGCCGAATATAGCAAAATATTAAACTAGTACAAAAATCAAGTGGCCGCTACAGACCAATCTTATCAGCAACAGAATCACCGTTCCATGTACGAGCGTAGCGATTTAAAAACCGACTATCTGGTGAAAAGGCACAGGAATCTTAATGCAGCAACAAGATGAAATACTTGCCTGCTGTGAAACGAGAAGCTGAACGTCCCTGTGGAAAAAGTACCTGGTTTGCTGTCCAACTGCGTCCTGCACGTCTTCATAAGATGTGCATCTTTCAAGGCTCGTTTCAATCCCCAAAAACGTAAAAAATCACAAGGGGACAATCAGGGATGTAAGGTGAGTACATCTGCACTTCCCATTTGAATTGTTGAAATTGGTACGGACAACATTGGCAATGCAAAATTTCACCATCTTAAAGCACCCCTAGGAGATTTGATTTTTTATTGCCTGCTGCAACTTAGTAGATGTTTCGACATAGCTCACGATATTCTTCATAATTGTTCCTTTTTCCAAAAATTACATGAGAAGATGGTCCAATTGACAAAAATTTAAATATTCCGTTCTTTCCAAAGGACGGTGCCTATATTACCATCAGTGGTGTTTGACTAATGTGCTATATGTCATGTGACGCATGAAACTTGACTATGTTGTCTAGTGTACTACCTTCCTTCCCATGGGATAAAACCCGCCAGGATCATTGGTTCACTTCTACAACCACGTCTGTTCCTTTTAAATGACTGTTTTGTTACTTTGTAATGTCATTGTGTAAATAAAAATAAAATAAAATGCGAGAACATTAATTTATACTGCAACCAATAAAAAAGGGGGTCATTTTCAGCAATTATTACGGAGATTAGAAAATTTCTAATAAAATTTTGCCAAAATGTATTTATTCGCATAATTTTGCATAGCATTTGTTTATTCGAATTTAACTGAGCAAAAACATTAGAGCAAGTACTCATTTGAAAATGCCCACTATATTTACACTGATTATATCCTTTTACATTAGAGATTGCTGCATTTTCAGTTTAAACCATCAACCAATTATCTGTAAGCAACACTTGTTCAAATAGTTCATCGTTTTAAACCCTGACATTTACAAGAGAAAAAGAAACTTAAGGGACTGAATCGGCAATAATTCAAAGATGGTGACCCCATCAGTGTGTTGCAATATCTGTGAAGCGTACCTAGCTGGAGTCCCCTGCCTTCTCACCTTGTTCTTAATTCGCTATCTCTTTATGCTTTATTGCAGTTCAGCACGGCATTACAGATAGGCATGTACACATATACTTTTTCAGTAAAATGCCTTTAAGGGAATTCGTCATCGGATAACAACGTGTACATTCACTTGTACTTGAATGACGTAGGGAGAAACAGAGTTTCATGTGTGCAACATATCAATAAAACCTTGCATTCACTTTTCAATGGAAGATGAGGTGTATAATAGCTAGTAGTTTCAAATACCAGAAGAAAGCATTATATTGGTGGTAAAGGACGTAAAAGGCACACGCACAGGCCCAGTCAGATCTTGTATATTTTCCGTAATTCAAGTCGTAACGGGCACGCTTGGGATTTACTAGTGCACGGAAGCTATTCGCACTTTCCCCCTGGTTCCTTATTCTATATATGTGCGGAAGGATAGTTTGTGCGAGAAAGCCAATTGCTCCAGAGAGAAATCCAGAGAGGTCAAATGGAGCATCGTAAACCCTTACTTTGTATGTTCGCATCTGACAAGTCGGTGAATACCTGAAAAACAACAGCCAAAGACGTTTCTGTCAATATTCGTCCGTTGTTTGTCAGGCACCGAGATTCTCCATTCTTTGTGAACATGTTTATAGTGCAGTGTGGATGCTCAAAACAATATCCGAGTTAGGTGATGGGCATTAGATAAAAAATTAAAATAAAAAAGAAAGAGCATAACTTACCGGTAACAAATCATACTCAACAGTAAGGAAGACAAATGCTCACTGAGGATTTAAACTGGATATTCTATTAAGAGAAAATAAATCCCGGCTCTAAAGTTTGGTTTAGGAATTTTAGATATTCATTTCGCAGCATTACTATTACCATTGTTGTTTTGTTTCACTATATTTTGTGATTTTTAACGTTGTGCTAAATATGTCATTGATGTGGCTATGGAGTGGCCAGCATTATGACCCGGCATCCCTTACCCCATGGAGAATTAGTAGAAAAGGAAATTCCTTAGGCACTCACATGAACAGCAATCTGACCAAATCTGCATCAATCTTCTCAAGACCGATACAAGAAAACCGACCTCCATATATCTAAGCTTTGTTAGGACCCTTAGCTCATGGGCAACAGGACTGTCAAAAATACATAAAGGAACATGTAAGTTTCGTTTATTCAAGCCACACATTTTATACTTTCACACCTTACTTAGAAACATATTCATATATTTTTATTACTATTTTTAAGCCAGAATATTTTACATTTCCTTTTGGAATTGTGGCACTCTACAGGGCTACTACAAATTGTAATGCAACTGAGATAATTTTATTTTAATTTGTTTATTTTTTTTCAAGAGCATAGTGTATATAAATGTATTCTATCAGAATATCTCTTTCACGTTAATACTGTAGTGTCATTTATTCTGATAAATATTTACCTAGTCTTGCCATAAATACTGTTACAAACCTTTGAAAGAACTGTTCAGGTGCTGCAGAAGGGGTACATTATTTAAGGTTTAACCAGTGAAGAAGAAATTATTAAAACCGTATGGTGTCGTAGCCGTTGTTAAAATATCAATAGCATGTATGTGTATCATACGATCCAATTCTTCACCAGGACTGGCAGATCTCAAGCTGTGGTCCACGGAACACTATGGGCTCCTCGAAACATTTAACTGCTGTTAACAACGTTTATTCTTGAATGTATACAAACAATAAATAACGCGAAACTAAAGAAGATACAAATTTACGATGCGTATTTATTGAGACAAAGTACGCGATAATCAAATCAAAGGCAACTGTTCGTTCCGGAGTGAGCAAACAAAACGTGGAACACGCAGAACATTCAAATGCAATTTCACTGGCAACAGTAGGCAAACTGCATATAGCTGGGGTTCGTTTGCCTCTCGGAGGCTCTGATTTCGAAAAGCGTTAGACTGGCCGCATGCGGCATATTCGATACAGCGCGCACGGGTGGCATTATAAAACCTGTGGCGTATATTCTCAAAAAAAAAAAATATATATATATAAACAATCCGGAAAAAGAGTAGAATCAGAACTCGAAAACCAGTTTCCCCTATTAAGCCCGACATATCATGACTTGTAATGAAATGCAATATCACGCCTTTCATTCAATAATTAAAATTAAAGAGTTATTTTGTCCCATCATATACTGCTAGTTATTATTAACTTTAATATTTATTTTATGATGTTATTTTGTATTTTTAATGTAAAATTCTTTTTGCTAACCAGAAAGTATTCAGTATAAGAAAGTTAAAACCGTTAAAATGCCAATGTAGGCCTCAACTTCGCCTGAAGAACGTGAGAAGGTCATGAAAAGTTTGAGAAGCCACCATCCTACTTAATATCTATTCACTCTTAGAGTGATCCTAACGTCAACAAACAAACAAACAATGTATCCTTCCGTAATCCCCATCAAGAATACTGCTGATTGTCAGTAACACTTGCGAAGTATAAGCGATGTAACGCCAAGAGGGTACCGGCAACTTCTCAGGTTAGGTTTACTACCTCCGTTAGTGCCGTGTACTTTACGCACAACTTTGAAAACACGGTTCAAATATTTGTTTTCTCACCACTGGTTAAAAGCTTGCCTGGCTTGTGCTTTACATAACGTCTCCGTTGAAACAGCAGCGCTGATTCATTATCGTCAGTCATGATAGCAAGTGCAAACTGCTTGCCCCTTTCCTTGTTTAAACAACCGCTGAAATCAGGCAAACTGCATCTTTGGAGTTGGAGCGCATCAATTTGCAACTTCGAAATTCAACTTCATTAAGTCAGCAGTAATGAATTAAAGTGGCAAGTATTGATTTTTTGTATAGTAGATGATATTTATTACTGGGCCCATCCTGAAATTTAGACTGGTAACATTGAACTGCTTTCTTTACTGTGTTGTACTTGTCTGCACACAGTCATGCCAGTGATGTCACGTCACGTTACTTGTTTTGATTGGGATCACTCAAAGGGTGAATAGGGAATAGATAATGCTTGGTGAAGAATGAACTATGATGGTATCCCTAAATTCCGTTTTTGTCAAAAGGGATTGAAGACAACTGCCAAAGTGTACGAAAACACTCTTCTGGAACATGTAGAGAAGAACCTGAGCATATCTTTATCCCAGTAAGACTCAGCACCATCTTGGAACAAGTTCCGCTCAGACTTGGCTTGGAGAGAAATGTTCCCACATCGTATTAGTGCTGAAGGTTCTACTTATAGCTTTCTCGATTTTAAAACCCTGGACCACAAACTGGAGCAGTGCTTCAGGGAACGATTTGCAATAAAATGCACACCTAATGACGAGTCTCAAGCGGTCTTGGGAACCAGTAGTGACAATTTCCCAATAGAGAAGTACATGCTGCTAAACACGAGTGGCCAGAAGGACTTCGGTCAAATGTGAGGATATAAGGAGTAATTTTGAAGTACGTGCGATTCTGAACCTGAAAATATAACATAACAGCAGAAGAAAAAATATTACAATATATTTGGCTACTTAACTAAAATCTTGTAATTATCTATGGGTAGGCAAGTTATATTAATTCAAGCTGATGTGCTTTAGCATTTGATTGCGGCTATAGAACGTTTCAAACAGCTCCAAACAGCACAAAAATCCCATATGAAAATAATTATTATATTTAATAGATCACAAGGTACAGACTTTCCAAAGTTATACTGAATTGTTAATAACCATATGCTGTATCCCTGTTTCTGTATCGGCAGTGACACACCACACAACAAGAGATGCTCAAATGCCCAAAATTGCATCTACGCAAGCCTCATATGTTATTGTTTGGTACTTTTAATACCTAATCTGTTCGTAACAGACATGCGTTGGATGTAAACAGTGAAATGGTCCTAACAACATACCCTTTAAGTTTGTATCTGTCATACTCGAGACACAAACAAGGGTGTACTGAATACCAACAGCGAACACAGTAAAATGGGTCGTTAAAGCACGAAGTGCCGAATGTAACGTATGAATGTAAGTCTTTTCATGTTCATCTACAACCCAATTCCTTTTCACATAAATCCATATATGGACGTATCCATTTACAATACAACCGAAAATAGAACAATTAATCTCACGTTTTAAATTTTTAACTAGCTGTAACGTACTAAATAGAATGTTTTATGAAATTTAACATCCCTAGATCTGGTACGTTCATACAAAAATTACCAGAGTTTTTGCATTTTAGATTTATCATCATCATCATCATCATCATCATCATCATCATCATCATTATTATTTACAGGCGCTCTTTAACATCTCAGATCATCAGCGTTCCATTTCAGGGCATGAAATGGCCAAAAAATTTTCTCTACGTGCCGTAAATCTATGACTTTACTTCTCTTCCGAAGAATGTCATACTTAGAACATTTATGCCCGAAAAAAGTCATCGACTCTGGCCGGGATTGAATCCACGATCTTGGGTCTACGAGGCAAATGTGATTACTAAGAGACCACTTAAGATAGAAATCTGAATAATAGCTTGGAAAGCTCATACCTCATATCTTATCCACCCCTTTCTTTGTAAATGATATTCACTAATTTAAAAAAATAAAATAAAATAAAACCATACTTGTCTCCTAAACCCAAGATCGCGGGTTCGATCCCAGCAATGACCGATTCGGGCGTAAAACTCCTTAGTATGGCTTCCTTTGGAAGGGAAGTAAAGCCGTATGTCCCGTGTCGTACATTTACGGCACGATAAAGAACTTCAAGCCTGAAAAAAGAGGCTTCTGAGCAAAATTTGTCGGCAATTTCACACCCTGAATAGAATGGGACGCTGATGACCTGAGATGTTAAAGAGCGTCCGTAAATAAACAAAAAAACTAATTTAAAATAATATAAGAAAATATATTTCATGCATAGTTCATCAATTTTCCATTAAAGGCAATGAAAAAATTATAGGGACATTTTGCAAATTACTAAGATATATATGCTTGACGTAGAAAATACTTTCACATCTATAAATAGTCCATATGTGTGTGTGTGTGTGTGTGTGTGATTGACAAAAACAGTCGAACACTCTCAAGTAAAAAACAGCTGACTTTTCCATCAGTTCCGCTCGACCGTACATAAGCAAAATACCCTTATGATTCAGATAAAATTTAACGACTTTTTTATGGGAGTCTTGATGGAGTATATAAAAAAATACCATTTATTTTTGTCACAGAAAGAGACAGCAATCAGCTGATATTTTTGCTTTTACAGTTTTCCGTGGGAATGTTGGTCAAATATGAGAACTGTTATACATACCTCTAATTGATATTTTGCTTTAATGTGGCACATAAGCATTCATAGTTTCTTTTAACAGCGTTTAACGCCAATTTTCCCTCCTGAGGCATACACATGAAATTAAATAATCTGGGATTGTTTACTATTTTTGAAAGGGATAACCCTTACCATTTTTCATTCATGAGGACACCTGAAAAATAAAATATAAGTCAGGGAAAACGTTGCTGGCAGGACTCGAACCGCAGTCCTTCCGTTCAGGAAGCCGTGTCTTTACAATCTCAACACATTGTAGAGCATGTGTTAACTGCTATTAATCGTTTTTTTTTATTGTCTATTATTACTATTTTCGGGTACATGCTCTTCAAAATTGTCAATTTTTGCAAACGTGCGTTAAAAAATATGAACCAAATAAGAAAGACAAAAAAATAATTTACTTAAAAACAACCTTCGCGTAATCCAATATTTCTAAATCACACACACAAACACGGTTTCCGATTGGGCTACATTTTGCATTGGTCTTTGATTGACCTGGAAAGTGAATTGGTTTAAAGGTTTAATTAGAAAAAGTCTCACACTATTAATACTGCTCAAGAGATATCGAGAAATAAGTGATAATATGAAATGCAAAAAAAAAAAAAAAAAATGGATAGCTTGATGTAGAAACTCTGCAAGTTCAGGAGAATGGTCAATGCCACTCGGTGTGTTCACCTCTAGTTCCACTGCAGACATCCAGACTTTACTTACTTCACTCACAGCATTCATGCATAACACATTTTGGCTATTGAACTTTTTGTTGTGGCGACTATATGTCTGTTGCTCTACTGCGCCCTGTTTATATTCGCATTAAGCATTAACACACATCCTTCTGTTGTATAAACTTGGACAGTTTCTGTATCTTGTAACATGACTCATAACAATAGTTTCCTCTGTCTTTAAATTATAAGCGTATATTTCTCGATAACTCTAAGCAAAACATTCTGTACAAGCTAATTGGTGGTCGAAAAGAGAAAAATGATAATAATGGACTTACTGACTTTTTCACGTCTTGTGATATATCGGAGACCCATGAAAGGCTTCTGACTGCTTTATGCTCAGCTTATTAAATCTAGGATACAGGTGCGTAGCGCTGCTGTTCTTCTCCTACAAAGTGGCTAGTTGTTTATTACTCCTGTTGTTCCTACTTATTTCTCAAGTAACATTCTAAAGTCACTTTTTTCTGAGTGCTCATATTTCTGATAAAAGTTCTTGAAATATATTGTCCGGATTATTTCGTCTAGAAATATGCATATTGTATTCGTTTTGTGGTGTTTTTAATAGTTCCTTTCAACAATTATTCATTACACATTTTCAATATAAAACCATATTCCCTTGTTCGTGTTGTGTACATTTTTAAACATCTGTAAAATATATATATATGTTGATATTACCGAAGATAGTGCTGAAGATGAGTCATTTGCAAGTGATATTTTAGACATATTAAAGGACAATTATAAAGGTGAGGTTTCCGTTGCAGTGCGCGATATGTTAGATATTGACAATGTTTCGGAGAGTGATACCACAGTTTAAGAGGCTATTACAGAAGCAGAATCCAAATTGTGTTCATATACGGGGTGTATGAACCGTCAAGTGCAGAAAAGCCACGTTTATAAACTTACCCCATTGCCAAATATAAGAAAACCAAGGTACATTATCAGATATTAACCGAAATAGAGGAAATTTCTAAAACACCTGAAACTAAATTAAACCCGGCAAGTCTAAAATCAAATAAAAACAGAAACATTAGAAGCGTTCAGAGGTGTCTCGTCAAGAAAGAATAATTGTTAGTACTGTGCCGAACATTAGGCAGTTGGGTCTGTAGAAACCCTGCACCCAAGTTTCCGGTCACAATACCTCATAAGACCCGCAGAAGTTAGCAAAACAATTATCACCAAGTTTCTTATTGACTTATTTATATGCTACATTTCAGAACAATCCAGTGTTGTAGTTGGGGATGATCTCTTGTAAAAAGGAGGTTCAGAAGATATTATCTTATCAGATCGCACACAAGCTTTCTGGCCTGTGAATGACGGACCTGGAGAACAATTGACCATTTCCGAGGATCTATGTTCCTAATCTATGATAGCTGAATGAAGAATGTACATTATTTTGCCGAAAAACGCTGCCAGATAATCTCACAGCATCCGGAAAGCACAGCTGTTAATTCTCAATGTGAGTTCTGTAATGCATGTCTGTTACAAACAACGATCATGACCCCGGATGAGGTGAAATGTAATTCTGGAAACTGTATACTGTCCTCCTTTTCTCCACATATACGCAAGGTAATTATTGCTCTCCAAATAGAAGCAAGATTCGTCGCTGAAAAGCACAAACATTCCGTGTGCCAATTCACTCTTGCATGGGAGCAAGAGACCGCACAGGCCTGCTCATTTATGTTTCTTTTGTCATCGTGACTGCAAGTGCGATGGCACGAATTACGGTGCCGTGCCGTCTTTTTGCAAAATGAGAGTTCATAGGTGTACTCAGGACAAGTCATTATCAAAAATCCTGTGAGGTCATTCTTAGCGCTCCACTATCAGATTGATGAGAACAGTTTCCATCTCTCCGAAATAGCAGTCAAGAGTCAAAGTGCTGTAACATTGTCTCCCCTATGGGTTGGATAAAATGGGGAGTCAATGACCCCCCTCTTGCAGAACCCAGTAATCCGCCTCTCATATTCACTAAACAACTTATAAAACCGGTGATGACCCCCCCTTGGCACGTAGAGCTTTATTTATTATATTTTTCCTTTCAAAAAAACTAGTAACCTCGTCAACGAAATAGCAGGGAATATTTTTTTCACGAGTAGCAACATGATCACAGCGCTTCACCTTATAGACAGAAAAGTGACCAGATGAATTCACTGAAGCACCGTTCACTTTAGGCAACTAGTTACGGGTTACAGTTTCAACATTACAAAGCGTTTTTAACTTACCAATGTTTAAAGATTGCAATTCATACTATTGTTGCTATTTTCCATATGTATCAATGAGTTGAACTGCTTTGGACACTACATTTTTATCACTAGCGAAGCGTGGTTTTTTTGTACACAATATGCTGATGCATGGAAAATTAATGCATAATCCAATTTATGGCAAATTTACCAAGGAAAAAAAATTCTGTGATGTTATAATGAAATGTTTTTCTGCTTATAGGTATTGCATGGTGACCAACAAAAATGTAAGTGATAATAAAATTAAATTACATGCAATACTCAAAAAGTTGATGTTCCATAACTCACACTTAAATCTGTGTGTGCATAAGCTAAATTATTCAGTTCTTTATTGAGTATATTCATCAATTGCTCATATTAATTTCTTGGCGTTTAATTGGACTTTTACAGTCCATTTCATTTATATGTCTTAGTAAATGACATTCGCAGCTAAAATAAAACAATTTCATTATTCTATATTACCACAATGCAACTACAATTAGGAAATTACTATATTTTAAATTGTTATCGTCTGCACCCTGCTCTTTTTTTGATCATTAGTTTCTACAAAACCCCAGAACAGACCAGAAAGATAGACAGATTGAGACAGGGCTAGCCCACACAGTAAGGAACACTATATGAAAGTTCCCCTTTGACTATCTTGGAAAAGCACTACTGCGCTTGCGCAAGGCAGGCTGAGCCTTTGACTGTATCATTTGAGATGGGCATCTTATGTCACAGACAGGAAAAGGAAATATTTCGTTCGTCAATAATAATACATTCCAGACAGCACGCTTAATTTTGGATGGGCTCATTCTTTACTTCTTTTCGAACACTTCACCCTTGATAATGTTTATAAATTATGCCATTTTTTATTATCTGAAGGAGAATGACTTTAGGTGTTTTCCAAAAGGGCCTTTCTTCTTTAAATGTATGTCATTTTTCTGCATTAGCTTAAGCTTTTAACAAGGCCCTTTATACATCAGATTGGTGGAAATTACTTAAAAATCTGACTGTTTAGAAATCAGTATTTTACTGTATTTTACTGTTTACCATCTTCTACACTATTGGAACAAATATTGCTTTGAAAGTTCAAACAAAGTATTTACATTTAATTAGAAGATCGATATCTTTTGTGCATCTTAAATTATTTTCGATGTCATTTGTCCGCACTCCTTTTATATACGTCACATCTCGCACTATGATTATCGTAATTTTTTGTTTGAACTAAAAACAACATTGTTTCAAAATACCGAAGTCCAGAGAATTTTCTAAAAATGTCCCATTAATTCTTATTTATTATTGTGCATTACTGATAAAATCCTGTACCCATGCTGACATGTACGAAATAAGACTGCACTTTACCTGCACTCGACTGTACCTTGAAACGGTTCTAAATATCGCTGATGTGTTGGTGTAGTTGTTGGATATATAGCTGTAGAATTTCTACCCGAGAGTCGCACTTCGTACCCTGGGTCTTTCAGGGGCCCGAAGTCGCCTTTTGTTCCCTCGTAGTCACGGAAGGAGGGAGATGAAAGCGAAGGGTTCAAATCACACGACAATTTGTTTGATTAAAGGTCTAGAAGTGTTTATTCACACGGTAATTTGTTTCGGCCACCTGGTTCGTTACTTCTTTGACAATGACACCACTAGCTACATACGTTGCTTGAAATTGTATCGAACACTACATGTGTGCCTCTCGTCTTTTACTTACCTATTGTATCTGGGACTGCCTCCTAATAATTACTGTGCTCCCTCTCGGGGCGCTGTCTTACTGTATTGCCTTCCACCGCCTATCTTCCACTTATATACTAATCCCCAAGTGTCCCCACGTGTTCGTGAGAACTCATGGATCCACAGAATAGCGCCCACGGATTCTGAGCAGTCAAAATATTCAAATATTATTGGTGAGCTCTTGTGCTCCCACACGCTATCAATTTAAATTCATTAACTCTTTGACTCTTCAATGGGGAGTAAATGATCATTCCATGAAATGGCGTCATCGCCATCTTTTCTATCTTTAATGAATTTCCGAGCATCTCTAGCAACTAAAGATACAAAATACCAATTATTTGGCTAATGCCGGACACCTGCATGCACTTAGCTTTGTCAAAAAAAAAAAAACAGACTTATTGCTTGGACCATTATCAGTAAGTGAGAGCACAAGGATTACAATTGGCAGCGTTTTCCCTCTCGTCAAGGAGTTATACCTCCAGTTAGCCATGAACACCTTTTTGTGATACATGAAATGTTCCTGCTTGTTACTATAGTCTATATAATATTTAATTATTATCACTATTTAAATTACGTATATACATTCACTCTCGGGCATGCGTGGGTGTCAGTACCTGTCACAACCTGTACCTAGTCAAGCGTATGCTAAGCACCTATTACTTCTTTCCGTCGTATTCTCACCGTTATCCAAGATCAGAAATCTTATAGCAATAAACAACGGAGTCCCAATCATAGTCATCAAGTAATCAGATAAAACATTAAATATTATCATTTTATTATTATTGTTTATTTTTGCCATTTCAAGGAAAATTCTACAAGAATCGAAATATATGCGGCAAGAACATGAAGACATTCAATATTTAAAGAGGAGCAATAATATCACGAGTATCTAAATTTACGTGTTCAACCTTAAATGAACATAAAAATCTCGAGACAAAATGAAAAATATATTAGAGGTTTACTGGTGTAACTAAACAAAATTCCAGTAATGACTTACATCTAAACATATTCATAATTTGTAATGGAAGTCAAGAGTGAGCAATACTTCGCGTACTACCTGGCAGAATAAGGTAGTTGGCCGTACTGACGAGCAGGGTCCGCTCTAAAGTCCATTTTTCAGTGTGTTTTTAGATTGCAGCTAGTTATTTAAGTTAATATGATTCAGTTAATGCGTTCTTTTCCACAAAGAGAGTGAATGTATCATTTGTGAATGTGAATTGGGATCGGCTACGGAGATTATTTAAAATAGAATTTCCTGGTGTTAAAGTTCCAAATTGGATGATCAATTCTAGATTGAAAAATAAATTTCGAGAAAAGAAACGCTAGGTGTTCTCGACAAGAAACGTACAGGGCAACGTAGAGTACTTACAGAAGAACTTCCAGATAATACTGATCATACTTGGAATGTGGCTCTTGAAAAGTACTCCGGCATATGGGAATTTCTCATGACTCTCATCGAAATGCTGCAAAGTTACTTAAAATGAATACTCTATAAAATTATAGTGCAAGAAACAGAATTGATTTGTAACTGGATAATGAATAAAATGCAATAAGACAAAATTTGACTTTCGGCAGAAGCTTGGGTATGTTAATTCACAAAACTGCCGGTACTGAAGTTCTGAAAGTCCTAACAAGGTTTACGTAGAACCCTGTATTATAAAAAAACATTGGAGTGTTACCCTATGACTGGGTGAAAGAATTATAAAAATAAACAGTGATAGGTTTATGCAAATAATTTTACAGCTCTTTGGTTGCAACATTGCCTGAGAGGGAAAGCAATTTCCAACTTTCTGGGAAAAGTCTTAAGAAAAACATATATAGTCAAGTGTATACTGACAAAGTCATCAGTAAGAAATAATGACCTCCTCGATCTCCAGTTGAACTTTCTGCGACTGTTATCTCTGGGGGTCATTAAAAGACAAAATGTACAAGATAAATTCACATACATAGCTTGGCTAAAAAGGCATTAGTGAAGAAATTTCTTAGGAGGAAACGCAAACGGAAAATGAATTATTAAATCGGGCAAGCATTTCCAACATCGCGTTGCCTGATATAGGTGAGTAAATGCTATTTTAAGTGAACCGTTACTTGAAGCATTTTAATTTGGTAATAATTTTTTTACATAAACCCAGAGGTTTTAAGATATAATGGACATCGAGGCACCCTTTCATCGGCATCATCTCTTTGACAAGTCGCAAGGGTGAGCAAGCGGGCGCGTTAAGGATTGCTCACCTTAGAAACTGTTAATGAATTACACTTCAGTAATTTCAGAGATTGTAAAGGGATCTTCAACAAGCAATTTGTGTTTGGGAAACAATGATCTGTCTGATCAAATATCAAAGTTAGAACATTACGTTTCTCAAGGGTCGTAGATCACTAACAGTAAAAAGGATAGCTCACAATAATATACGGAAGTTGGGGAGTGTGTTTCTTTGACACAACTGGACCGATACAGAGGTCATACGAAAAACGGATCATTTGTAGTGTTCGAATCTTGTTGATTATAATCGTTTGCTTTTACATCTTATGAGCATACTTAATCATGACAATATATATATATATCCCGAGTTCGTTGAGGCACGTGCTCGTGAGCGGGGGATCTGGGGTTTGATTCCCACCAGGACTGTCCTCCCTAACTTCCAGGTTTTCCTGTCCTCATAAATGGCAAATGCCAGGGAGGTACCTCAAACATAGGCCTGGAACGTTTCCTTCCTTAAAAAAAACATTTCCCAATATATCATATCATTTCATGTAACGTCAATGTCCACCCCTTGTGGTGCTTCAGTAGTAAAACAAGCGTTAAACACTTTTAAAAAAATAACATTATAAATATAATAACCTACTCCACAATATACGAACCTACGATCTTCGAAACCACCGCCTGTCCTCTAATCCATTAAGTCGCACCCTCAAGGACATCGCTCTTTATAGTTGAGCTTCTAATACGATAAATTAGTTAACTGCTGTACTGTCAAATGATAAATTCTAGATTTTAGAAATTGCGACACTGAAGTTAGAAAATGCTCTAAATGATTAAATATCAACATTTCTATGCTGGTGAAGCAGGTTAAAAGGCATTATAAGGCAAGTTTTTACCTCATTTTTCTTTTTACAATGGCATTATCAGCATCTGCTTCAGTTTCTTTATTGTCCTACGACTTCGATTTGTGTTTTCTTTAATCATTTTATTTTATATACTTATTTTTATGTTGAATATGCATCTTCCCCTTTAAGACCAGTCTACGATTCCTAAAATTATTGCGATGTAGACTCTTGTAAAATTGTATACATCTTTAAAATCATTCGTAGAGATAAATGAATAAATAATGCTATACAGGATGTATACTTTTACCATCAGAAATGAAGAAGCGTTTACAGAGGAAGGACAGAAATCGGATATAAATACGGTGATGTTAGCGTAAGTTGCGGGGTGGCATTTTCCGAACCCTGCGCCATGTTCTTACAGAAGAAATGTTAGATGAAATACAGAAAGTTTCAAGGCAGATGCAAACAACGTATTGCCATTGAGGGACATCATTTTCAATATCCCTTACAACACAGGTTAGTGCTTATTATTGTTATCATCAATTTTAAATACACTATCATTTTATACTTTCCTTAAAATATAAATACTATCTTTAGGCTCACTCAGCGACTGCGACCTCTAACTCCAACAATCTCGCTGAATCTAGGGTCAATTTTTTTGAGACTATTATGATTGAATAACTCTTTCCATTGGGAAGCCATTTCATCTACATATTTGACACTACTTCTAATGAAATTCCTGTAGCGTTAATAATAAGGTCATTCAGCTCATTGCCCTTACATTATATAACACTTTCGATATGTGATTGTATTATACGAATAAAGTTTTGAAGAAATTGCGTGTTTTAATGAATGTGTGAAAAGAGTGGTTTGAACGAATAGGCAGAATGAATATATAGGCGCTGAAGGACGATTGCTGCCCCACTACCACACCTGGAGCAAGAAGATGAATCACTCTCTCTCTCTCCCTCCCTCCCTCTCTCTCTCCCTCCCTCTCTCTCCCTCCCTCTCTCTCTCTCTCCCTCTCTCTTAAACGATAATATGCACCACACATAATTCTTGAGACATAAGGAAGTGAACAAACCGGCTAGTGATAGGTTCGACATAGGGATTCAGTCTTTTATCGTAAACCTGATTCCCAAGTCCTTTCACTTGTTTCATTCCCGTTTGAGTTGCATCGCTTTTTATTTTCATTACGTTTTATAAAAGGTTTTTGCTGTGAAATAAAAGTTAACACTTAAGGCAGCGCGCTTTTAAAGCAAGTTAAGCTATCGCAAGAAATGGAAGGCATGGTTTTAAAACAATTATGGAAGCTATTTACGACACCGGCCATGTCAAAAATATAGAAATGGAAATACACTTTCATTATTGAATATGTTCTTCGTATATCAACTAAATTGTTAAACAAGGCAGGATTATTTACAAAAGTGGAAAGCAACAATCTGCCTTTCTGTCAGATGATTCATTAACTGTCAGAAAGCCTATTCTATAAAAGTTACACGTTATGAATAAAATTTGTAATAATTTGATATATTGTATATTTGAAAAAGCTGAAATGAATTTAGCGCTATTTGTTTCCGTAAAATAATAAATTAATTTTAGCAATCTAAAATATAAAAATTTTGGGGTTAACTGTCTAAATGTACAAGAATTAAAGTTTTCTTTATAAGAAGTTACAACTTGAATTAGGAACATACAGACAACTCTCGCAATGGTATGCATACTTTCTATATATATTGGGTATGCAATATATTCAAAGGCATGTATCATTTCATTACAAGATATCGGTTCATCCAATTATCTAATGACCGGCGCGATGGCGGAGACTGCATCGACCGGTAAGCAATCGCTTTCACTCAGTAGGGTAGCAGGACAAAGTAACACAAGAGTTAATGGTTGAAATACGTAAGGAATTGTTGGAAGTGTCACACATTTCTTAAAGAAGTTATCCATTACCCCATTGCCCTTATAAATTGACAGAATTGACAGATGTTGTTCTTTAGTTCGTGTAAAATGTGCGGATACTACTAATTTGTAAATCGCATTAGGACTTGGAAATCTTAATGCATGTAATTCTTCAAGTAATCTCCTGAGAGAAGGTAAAGACATACGAATCATAAATAATAATTTGTTGTGGAATAAAATAATTAGGTCTAGCATTTGTCATTTAATGTTTTAGCACACTTTTCCAGGATTTTGGCACTTACAATGACTGAATAGCGTGAGACTCAGTGCCAACTTAGCACTTCTGTAACCCCGCTTGCTCACACCGACTCATATAGGCCTGCTAGCACCATTCATCAGATAATTGAATGACCTAATATAGGCACAGTTCGGGATTTTTACTCACTCGTTTAAATAATAACATATTATCTCCGGTTTGATTAATTTAATTGGAAATTCGTTTACTTTTGGTATATGTTCTCGAACTGTGCTTATTTAACATATAGTATTTCAAATAATTACATGAACGATATTTTGCGTTCCACAAAGTTTATCAATTATTTATTTATAAATAATAGGAGTAATGAAACTCACGATTCTTCACTGTTTCTCCCTTCTTGAGAATGTTGATCTTTCTGAAGATAGTCAGTTAAAGAACGTGTGAATGCTAACATACGCTATATAAATTCATGATTCATCAAATTATTTTAGATGCTACGTTTTCTTCTACCTGAATGTGTTGATCTTATTGAAGATGATAATTCTGCAAATAGTCGACTCAGACGCTAGCTTATGCTAGTGTCAGGTTTTGCTCACCGACTACCTGCTTTCAGCAAAGTGAATCACATCAACGTTTCTGCAAATTAAATTATGAAAATGTGTTTGCCCATCAAATTGGGTGCTTTAATTAATTTATATATCGCACAACTACACGCAACATACATTTATACAGAAGTAGAAAATGAGTGATTGTAAAGATTGGGACAGAAATAAAACTAGCCTCTATATAATAAAGAAAGCAAAGATATCGTGCTCCAAAGAATGTTTTACAAATGCAGCACAAAAGGGGGAAAATGTTCTATTTATATCAAAGGGTCTTATCAAGTAGTACATTATAGCATGGTAAACTATATATTCTAATGACTAAGACATTTGGAAATCACAGAAAACAATCAAGAAGGGTAAAGTAATTCTCTTTCAGTCCAAATGAGAAAACTTTCACACAATGAAAGACGAAAACTTGTGAAGTTTCGGGGAACTCATTTTGTTTGTGGTCTACAACAGTTTTGTTCGACTTTCCTATTGGATAAGATAGGTAAACCAGAGTTGTCAATACACCAGGAAATATATGTTCTACTATTCAAATTTCTTTGTTAAGGTTTAAATATCAGCAATAACTGTCCAAAAATTGGAGAAATTTTCCTTTTTAAAATAGTTTATTTGACTTTAAAATTAATTGTTATACATTATAGACCCTCTTTAGACCAGACATTCTTTTAAACAAATATTCCGCAAAGTTGACATTAATTCGGAAAAATCTGTATTGATTCCAAACCTGTATATATTGTACAAAGTATAACTCCCATTAGCTATTAAAGCACATGCACAGAAAAAAATAAGAAACAAAAGAATAGACACAAGAGAACAGAACAATATATATTGTTTACAAATCAAACGAAAACAAAAAGTAGATTAACAATTTTTTAGGTATAAACGATTTCCGAGCAGCACTAGCGATCCGCGGAGGACCGTAAGAAAAAATCCCTTGATCGTCTCCTTGTTGATGCCAGGGACCAAAAGTATGAAATATATATTCGAGCACCAGTCATCGATCACCTCTATATCTGGAAGTAAATACGTGTTCTTTAAGAAGTACACGCGGTTACTCCAGTTATTACAGGTGTTGTGTTCAACACTACGCTTACTAGTCAATGCATTAATTATTAAAAGAATAACAGAATGTCGTTGAACAAGGAGCAAAGAAAACCTCAGCAGCATAAGTAACTCAAAATACATAGCAATTTGACTGCTGCAGCCATAAGCGATACATCAAAAGCCTCAAAAGCAACTAATTATAATAGAAACTTAAAGTACAAATTAATACTCTATAAAGAAAAGCGGTTTGTCGTTGTTACTGGCCCCACGCAGGCTCTGGCTATGTACCCCAATTTTGGAGCGATTTGTTGGTGACCTCGAGTGGCCTCACTTTATCATACCAATTTTGAAGTGGTTTTCTAAATGCATTATTGGTCGTTACGGTGTTGTTGCCCACATTTCGATGAAACAATTTCACGGTATTTCACTAAATTTCTATTTTGTTGACTTCGTGTTCAACAAGAATGGGAGAGAACTTCAAAAATGTAAATAAGCACGCGAGGCGCCACAATATATATTATGTGCTTATTTACTTCTTTGAAGTTCTCTCCCATTCCTGTTGAGCACGAAGTCAACAAAATAGAATATATATAAGAAAAATAAAAATAAACGTAACACTATTAACAGTGTAACAAATTAACAGTAATTATGATAGTAGAAAAAGATAAAACACTAAGAAAAAGTCACACTTGAGATCGCTATATTTCGGACTCGTGGAGTCCTTCTATGGGAAGAAGACAAGTGTCACTTTTCTTTGTATTCTATTATGTCTAAAATCTTTCGCATCCTCTGGTGTTTTGCGTACGATAAAATTAGCTACACCGATAACTTCCAAACTGATGTATCAGAACTGCGTGCCCGCGCCTGAAACTTATCTACGTCTGAGAACTGAGAACCGAGTTGGGTCTTTCCGCGTCTGGACTTTGATTGGCTCTATTTCGCCGCGTGTTAAACTTCAAACTGAGTAAAAATTGCGTGTATCTTGCCGTGTGTAGATCTCGTAATTGCGTGCCTCAGCAATGTCAAACTTACAACTGCCTCTGCGAACTGCTTAACTGAGTCGAACTGCAAGTCCCAGTCGAGCAAATGCTCCCTTATATACAAAGGCAAGTGCAATCTTAGCGCCTATCTTTGAAAGTTCAAACATACATTTTCCATTGCCTGGTTTAAGTTCACGTACCACACGTGTCATTCGCCATTTTTTTAAAGTTTAAAACATTTTCTTGGTATTGACTAATTTAAAAGCTACCAGTACAACGGCTTGTCGGCGTCAAAGTCCCAAACGGTTTAAAAGTCCTTCAGTTTATTAAGTTTGTAAGAGTAGTCTTTTTTTTTAAGGGGGTTTCTTTAGAAATAGGAAACATAAGAATGCAAGAATTACGCATAAGAAAATAAGAATATAAGACAGGTGAAATCATAAAGACAAAGACATTGCTTTTTAGAAAATAGTTGTTCATGTAGAACCTATAGCACGACTCACTGCGCCATTCGGATATTATCATAAAATGATGATACTGTATAAGAAAGAAAGACCCAATAAAGCCGCGAGTGTAGGGCCTAGTTTAAACTATTAGGTACTAGGCCATTAGAATCGAGGAGCCCGTAGTCTTGGCTCGCTGGCGCAAGGCTACGGGCTTTTTTTTTTTTTCCCCTTAGTATCTGTTTATGACCCTCTTGCCTATTCAAGCTTCGCAATGAAAAAACACCAGAGGCTTGGTATTTTGTACTGAAGTTAAAACTTAGGACATAAATATATACATAATATTTATATTACTAATTATAATGCCAGAATATGATGATTGGGCTTACATAAATATACATTATAGATATGTGAAACGTAAGAACTGTTACAAAAGGCAGCTTTCTGAAATTCAGTGTTACTTCATCTTACACTTACAGTAAGATGCCCAATGTAAGTATTACTTAATAGTTACCCCTGTTGTGTTAATGAAAGGAATGAAATAATATCGAATCCCGGAACTTACTTATACTTTAAATGTATTATTTTTTCTACCAGTGGTATAACCTGAATGTTCTCAATGGCGGTGTTTAAAATTTCTTCTTATTTTTTCTTTATTGTCGCTTTGACCTAATTGGTCTTCTCGCAGGTCTATAGATTGGACTTGAATTATATAGGTCGCTATTTATGAATGGAATGAAATGAAATGAATTATGATGGCCCAAATGAGCTCGGAGTTCTTGGCGCCTTGATGTTATACCTGGAATATATCTCCTCAGATTAGAGAAAACTCCGAAATAGGACTACGGATTAGTAGTCGCAAACACTACCATTAGATCAAGGAGACGGGCTTTAAGCTTCGTATTTGGAATAACAAGGGGATAAAAATATGAATATGTGCTTTAACAAAAAATCTGCTTCCTTTATTAATTTTATAAAATGTGTCTCTAAAAGCACAGAGCCCAGGACTAGATTTTATTTTTAAACAACGTATTAAACCATTTAATTTATAAGTACAACAATAGAAATATTTTAAATATTACAATATATAATTACTACACAATGAAAACTGCTCTACATTATTTAACGCTCGTATTATTAAGTATGTTATACAATTCACATGTCAACCATCCAAAAGGCTAAATATCCCCATTTAAAAATTAAAATTTAAAAAAGAAAAGAAAAAACGTTCACCTTGAAATGGTGGAGTAGCCAGGGGGGGGGGGCTCTAAAGCTAAAACCCATGTCTTGGTTTCCATTGAATAATATTCACAAGGCAGAACTCACCTTACTTCAAAAGACTTAAATAAATATGGGATTTTATTATGGATTAAAAGTAACTTATGTATCTGGACATTTGTAACAAGAATGTGCAACTTAATCTGACTAGGCAACATGACATTTCTAAAGCTCCTTTAACTATAAAACACATTTAATATGTAAGAGCAGGTTGAAAAAGTGGTTACATCCTATAACATATATATTAGAGAAATAACAAGAAACATTATTTTCCAAAAACTTTGTCTTCGTGCTTTAAAGACAAATAACAGATGGTTTGCTGATACTCGCATACGATACAATGCACTCTTAAAATCTAACTCCTTGGTTAGCTTTAAGTTAACAAGTGGTAATAGCAAACTTAACGGCATTTTTATATGTTTATTTCTACAGTTCCATACCGTTGCAACGCAAATGGTATAAGGTAAAAGTATATATTGTCTGACAATTCTGAAAAATAAACGACGAATCGCTAAAGAAAATCAGAAAGCAGCCCTGATGCGGAAAAAAGAAGAGACATACACGTCTACATGACGGTGTGAAAATTTGCTATATTAATAACGCACCGTTTAAGTCTAAACTCCAAACTGATCACATCGGGCTGTGAGAATGTGCTAACACAGTTCCCTGTTACTCTAAATGAGTTTAAACTTTAAAACTGACGGTTGCGATGCATGAAAGAATAGACAAGATTATTTCATATATCTATTCACATAGAAATAAATAAACAATATTCAACTATGTTTCTACAAACAACTCATTCACAATTTAATTCAATGCTCTCTGTATCCTTACCATACTTGCCTCCTATACCCAAGATCGCGGTTTCGAACCTGGCCAGGACGTGTGGCTTCCTTCGGAAGGGAAGTAAAGCCGCGGTTCCGTGTCGTACATTTACGGCACGAAAAAGAACCTCAAGCCTGAAAGAGAGGCCTCTGAGCAAAATTTGTCGGCCGTTTCACGCCCTGAGTTGAATGGGACGCTGATGACCTGAGATGTTAGAGAACGTCCATAAATAAAGCAATAAAAAAAAATCAATCCCTGTATCCAGAATTTACCGACAGAAGTTAATAAACGCCATAGGTTACGGCGATCATTTGTTTAGGGATCTTTTTCGAGAGGTTCCTAGCAATGCTGCTGTGTTATTAGGAGTTTCGTCATAAAAAAGTAAAATTTCAAGTTACTTTGCATTGCTAAACTATGTCATCTTACAAACTGACTTCGTTTTTTTACAGTAAAACATAAACAAACAGTAACATTCTCTAGCCGTACAATAACAGTTGAAGCGCGCAATTATAAACACATTCGATTCTTCCACCTGTAGTATTGTTATATTGTTACGTTACATCTAATGCAAAAAATACAAAACTTTCAAGGATTATAAGTAGATAACTGTGAAAAGTATTACTCTAAATAAGTGTTACCATGAAGACAGTAATCAATCACGTTTTTTTCAACAGCAAAACACAAAATTATTTCATCCTGTACTCTGTTGTTCATTAGTATAGCCGATACAATATTATATCATTTTGCGGAATACTTTAAGAAATATGGCGAGATGTTGAGCTGTTCTCAGATTAATCATTTTAAAAACATGCAAATATGATTTGGCTTGCATTTTTATTTATTAATTTATTTGAATTGGTTTTAAATGATTTTATTTTATATCATTAATAATAATAATAATAATAATAATAATAATAATAATAATAATAATAACACTAAAATAGTACAAATACATATGTTACAATTGATTATATGGTTATATTTTTTCATGTTACAATAACATAAAATACAAATGTGTATATAGAACCTTGAAATGAATCTAATTGAAATTACACAGGACCAAACCGATGCCAATGTTGCGAACATCAGAGTTGATTTTTCCTTCACAAACTCCTTCCGGTGATGGATGTTGCTGTTAGTTGGATGTCTATTCACGTTAACAACGCTGCAATTAACATCTACTTCTCTCAGGATTACAGTCGCTAGTTTAAAAATATCATCTCTATTTGAATGTAAAATTCCTGCTTCTTCCTCCAGTGCAGTTTTCTTCCATTGTCCTGTCTTTGGCCTTGTTTTAAGCCTTCCTCCGCTTGGTCTTGGAGACCTCTAATCCAATGATTTACAGCCTTCAATCCCCCTGGACGACATTTGGCATCTCATTTATAGAAAGGCCTGCTTTCCTCGTTCCTACAATGCGCCCACGCTTCAATTCTGATATTTTAGTATGTTTTCTATGATGTACAGTTTATCGAAAGCATACACAAATAAGTTGAACAATGTTACGATAACAGAGGAATATTAGGGTTTATATACGTACTTTTGTATATCACTGTCTTTTGTTTTCTATGTGAAGTACTCGTAAGACGAAAATACCCAAGATTTGATTGATTGAATTATTTATGGACGCTCTTTAACATCTCAGGTCATCAGCGTCCCATTCAACTCAGGGCGTGAAACGGCCATACTTAGGATTTTTACGCCCGAAAAAAATCCATCGGTCCTGGTCGGGTTCGAACCCGCGATCTTGGGTATAGGAGGCAAGTATGGTAACCACTACACCACCAGGACCGACAAATACCCAAGATGAAATACTACCTCGACTGGTCAATAAACTAATAAACGGCAGTGTACAAGAATGGGCCCTCTACTGCTATTTATTTATGTTGCTGATGCACCGCATTTTACCCTACTAAAATAATTATTTAAAATATTTAATTTGTACAAATTGTTTAAAAGTAAAATTGTGCTCATTGGTAATTTTGCTTTTTGAGTTCCTTGTGTGTGTGTGTGTGTGTGTTTGTCTATGTGCCCATATCCAAAACTTGTGTTTAATAACATAAAGCCATAAATGCGACAGTTTTGCAGTAGAGAACGGAAAACGTTCATGGATAAGTGAGAACACATATTAATGCATAGCGGGACACCTTAATTGGTTTATATCGCGATATAGAACTTAGAGAAAGATTTAAAAGAAGCCCTTTTATTGCCAAATTAATCCCAGACTATACACATTCTGAAGCATAACAGCCATTAAATGTAACTTCTGCTTTAGAAATAAAGAACTCAAAAGGCTTAATAGGAGCAACCAATGTACTGTAATATAATTTCTAGCGTTTTCAGAGGAACTGATGTGTGCTTATTGAGTATAGTTTTAGTGAGAACTGCGTCGCTATGATGATAAAAGGAACCCGGATTCCTGAGAGTTTTTGTTTAGAACCGTGCTGACACTAAGAGCTTTGTGTTACAGTTCACAGTTAAAGTGAAATGCTTTGTTAATTTCCAGCCACTAGAGCACTTTATCTCAGGTGATAATGTGCTCTTAAAGTACATTCCTTGTCCCAGCAGCCTCAACGTTCGCGAGAAGTGCTTCAGTAAGTGGTAATATTAGACTCTTACAGGTTGATGAAGACGGCTCGAGTTGTTTTATCTGAAGGAAGTGACAGGCACGGTGACGTTGGAGTAGGGACTAAAACCTTGAGATAAGCTGCACTGCACATAATAGCAAAGCAGAGAAACCAAGCTGATTATCTTGTGCTTAGATTACAAAGCATTTGGAAATACATAGTTAACTCTTTCTCTAAAAACTGTGAACTGCTATCAGAGTTGAGTTTTTTTACAACTTCCCGTGTCAAAAAGAGCGAGCAACTTGAAGGCTAAGTGGCTTCACTTTTAAATGGATTGGAGGACGAAAAAGTGGTTGTAGTATTCTACAGACACGGCAATATTAAACTATGTAATACACAAGTAACGTTTTAAAACTCTAAACAAAAACTCTCTTTTTTTACTTTAAAAAAGTAATTAGATGTTCTGAATATAAATTCAGTCACTCATCAGGCGAGAACTGGTGAATTTGACAAGTTTGGCAGTCAATTCTTGCCTACATTATAGATCAAAAAGATCATTAAATAACTAAGTTAAAAATTAAACAAAAAATATATAATCAGTAATATAGGAACTCTTTAAAAGGTGCATTTTCCAAAATTTTATGACAGAAGTAAGTTGAATGTGTGTAATGAACCAATTTTAAGCAGGATTGAAAATATACAGATTTAAAATACACCATAAAATCAAGGAGTTCTTGAAGAAAATAAATTCATAAATAAATTTAAAATTCCATACGTACATATTGTTTGATTGTTCGTTATTTTACTTTGAGGATTATGAACTTGAATCACCAGTGAATTTCAACTTCTAAATCTCTTACTAATTAAATATCTGCTGTATGCTTTTTATTTTTCTAAACAAAATACTTTTCAAGTTACTACTTTAAATGTTGACTCTAATATCGGTTTGGGGTTTTTTTTTTTTTTTTTTTTGAGTAATGTTTGACGCCCGTTTTTACTACTGAGGCACCACAGGTAACGAACACTGGTGATACATGAAATGAAATGATAAATTGGGAAAGGATATTTTTTTAAAGAAAGGAAAAGTTCCAGGCCTAAGTTTATGGTACCTCCCCGGCATTTGCCAGTTATGAGGACCGACGAAAACCTGGAAAAAACCCCAGTCATGGAGGACTATCCTGGTGGGACTCGAACCCCGGACCTCCCGCTCACGAGTCCCGACTTAACGACCTCGGCCACCCGTGGCGGTATATATATGAATTTGTGTTCAACTAGAGTTTTAATTTATCTCTAATAATAATAATAATAATAATAATAATAATAATAATAATAATAATAATAATAATAATGCAGTGAACATTCATCCCTATTTAATGTTCTGAAAAAAAATTATAAAACATTCCCATTACTTATTGAGTTTGCGTTATCACCTCTGCACTGGGGCTAAAATTTAAAAAATTAAAATATCCTCAATGTTATCATATTTCGTTGCTATCATCAGCATCAGTAGAAGCAGCAGCAGCAGCAAACTTAGGAGAATGTGCTCTCAATATACCTAAAATTATCCAGTCAGTACCAAGAGTTGTTTACTATATTTGTCTTTTTGTCTAACTATCTAAGTTCTTGCTCAGTAAATGAATTAAGTAAATACAAAAAAAAAAAAAAGAACCAGCTGCCCTTATAAGAAAAACAAGAACTAACGAGAGGGCAGAGATAAATAAATAAGGGGTATGAAAAGGCGTATGAAATTCTAACAAATTAAATAAAACTGAAATAAGTGATATAAATATCACCCTATAAGAGAGGAAAAGTGGTTTAATATATAACATATGACAGGTATAATACGAAACTGGAGCAACAAATTGTGCAAATGTAGACCCCATAACTACTGAGGAATTGCAGACCACATTAAAAATATAAAAATCTGAAAGCCCTAGTATCAGACGAGATTAACATAGGACTATTTGAATACATCCCAGAAGGTGGAGAAATGGCAAAATGCAGTAATTCCACTTTATAAAAGAGGAGACCGAAGAAGGCTTAAAAATTATGGAGAAATAAGTTAACAAAGTGTAGGGCATAACATTTATTTGAAAATAATACGCAGAAGATGAAATATTATAGAAAATACCTTATAATAAGAGTAAAATGGATTAAAAAAACAAACCCTGTATGGATTGCGCATTTCATGTCAACTGAAAGAGAAGCATAAAGGATACAATATATATCCACGTGTATAGCATTTATTGACTATGAAAAGGTGTTCGATATAGTTAACCGAACCAAATTATGGAGTATTTGAATCAATGGAATCAATGGAGGAGCCCCAATGCACCTAATAACCAAAACAATAAAAATTATAATTAAAATAAATAAAGTAAAAGCACGGTATACAATGAAACAACGTGAGGTGAAAGAAAAGAGTATCCGTTGTCAGTTGTATTGTTTAGCATTAATACAGACACTGTTACCAGAATTTGGTAACTTTAATTGGATTTTAATTACAGAATTTGATTGTTTGGGGCGGAGGACTTGGTACTCCAGCTTTGCTCACGGTGGCCTTTTCTCCCTATGCTCCCAATGGGGCACCTTCGGAAGGAAAGTGTACGCGAGGAAACACCGTGCAGCCAGGATCCATGGGCTATGAAACGTGGACATGGACAAGAACAGGTTTCCTGATGAAACACCCCGACGCTGCTGGAATTCCCGCATGGAATGTGATCCTCTCAGAAGTTCCACTTTCATACCATACGACGGGATATAGAGCTTTTCACAGCACAAGCCACCGTAATACCGCGTTAGCCCATCTCACTCTGGCACTTTTGACCCTATAACAGAACTAATGGAATGATATGAAATGGGATTCGTAGAAAGTATAGATCCATTGCAGCATTCGCCTAGGTGACCAGGGGAAGCCACAAAAAAAAAAAAAAAAAGCAAGACTATTGGGATCCTTCGCGTCTGTGTGTTCATTCTACATAAATCCACTGATCTCATATTCGTTTCGCTGTGGACGCATTTCGTTCAACACAGGCACCAATTTCTCGGAATTGGCATGCCACAACGCCAAAAACCAGTGAAACTGAATCACCTGCTTGCATTGAACTTTTATTTTCGACAAGTCTTATTCATTCCATCTAAAAAAATATGGGGTCAGTTTAACGCATTCTTTATGGCCAGCAGGATATTTATTGACGACCAGTTTGTCCGCACTAATTCAAGGGAGAACTTGACAACCAACACTTTTTAAATTATATAACACAACACAAAAGCACGATATAAAAATAGAAAAAAAAAGAAATAGTAATTCCAGAGTTAAATTCCACAAAGAACAAAAAGCATAATAGGCAATAAGATAATTGAATAGGTTAATATCTTTAACTGTATTTGTTGCACACTAACATGCGGATGTTAAAAAGATCTTGATGAGAAACTTCCCAAATATCAACAACTAATAAGTACAATTAAAAAAAACCAAAAATGCTATTTTTATTTTATAAGGCAATGGCAAATCCATCTTTAACCTAGGGGTACAAAATATGTACACTTTAACAATAAATGATAAGAAGAGAATTGAAGCACAGTATTCAGAATTTTGAGACCTTTGTCGGGCTAGACCCTTCTGGATGATAAAAGAAATAGACATCCGACACGAATTGAATATTAATAAACACATTACAAACAATGGAATCTCATGCAATATTTAGTATGAACATATAAATAGCCATTCTACAATAAGCACCTGAATACATTACCCCATGCTGGGCATATGAATATACATATAAAGTATAAGTCGGATGGAATCAAAAAGAATATCTGAAATACCACGTAAAGGAAGCAGGTGTGCGGGTCTTCCTTGGGAAAAATGGTGTGACCAATTTCAAGTTCATGGTTAAATGCAGAATTTTCAAGTCTAAAGGTCTAAACCGTAATGTTTATGTCTTTTTGTTATACACTTTCTGTTATGTTGTTTTCATTGCTTATGTCATTTGTAATATTAGAGGTTAACTCTCAAGTACTATGGAGCATTATAGTTGACTAACTACTATGAGGTATTTGCGAGAATCCTGCCTTTTTAATGCATTATAATAGCCGTTTCTCTTAGATCATTTACTTTTCTATTATTATATATTCATGGGAATCTTCTATAGCTAACGAGGTACATTTTATGAAAATATTAAATTACATAATGTATTTATTCAATGAGAACGTAAACAATAAGAAAAATTGCACTATTTCGACAGTTTTTGTTCATTTCATATCATTATTAAGCATGTTGCAGATATATTAGATGCTGAAATACTCGTTGAAATAAGTGTTCACGGTATAGTCTTAGTTTGTAGATATACTTCAAAATAGCACTAGTAATTGTTGCATTGAAATTGTGACAAACGTAAAGAAAATTAGACTTTCGGAATATTGCCGCTTATTGCACATTGAAAGGTAATGCAGGTATTTAAAAAATAAACATTTTAGTTTCCAGAAGGAATTTAACCAACAAAATTATGGAATTA
This sequence comes from Metallyticus violacea, assembly GCA_030762175.1. Taxonomy (NCBI): domain Eukaryota; kingdom Metazoa; phylum Arthropoda; class Insecta; order Mantodea; family Metallyticidae; genus Metallyticus; species Metallyticus violacea. The sequence continues at coordinate 281,903,214 of CM060846.1, read as the reverse complement.
GTTTCTATGTTGCTGTAGGCACTTAACGCACAATTTTTAGAGCGCTCCAAGCAAATCGGAAGGCCACATCGCTAATAAGGCTATCTTGTTTTCCTCTTCAGACGCGGAGGACAGAAAGTGAAACATTTCTTCTTCTTCTTCATCTTTTTCTTCTCCTTCTTCTTCTTCTTCTTCTTCTTCTTAAAACAATCTTATCGTTGGGTTTAAAACTCATCCTCTATTTGCAGGATCCGTTAGATGGAATAACTCAGCTCTCGCGGTGTAAAGCTTAAGTTGCTATGGATCCCAGTGAGACCCCTTGCCAGAGTTTTCATAAAATCTAAAACCGCCATGGCTGGTCGAGGTCGTTAAGGTGCGGACTCGTGAGGGGTAGGTCTGGGATTCAAGTCCCGCCAGGACCGTCATCCCTGACTGAGTATTTTTCCAGGTTTTTCTCAGTCCTTATAACTGGCAGATGCCGGGGAGATGCTCTAAACTTAGGCCTGGAACGTTTCTTCCTTAAAAAAAAAATCCTTTCCCAATATATCATTTCATTTCATGTATCATCAGTGTTCACCGCCTGTGGTGCCTCAGTAGTAAAAATTGGTGTTAAACACTATTCAAAAACAAAATAATAAAATCTAATCTAATTTCGTAATAATTTAAATTCCTTATTCCTGCCGTAGAAATATTTCACTGTCTCATAATTCACCGCGTTTTGATGATTTTCATCTGTTTCCTTTTCCGAGGATGTGTCACTTACTATTTCGTAATCATAAACTTCACTAAATTCTTCAGCAATTAGTTCTAGCTTTAGTTCAAAATTAGCTTCTGTAAAACGCAATATACCTCGTCTAGAAGGTCATGTCTTTTCTGACATGTTTAAATTAAACTGTAAATCACAGCGAAAGGCATTACTTCCGTGGGGTGCAGAGTAGACGAACAAAAAGACAAACACAAACACTATAGTACGTCTGCATGACCGCTCGCCGCCAGCGGCAATGAGTAAATTTTAGGGAAACAAAACTAACAATGTGCGATCTTGACAATGTGTAGCTATCACCTAATGTGGAAGGTATGCGGAAGGGTCCGCTTCCAGCTTGAGGGGCGAGAGATATACAAAATACAGAAGAATTCGAGCAGTCTTAGAGACGGTCCAGGGTACTTAAAAGTTAAGAATATAAAATGTATTTTACTCGTGGAATCGTTTTTCATTATATTTATTGTTTTCTTCAAACATGAAACCAGATTTCGGTCCTTAGATACAATGAAAGTTCGCAGAGCTCTGTGTGGTGTGTATCATGACCATCATTTCTGACAAGATTCTTGTACAGATTAATCTTCAGGGAAAGGAAATAACAGTAATCTGTTGGTGAAAGATCTGAAGAAAATACGCTTGTCTCTATATGTTGAGCAATATGTCATCATGTAATTATTTTGTAGCACGACAACACCTTTATACCTTTACACCTTTATTGACCGATCCAGCTACCTTCTCACAAAGAATTACCTCAGTTTGTTCAACCGAGAGTGACTGTTTCTAAATATGACTCCAGCTCATAATCAATGATTCACCAGGCTGTTAACTAAAATTTACATTTTCAAAACACATATTAAGTGAATTGCATTTTATTTGGCTTATTTACGGATACTCTTTAACATCAGCGTCCATTTAATTCAGGACGTGAAACTCGATAAATTATTCTCAGAGGCCTATTCTTTCAGCCTTGACACGTCACATGACCCACGGCTTTACTTCCCTTCCAAAGGAAGTCATACTTAGGACTTTTACGCCTGAAAAAATCCATTGACCCGGGGATTGAACCCGCGATCTTGGGTATACGAGGCAAGTATGGTTACACTAGACCACCGGGGCCGACTTATACTAGATAATATGTGACCCCATAAGAGAACTAATAAATATATATATTGCAACACAGAAAAAAATTACATCGTGATGAAGCGCAAAAATATGAAATTTCACATGTTAGACCATTCATAGTAGGGTACTGAAAGGCAGAGTTTTGTTTTATCATATATATATACATATATTAAATCTAATAAATGCAATTTTATTTATCATAATTCATAATATTTTGCAAAAGTTTTCATATTGGTTCATGTTTTAAATTTTATGTTCATTTTTTTCAACATTATATTTTACATTCTGCAGTAAATTTGCCAACTATTGTGAAAACCAAAATAGTGTACGATGTTTTAATTACTGTTCATGTATTGTATTTTACCTATTTACTCAGTTGCAAGGAATATCTGACTCTTCCTTCTTTGATGCCATTGCGACTTGCGGACGAGTTTCGGAGACAGTAAATCTATGCTTCGATGTCACGTACAGAACCAAACAATGTGTAATTGTATTTTAAGTTGGATTTTCTGAAGTGTACTTATACAATCTTTAATAATAAATCAGAGATGTTTAAGCTTTGCAAAAATTTAGCTCTTCCAATGGAGAAAGCTTAACAAATAAAATCACAGACATTGTGATAAACAAATACAACAAATCTGCAGTACATTCTGATAATCAGTAAATTAGAGTATCAGAGCTCGTATATAGTAGAAAAGTTCACATAGCATCGCTACACAACTGATGGGGTAGTCGTGATATGTAAATACTGCAATAAGAAAGTAATTTTCTTTATATAATTATGTATAAGTAAGGATAGTCACTAATGAAAAATATGTGCATATTACTAACAAGCATGGGTTTCCTTACAATTAATTCGTCGCCAGGAGCTACATAATTTGTAAAATTACCAATAAAATATAGATTTAGAAAGTATCTAAATAATACAAACTGCTTTGTTAGCAGAATTTATATTCTTGGAAAATGTATGTTATTCTTAACACATGCAACGAAGAAATCATGTGAAATAAGAATGACATCGGATGTCTAAAGCTTGACAGGTGGTGCATTCTTGCCAGAAAACATGGAGAAATTTCTTGTAATTTACTGTCAAAATAGTGTGCTGTACAATCCAAAATAATATACTTTAATTTAAGTGCATGAAACTTACAAATATATTAAATATTTTTCATTTTGTATACGTTAATATTTTTGCATGTTTTAGTGAAGTGCATTTCATATTTGGTCAAAAGTTTGTCTATTGATTTCTACTCTCTAGTAATAAATACTCAACAATGAAACACAAAGTGCTAGTCTCTACTGTTTGTAACCATTGGGCTAGTTCATATATAGCCCACTTTCCAACTGGTATACCTTTCCAATTCCATGTGAATGTGATATTAATAACGCAATCATCCTGTGCTGACGTAATGCTTTTTTATTTTTGCCTACTTAAATAGCATTATACCACGTGATTTCTCCATTCCGTGGGTGAAAAATTTTAGAAGAGGTAAAGTAAACCAAATGGTACAGCGTTAGATAAGATGTTACAGTAATTTACTACCTCTGAGTAAATATATTTCATGTTATTTCTAAAACAAAAAAGACAAATAACCTCCATTTGTTCCTTAGATCGTCTTGTAGATATGACAGGCTAAAATTTTGTTATCAAAAACTGGACTGGTTTACTTGCTCCTCTCAAGTTATATTTACTTCTGTTCAGAGTAAGTTATTTAAAAAAGTGTATCTATCTGGACTAAAGTTTTGAACGCTGGTTCACCTCTTCAATTTCATATATCACCATTAACTGCCGACAGCAGAAAGACAATCAGATGGTACGTTCAATTCAGATGTTCAAGGTAGAAAAGCGAAGGCAGATATCAAAAGCGCTATGTCGCAGGAAACGTATAAATGCAACGCACGTTTGAGTCCCTTCTTGAGAATGTTACTATCAGCAACACCATGTGCCACAAATGGAGTTGTAAAGCAACCGTATTATACGGTAGAATACAAAATTAATAGGACGTTTCAAATCGTTCCAAGAGTTTTCCACACACTAGAAACGTATAACGTTCTAGAAGTTGAATGGGGGTATATTCATCGTTCGCAAGTATGCAATTATACAAGAACCAATGTGATGGTTAATATGGGCCTCCCATTATGATGCCAAATGATGAAGCGGTTTAGTACGTAGTTGTTCACGCTTCGATGACAACAATTTCTCAGGGGATTATTCGGCTATTTTGTTTATTAGCACTCAACAGGACTTGGAGAGGAGACCAGTAGTATAAATAACCATACGATGAGACATGATATGTATGTATGGTAATTTATTATGCTCAGCATCTGTCTCGTCCTCTGGTGTTTTGCGTACGATAGAGTTTATCCACATGGAATATAAATATAGCTTCCACGGATACGATCCGAATCTATAAATCGTGGCAGTAATAGAATGTATTATGAATGCCTCAACATGCATTTCGACGGGTGTATAACTTAGAAATACGTGCATCGCAGCGTGCAGACTTGAACAATGAGTGTGTCTCGCTGCCTATAAAACTTGCAGTATAAGTGTCCCCGCAGATTGAGAAACTTAAAATGGTTTACTTAAACTGAAGTGTCTGGGTGAGTCACCTTTAGCTGCATTGAACTGCATGAACTGAAGTAGAAATTTTTATCTGATCGGCCTAAACCAAAGTGATTCAGTAGAGCAAACGCGTCCTTATATATTAAATTCGAATCTAGTAATAGTTGGCTTGACGACGCCAGAGGGGTTCACCCAAGCAAGCTCAATTCTCGCCCATTGGTTTAAAAGTAACAATATAAAAATATACTTCGATTGTTGACTAGTTCAAACGTGCTCTTCGTTATTGTTTGGAAGTTTAAAACTCTTGCTCACAATGACTAGTTTAAAAACGGTGTGTCGGCTTCAAAGCCCTAACAAATTTAAAATTCCTTAGATTTATTAATCCTCCAACTGCAGTCCTTTTAAAAGTGGCATTGCTCTTGAATCTCGGATTTTATCTTGCCCTTAAGTAAAGAATTTTATGGCCTCTTTGACTTTCCAAGCCACCGTAAACAGAAAACACCAGAGACTTTTCTTTTGATGACATACAAATAATATGTTAAAAGTGTATCATATATACATACATGGCCTCTATATTATCAATATATTATGATTAGGTTTGCACATGCATATTATATTATGTTTGCATTTCCGTGGAGGTGGACCATAAGGACTATTGCACCATCGACAGTAAGGTAGAAGTAACATTACCAGTTACAGTTAACTTTTCCTCTTAGCATGGGCAGTAAATGTGTAGCTGGCAGGAAAACATTGGTGATTGCCGGAAGGAGAACGTCACAATGTTATAATTAGTGTGTAACTCGAACAGCATTACAGACATAAGATGTATACATGCGAGTTATTAGCATCGAATAATATACCGTATAACATTCATAATGCGTTATAAATTATATATAATTATTTGACGGTTGTTTAAATCTCCGGTCGAGACAACAATCCTATCAAGTATTTGTTTCAATGAACTGATCTTTCCTCAGCGACTATATAAGTGTGATTTAATAAGAGTGAACAACTAATTAGCCGTGCTCGCCAAGGACAAATTAAGTGAAATGGATAGAAATCGTCTGCGAGAGCACACTCTAGCCACAATCTATCAAACGAATAGTTCCAGAGCCTCTGCAGAGATCAGGACATGCCCCAAGGACGACTTGTGAATTTCATTCCTTTTCCTATCAATATCAATTTTACGGCCGTTTCTTCCACCAACCAGCAGAAATGAAGAGCGTAGCTCTAGGCACAAGTTATGAAGCTATGCCGCCAGCGGCTTAGTGTTATTATCGGTTTAAAGCATGCAGTTAGAACGCATCACCACAGTAACTTATACGCAGTCTGGCGAGTTCGCAAAAAGTGTATATGCTTTTCATGTTCTGAGATGACACATAATAAACATTTCTCATAATATATTTTCCAACATGTAACACCAATCAAACGTAAACGCTTTTTCGTTTGTTACATTTGAATAGTATATTTTATCGCTTCCATTATGAGAGCAGTCCCAGAAATATCTGGGTATTCCGTGTGTATCACAAAACTCTTTCATTGTCACTAATCGTTCTGAACTCTGTGCCCGCAAGTACGACCTCTGAAATAATAGAGGAAACCATTGCTAAATGGCACGCTTAGGGTGGTCTCTGGTTGAGCTGGACTTGGCCAAGGAGAACCACGTAATCGCTAGCCATGCACAAGCACAAAACAAGGTCGAAGCCTACCATTAAAGAAAATTAAAGTGAACAATTTACTCATATATACTGTACGTGCATGAATGCATGTTTCGTGTAGTTTCTGGAGTACAAATCTCAAATTTTCCTACTGTATACTCAACTTTAATTTCATAATGCGGAGTACATCAAAATTCCACACGTTGTTTACTTTCAGTTTAATGGCTTACTGATTCTTGCAGTTTCAGGGAACTATTGAAATACGTGCAACACCATTCTTTTCGAATAGCCCGGATTAATTAGGAGAATACTCAATATAACGCAATGGTAACGTCCATGTTAAGATATCACTAAAATAACGGAAAATATTAAATACAAGAGGTAGAGGGAATTCCGCAACTGTTACCTGCAAGTAAGCTTGGTCAAAAGCAAGCTTTTCATATCATTCGGAATCGATGACCTGCAGAAAACACTGCATCAGGCTCGTTTCTTCAACATTGGTTTACAGGTGAAACAATGCCTCAAATGTATTATGAAACATGTCTCACTATATTAGTGCAAACCGGCAACTAAATAAGCTAAGAGTACAGTGAAATCTCGTTTAATAATTTATACCTCCGAATTAATTGTATTGCTTTGTAACATTAGTCAGTATTATCCAAACTATCTACTCACATCATGAAAATTAATATTCTTGAGGTTAACTTGAGAAGATAACTACTATGGTGGTTTGTTTTCTGCATCATTGAACTTTTTCTTTGTCCATTGGAGTATTTTTATATAATTTTACAATAAACATTTTATACTTGTGGTTTATGCACTTCACGCTTCACAATATATAGCCAAAACATTTCAAAATATCGCTAGCACCACACAGAAAGTCGTTCTTTCCAAAGAACAAGAACAATTGCAACCGCTTAACTGTTTGGGAAATCTTTCCGGTTATTTTATAAAATAACGGAATTTATAAGGTTTTACTATAGGCCAAGACTACTCCATCCTTGGATACATGCAGAACATGAAGCGCTCCATCACTATTTTACACGTATTTGGAACACATTTTCACTATTAATTGCACTGAATGGATTATGAATTGTTGATATCTTTAGCAGCATTTCATAAAACATTGTTTAATATTATTGGAAATGATCAATTACCCTAGATCAGATTCCTTTTGTTGCAATGCATATATTTATTTGTGTTACCCTGCTGTAGAATTATTATTGCTATCATAAATGTTCCTATCTCCTTTATGTTTTGCTTGTATCTTTATTTCCACTCTCAGGATTTACGTAGGTTTTTTTTTTTTTTGAGTAGTGTTTAACGCCCGTTTTTACTACTGAGGCACCACAGGCGGTTTAGGTTGATATATGTATAAGTTGTCATTGCTGGTGCTTGTTGCATATTATTATTCTTTTATTTTCCTATTTTTTCTTCTTCTTGAGTTAATATTTTTCACTATCCGTATGTATTACCACACATTTATTCATATATATCATTTTTTACATTGGTTAATATGTGTACGAATATTGTCAACATTACTGTCAATGTTGTGATAGCAATGTTGTCGCTATAACTTCATGTAAATATTATTAGATTGGTAGGGTGGAAGAGAAGGCCTAATGGCCTTAGCTCTGTCATAATAAATAAATATATATTAAGTGGTAAATTCTAGCTAATATTGCTAGATGATTTTGCCCCCGAAGCAAATATATAAGAAATATTATATACGAAAGATTTTGCAATAATTCTAATTCTATAAATCCATGATTAAGAATTAAACTGCAATAAAAAATAATTAATATTTCACATCCAAACATCTTCCAGTTAATATATTAATTCCATCTTTGAAAATGGCTTTCTGTGTGTAACTGACTGTAATTGCATAAATACTTTACCTAGGTGAACTGACAAATTCAACAGGTAAAAATCACTAACAGCTGAAAAAATATATATATTTACCAAACCATTACAGTGTAATGTGAGTTGTTTATTTCGATGAATTATTTAACGATCTAGGACACCGTGAATATATTTCATTTTTCTCTCTATTAATACTTTCTTATATTCGGCGGAAGTCAACGCTAACTCCTTGAAAATGGCTTCTCAGTACTTGTAACAGCGAGATTCGTCAATTATTATTCATAACTGAGCATCAATTGAATATTGGTTATGTGGTTTATTCGGCAATGAAAATATTTCCGAGAAAATTAAAGGAAAGAAGTGAAATTACATAACGTCTGATTTTGAACATCTATGCAGTTTCTGCAAGATCAGCCAATATGCATGCGTGCCATGAAAGGACTATGTGATTTCTTCTTCGCGGGATCGTTGAACGTCAGTTACATGAACGAGCTCTGCAGTTTTCGTCTCGTTCGCGCGCTTGAAAGCAACCGGGGAGCCGGAGGGGAGGCTAGTACGAGTTTAACACTAGGAACATAAGGGCTAGTCCTTGAGTGCTGTCTGACAGTATTAAATATTAAATATTAAATATTCATTAGGCAACATAATACAGTGTATCAATTACTTAAGATGGCAGAATTCAAGTATTCTATTTCCAGAGAGTATTTATTTACGATTAATATGTGCGTACAAAATTGGCTCGTGATGTACAGAGATTGTTTCAAGAGAGATTTCATGAGGGATTTCCTGATATTAAACTTCCAAGTCGAAGTTCGATTCACATATTGGTAAATAAATATCGTGATACGTAAGTATTCTAACAAAAAGGTATGCATAGACACGTATACTACTCACGGAAGAAACGGTAGATAACATTGGACATTCTCTGGAATGATTCCCTAAAAACAATTTTGACGTGTTTTTCAGGAAACGGGAATTTCCTATCCAACGACTTCAAAACTAATAAAGTTAAAGCCCTAGAAAATTACTGTAGTGCAAGAACTTAAACCGGATGACCTTGCATCTAGGAGTCCATTTTGTGAATAGATTTTGAACAGTGTGCATGACGGAGAATTTTACGGAATCTTGATTGCAACTAATTGGATATAATTCACAAAACAACCAAAACCTAATCTGCGTTTTTTATCTCTGGGAGTATTAAAGGAAAAAGTGTACAAGACAAATCCGCACACATTAGATGAACTGGGAAAAAAAAAAAAAAAAAAAAAAAAAAAAAAAAAAAAAAAAAAAACCATTCGTGAAGAAATTTCTTCCATTTCTCAAAGGGAACTACTGAGAGCATTGGTTAATTTCACAAGTCAATGCGAGATATGTATATAAAATAAAGAGAGGCAGTTCCAGCATCTCCTTGCTTGATAATGATAAGTAAATGCATCTTTTAAGTGTTTAGTAATATGTGACAGTCATAGCTGCAGACTTTCTGACTCCCGTTCACCGCGGTACCAGCTTGAACCGACCGATCATGGAGCGATCCCGCAAAGGAAAAATAATTGTGTATATATTAAGGTCGCTAACACTTGTGTTGCCATTGCGAAATGAATATGTCAAATTATAGTGTAGTCAAAAGTATCTAAATAATAAAAGTTAAATTAAACATTTAGTTTTCTTTTTTTAAGAAAATGCATTAACTCTTAAGTCATTTTGGGTTAGTTTCAAAAAGTTAATTTGGGTGAACTCAGAAACATGTACACACCCAAAGATCAAAACGACCGGAAACAAATACAGCACCGAGCGCATTATGTCATAACAGTAAAACCAACAGGTCCCCGCATTGTACGTGACTCAACACCTTGTACCTGGTATGTACGTTCAATGGACTTTTATTCCCGTGGCCACATTTCAAGTGATAACCACCTTGGTAAACCTTTGACCCCCAACGGTAAACAGTGTTACGATAGTGAAACTCGAATTTGTTCTTTATGGGCGTGGTCGTCTTTTTGGTTGTGTAGATGCCTTCGGCCACTTAGGTACACGCCAGCGATGCTAAATCCTTGGGTTAACAGCCTCAGCATATGCAAACACGAGGGCGAGCGGCCTCGGCTCGCAACAGATTTCTCTTTCCAGGTCCCTTACTTTCTACCTAGTGTGCTATTAATCCATTCGCCTAGGTGTCCTCGTAATGCTGAGTTTCGCAGCCTTCAGAAACGCTGGTGATGTCATACTGCAACTATGAGATTAATCGTACAGAAGCTTTAGTAAAACAAATTAAAGAAACACTACGAAGCAAATTACAAGGGTGACCTTCCAAAGCATTGTCCCATCAGCTATACCGCGGATTATACACTTCAGTTCCAATTTATTGGAATTTATCTTTTGTTAATGTGAGAAACTGGTAGTTTATTTATATGCGCTAGCTTATTTAATGCTTAGTTTAGGATATACCCTAATGTTCTAATTCTATATCTTTCAAATACAATATACTTCTGTGTTTTGTAATTTAAGGCTTCTTCCCGTTTTTCTGTTTTTTTTATAATAATGCGTCATTTAGTGTTCAATATAAATTCAGTTAAAACAGAAAGAGTTACCATGGGATACTTAAACAAATTGAAGTTCGAAGTCTGACACATAATAATTTAAGCATTCACTTTTGCTTTAAAAATAAGCTTTTATTTCTCAAATTCATTGAAAGGCATAGAAATTAAAATATTAGGTTTACAGGTAGCTAAATCATCTAAAGTCAAAAATTGCTAATATCATTAATATCTTGATTACTTTTTATCTAAATTATAGCATATAAGTCTAACTGGAACGAAGTATGCTTTTTTATAAACATTAATACAAGGTCTTGTGTTATTTATGATATGCATTCACATGACAAGTGACTGTAGAGCAAATCTAAGTATTATTTATTTATTGATTAAGTTTTGAGGAAATAATTTCAAAGGCCACATTTACACATATCGTCACCTTGTCACTTGTGTAACGGCCTTTCATTTATAACGTACCTAACTTTAATTTCGCAGTTCTCTCCAACATACGTAAAGGAATTTACTGTGTTTAACGTTCCATCCAACCACTATAATATTCGAGATTACTTTAATAGTGTTTAATGTTCATTTTTACTGTGCCATCACAGACGGCGGGATCTGATGATACATGAGATGAAATGGCAAATTGAAAAAAAAATGAAAAAAAAAGTGCTCCAAGCATAAGTTTAGGATATCTCCTTAGTATTTGCCGTTCTTGAGATTTTAGGTTACGCATGTGGTGCATGCACGATAGAACGCCACGCATTTTCTACGCATATAACATTAATGGGCGATGGATAGTCAACGGGATTTATGGCTATAGGGACACTTTAAAAACTTTGGTGTATGTTACACCTATCGAAAATATGCAAACATGTTTACACATGGTGTGTGAAAACTCCATGTCATCAGATTCCAGAGCAGTCACGAATACCCATTCTCTAAATCGTAAAATTGAATATATGACTCACATCGAAAAATTAATTTGTTTCCGGACATATGTTCATAGGAACCTGTTTGATAGTTTTGAACAACTCTCCATTGTGAAAATATGCGACAAATATTTAAAGAGCTGGTATTTTTATATAACGTAATCACCGCAGTTCTGAGTGGGGAAATACTTAGAAATATTTTTATAAGTCTTGGCAGGAATACTTAGGCACAAAGCACAATACATGTATACACTGACACAAAATATATAGGTAGCTCGTTTACCCGTGTACTGCCATAAAATCTTGATGCAATTTCATATCAGATTTGGGGGATTATATGGCCATCACTTCAGCACCAAGTTCCATAGGATACATAGGCAAACTGAACTAAGTCTGCACAAAAATACGAGTTAATTAAATGTTTTGATGTAGAATGAAGTACTGAAATAAGTTCCAGAAACACTAAAGCGGCTTTTGTCCCCGAAAATTTTCACCACTATTATTAAATACTTTCTTTCCGTATAAAAAGTTTATATTTGCTATTTATAAATGCGGTTAATTTCTAAAAAATTACTTAGGAAGGATAGGTGTTAGTGATATTGACCACATGAAACTATATAAAGAAAATTAAAGAGGAGATACATTTTCTAATGTTTACAGTAAAATTAAATACTGAAAGTTACATATTTTAGCTTCATTACACATCTATCCATCCATCCATCTGTGTGACCCCGTAGAAGTTGTTGCACCAACGATTACTTGATTTGAATTCAATATATAAGGGAACGGTTGCTCGGCTGGGGCATTCAGTTCGACCCAGTTAGGCAGATCAGCAAGTAAGTTTTACACGCGGCAGAGGCAGTTCACATTTCATTTTTTCATTGTTCAGGAAGGAGTTATAAGATACACACGCGGCAAGATATACTCAGTTTGAAGTTTTATACGCGAAGAGACACAAGAAGATTTTTAAGTTCTACACGCCGCGAGACGCAGTAATAAGATTACACGCGGCAAGGTACACGCAGTTTTTACTCAGTTTTTAAGTACTGCACGCTGCACGCACGTCTAAGTACTAGACATGCTGAGAAGCAGTTATCAGTTACGCAGTTCCGATACATCAGTAAAGCAGTTATCAGTTTCAAGCGCCGCGGCACATATCTGTCAGTTTCACGCGCGTCAACTAAGTTTATATACAATGCAGCTAAGTCTATCATACGCAAAACACCAGAGGAAGCGAACATTTATGGACATAAGGTACCAATATATGTTATGTCCCATCACGTCCTTATTTACACTACTGAATACCTCTCCCGGTCCTATTGAGTCCCAATCAACAAAAGAATAGAATTCACTCTGAGAAATTGTCATTGAAGCACGGGCAACAATACCGAAGATCAATAATCAATCTACCAAACCACTTCAAAATTGGCATCACTACGTGAGGCCACTTGACGGAGACAACAAATCGCTTCAAAATGGGTGTCCAACCTAGGACACTTAGCCGGAGCCTCAACATAATGATTTCAACTCTTTGAATTTAGGATTGCATTTGGACATTAGTGTCAGGGAACAGTTTCCTTAGTCTGTTACAAGGAGAATACTTTGATTGAAGAAAGGGAGGAAAAGACAAGCGAGCACAAGACATGCGCTGCTATGCTAGTATATCAAAAAAATAATTTTCATTGACTGGTTTAAGTTAAAATGTGTGAAATATTAAAAATATGACTTTAAAATATATGTAAATATGCTATTGCATTAATCTATTTCATTTCCGGTATAATGTTTTAGATGTAAAGTAATTTTATAATTATTTGAACTTAAATCATTTCAATATTTCAGCGTTGCTGCGTCAATTTAGGAGTGGAATCCTAAGGTAGGCTTATATACTGTTAACTACAAATTTAGCATAATTTACAGGTGCTAAATATATATTTTTATTAATAAGGTGTTAGCTCATTTCAAGTTTTTGAGGAGGTTCGCGAATCGAAATAGTTTAGGAGCCACTGGGCTAAGTATATGCCATCATATTAACATAAATCTATATACACGAATCACTATATAATATCTTTTTTGTTCTAAGATATCGAAGTATCGCCATTCCAAGTAATTTATTGTGATAGCTCACTCAATCGGAATATTTCGATTGCAATATTTTTGTAAGAAGCATTAAAATTCAATTACCTGGTATTTGTGCTATGGTACGATAGCTTCAATATTAAAATAAGTGGGCTGCTGGTACAACTGTTTCTTTGAAAAACATTCTCTTTTTGTTTTTTTGTTTTTTTCGTTCTAATATGCAGATTGTTTTGTAAATGTTGTTCAAGTTGAGATTTCATCATATACTCAACGTTTGTTACATCTTTAAACTGTCAATATATTTCCGTGTTTCAGCTTGAAGATAATGAAGACGCGACTGGTGCCATGGTTAACAATTGATTGTTACAAATTCTGATGCGTTTTGAAAAGAAAAAAAAATAAAGTATTTGAAACGAGAGGCGACAAAGAACTCCTTCATTTTCGCTTTGAATATAACGGCAATGCAATAATGTTAAAACATGTAATTTATACAATGTTGTACGATATGTAATACTAAATCAAATGTTTAAAATGCGTAAAGCCAAATTTATGACAAAACTTCCTTCTCCAAAACTATTTTCCTTTTCTTTGTGCATAAATATGTAATTACATAAAATCAGGCTGTATTAATAATTACCCCTCATTAACAGCCTCCTCCAGTATTTCAGAGTATGCACTTATACATCATCGATACGTCCATATCATTCATATCAAACATTTTTAAATTAATTATTGACTGAAAAACCATCAACCTAAAAATCAAAAATATGTTTATATTGATTTCTGTACTTATGACAACTTAGCAATATCATCGCTAACAGTGTTTTGTTTCCCACTATTTCAAACGGTGTTCATACTTTCATATTGTCAATATCACTAAATTTCAAAATTTCTAAATAAATATACAGTTTGTATGTACTAATGAGACTGATTGTAGAAAAGTACTCATATAATGGCTATTAAGACAAGAGCACGAATTAAGTTACACTCAACAGTAGCTTTGTTTTGACACCGTTATCATTACACGATCGCTGCATATTACACCATCAGAGACAACGGTAATATTCTAACGCAAAAAGAAAAAAAAATTTGAACCAGAAGTAAAGTTCAACTAGAGTACACTTTACTACCATTTGCTTTCGACAATATAAATTGAAATTCAAAAATATATAACAATGTTCAGCCTACGCTTGAAGACGAAAATTCAGTTAACATTACACTTGGATTGTCGTCTGTTTCAAAAGTTACAATTCACTGAATTTTCAAGGTTTGGATGCACATAATGCCCGCAAATGTGATACAACTTCTAACACACCTGGCTAAATGCCAAGCAGCAAGTGCTCCGCAGCAAGGCGCATGTTTTTTACAGGTGTAATCATTAATGTTCTATTGTAATTGATGGCGTTTTACAAGACAGCGCTGATTTCTTCCTGGATGCTGCGGAGAGAGTTTGGGTGATGCAAACAAGACCTATAAGCCACGTTATCTTTGTGAGTGAGAATTTACCTCTCGCTGTATATGGTAAGGAGGACACCTCTGTTGGACGGTATGGCGAGATGCAAGAAGTTTCGCAATAACCTGTACTCCCACTGTGTTGAGGGCACTATGCATGTTGACCCCAGCTTTCTAATTAATTGCCGCTTAAAACGGCACGCATTTGATTTACTTTCTTCCCTTTCATTTAGCGCTAGCAACGTCATTGTCTAATTAAATCTCTCTTCATAATTCTTAACCTCTATTCGTTACCTAACTGTAGTCTTCTTGGCAAATGAATTCAGCTACTATTTAAGTACAGTTTTAAGACAGCCGGTAAGTCAACTCTACAACGAAATGTCCATCTCTTTTCTTTAGGAGATGTCACAAAAACACAGCTATTGGCTAGTAGGGATGGAACAAATCTCAGAAAGAATGGAAGGGGAATCTGTATTTGTTCATGCACCAATCCTACAATCTTAAATAACTCAGCGCATTATATAAACAAACGGCAATAAAGTTTATTCTCACTTGCTTAATTATAGAGAGTGTTAAAGAAGTACTCAGAATAATTTCAGAGCTTGTACAGGAGTGTTAGACGAGCAAATATACATTGAGAATATGTGGTCTGCCTGCTCAAACTTCAAGCAAAGTCATGACAATAAGTTTCTAAAGGATCAATATGCCAAATTAATAAAGCTTCCAATAACGGACGTGTGTATCTTTGAAGCGATATGCATGATATGGTGATAAGTAAAAAGAGATAATTGTTATCCATTTCGGTCTGATTTAATATTGTTTTTAACTTTTATATCTCACGTATGTCCGTATAGCGTCATAAAATAAACATATAAACTTTATCTACTAGGCCTCAAAATAAATCTCTCAGACTAAGTTACAAAACATGATACATCTATTAACCGTTTTCAATGCTGTACTTTCAATTAATTGCTCTTGAGATTTTAGTGATTTTTAATAAGTGTCTTGAAAAAGCTGATGACAAATGAATAAAAATCAGAATTTTATTCAACACTGGTTCACCAATATCTTCTTTTACCTTCTTTATCACTGTTAGTTTTCTTGGTGGATAATAGATTTCCTATCTAAATTGCTTGCCTCAAACTCTCTACAAACCTCTGAAATTATTGCGTTATATTTCATTAACACTATGTACAAATGTTTATTTACCTAAAAATTTCTAGTGCATTACCATTTCCTTAGTATTTTTTAGCAAGAGAAGCTTATATGAACCCCTAAATTATGCAGGTGTATATCTGTGTTGCTAAGAGTGACATTTAAAATATTACTCTCAATACATGTTACCTAATAAAAAATTGTTACATTTGAAAAACCCCAAAACATAACAAGAGCTTTCTAGTTTATAGACAGTTTTAAGAAGGAAAATATGCATTTCTCTAATAACAATGTCAAATACTGTACTACATCGCACACTAATATTATTTCAAATTAAAACTGAAAAATATACAATATGAAGAATGTAAACCTTGTATCTATTTTATAGTGGCCAATGTGCGTTTTTACTATTGTGGAAATATAGGCGATAGACACTGATGATGATAAAATTATACATTTAGAAAGTAATTATTTGGGGTAAGGAAACGTTTCAGGTGTAAATTTTCGGTGCCTTTCAGGTATTCATCAATAATGAGGCTGAAGAAAAACCCTCAGTAAGAAGGAGGTTCTGGCGGTTGTATATAATCTCATTGTTTTTAAGCGAAAGCTCAAGAAAACGAGAGAGAGAATTTATTTCGCAGAAATAATAATTAATATTACACTCTAGGTGGCTAAATTTTTACCAAATTCTGCTGACAATAACAGAAGAAACAATGCGAACCTTATCAAGCTCCATAACAGTACGTTGATTATACAACTGCACACATTTATTTTAAAAAAACCGCAAAGTTCCTGGAATAGATAAATTAGAACTGGATGTAAACTAATGCTTCATATTGGTAAACATTGTTGCACACAGCATTAGTAGTTCCTATGTATGAAAAATTCAAGAAAAACACCTGGTACAACATAAAATAATTAGTTTAGTTAATAGTAAATATAAAATCTAATCTAAAATATTTCTGAATAGACTTATATGAAATGGAGAATTTCAATGGATTTCTTTACAATGAGTGAATATAAACCAAAATTACATTTTTAATGACTATACTAAATGCCTTTGACAGTGCTAATTGGAGATTGATATAGTGAATTTTAGGAAACATAGATACACCATTAATCTTGTTAAAGCAGCTCAAATATTAAATTTGAAACAAATAATAAAATATCAATTGCGAACTGCAACAAAACTTTCTATATTATTCATCTGATTTCACCTTTATATAATAGAGGCTGTTTAAAATTACTAAATATTTTAATGATAGATGTATACAGAGTTAGTCAAAAATGTTCGAAGTTTTAAAATGTAATTTCTTACAAACTAACAAAGTTGTCATGACAAATTACGCACCAACATAGTAACCGCCATAGTAGGTTTTAGATATTAAACATGGAATATTTAGGGGCACGTTGCAGGTTTGTGTCATACGTTCACTTTAACAGGAGATGTAGAAGGGCGAAAGCTTGATTTCCTCTTGCGCAGACAGAGTCTTTAAATTGCGTATATACATTTATCCGTTCGTGGATTCTTCCCGTATTCTTCTTGAAAGTGGCGTTTAACTGTCACTGGGACTTGGATGGCTGGATGATACGGGGAGAGGAGAATACTTGCTCACGGCTGGCCCTTTATGCCTATTCCTCCAATGGAGGTACCTCCGGGAGGAAAGGATAGGGCGAGGAAGACACCGGGTGTCCAAAATCCACGAGCGGTGATTGCGCGGACCAGATGTTCTTAACATGTTTCCAGATAGAACACTGCAACGCCGGTGTAGTCCCTCAGAAAGTCCACTTCCGTTTCAGACGTTGGGGCAGAAACCTTTCTATCACACCGCGACAGCTTACCTTGTCAGGATGCCCCGACCCAAGATATTTGAGCCCTGGTACCTCATCTGAGTCACCCCGCATGATCGTTATGGATTTAGTCGCATGGAATTTCAGCACACAAAATACCTTATCCGCTGCTGTGATCATTAATTTCACAAAACAGTGGTCAGCGGGTCATAGTATGTTAATCGAGGGCAATATAAATATAAATTTCAAGAATGCCTTCGTGTATCTATAAAGTGTATTAAGAACAAATGTAAATTTAGATTGCATAGGCTGTTAGGGTTAGAGGAAGGGATGACGTGAGGGAAACACCTGGTGACCAAGATTCATGGGTGGTAAGGCACGCATTTAGTCGTTGTCTTTAATTATTGTTGCATATAGAATACCCCGACGTCGGCGAAGCAATCCCCCTCCTTTCCAAGGAGTTTCAGATTCTCAGAAGGTCCTTTTCCATTCCAGGCGCCGTGCAGAAACCTTTCCAAAACACAAGCCACCCTTAAAGTCCTCGCTGTAGTACAACCAGTGGGAATGAAATGATATGAAATGTAAGAGCGGAAAATTTGTGGAATGATTCCGGCATTCTCTTAAACGATCAGGGAAAACAAAGCTAAGGATGACCAACTTCAAGAAATTTGAACCCGGAACCTCCCGAGTCCCAAACGGTACCGCCTGAGCCACCCGGCTTATTACAAAGTACTGATATTTAAAATTGCGAAAATATTTTTAATTAACACTATATTGTAAAACTAATTTTAAATGCAATCAAATCGTCGACTCAGAATGCTAATACTTATAAATGTTAATATACAATTTAAAAATAATGGGAAGAAGCATAACTTTCAATCATCTACAATAATAAACCTGGTTTTTTTTTTTTTTTTTTTTTTTTTTTTTTTAGAAGAATTACATATACAGACATCAGTGATTGAACAATTCTTCAGCTTTAACTGTTAAGGGTGCACAACTTTTAACATCAACAATATAATTAAAGAAAACCAACTAATAGTGTATGTTAAAAGAATTTTACTAAAGTACTCAACACAGATCGGCGTTAAAGTTTCACGAAGTATTAACTGCTAACTTAGAATTGAAATATTTGCTAAGTACCTGGCTTCACTCTACTTGATCATTACAGAAATGAACATATTGTAGTAAAAATATATAAAAAAAAAATTAAGTTTCCCTTACGTTATGCATAAAAATACATACAAGTAGTATAATTATTTCCTCAGAATAAACTCATATCGCCTTCCACAGGAAGTGAAAAATGCAAAGACTAAGAATCTAATGGGTAGAAAAAAATGTTAAAGAGGTTTCGTGAGGTGCAGGCTAATAAATATTATTATAATTGCACATGGCGGTATATATAAACTACCTCAATTATTTCATAATATAGGCGTGCGTGTTACTTATCAAGGTCATCCAAGTATCCTGGTGGCAACAACCTTGATAAATAGGTTAAAATGCGAGTATAATTCCAGGTTTATATATTAAAAATTACATTATATTTTTATTCAAGATCTTGAATAATGAAAAATTTCAAAACCAAATGGAGTTCTTAAAAATTGTTTTGCTCATAAAGGAGCAATTTTTACCGTTTCACAACAAATACAGCTATACATGTTAATTGCTTCCGAGCCTATAAAAGGCTAAACTTATGACTGAAAGGTCCTATTCTGTATTTGACACATTTTCTTGTTTGTTTAGGTATATTGCATTTTTGTGTGTTAGACTGGAAATAGTTTTTAAAAAAAAGGAAAACATGCTTATCTTTGCTTATACTTCATTTCACAGTTTTAACTTTCGACATACAGCGAATCTCATTACTGCTGCAAAATTAATGTGTCAGGCTCGTTAAGTGTTTTCAGAGTTCATACAGTGCTACTAAATAAATGTTTTACTTGTAGTGTAAATGGCATAATGACAAAGGATGAAGTGGACAATTGGAAGTCATGAAAAAAAAAAAAAGTAGATCTTTTGTATCTAACCGAAAAGTTATTTTAAGGCCGTATGCTTGCTCTTCGCCAGATTGATAAAGGGGTTTGTGTTTACTACTACTACTACTACTACTACTACTACTACTACTACTACTACTACTACTACTACTACTACTACTACTAGTAGTAGTAGGAGGAGGAGGAGGAGGAGGAGGAGGAGGAAGAGGTGTATTTTTATTGTTATAAAATATTATATACACATTACAAATATATTTTATGCAAGGGTCGGAGACCGTACATGCTTAAGTATGATACACAATTTGAAAGAGTAACAAATAATAATAATAATAACAATAATAATACATAATAATAAATAAATAAACATTAAAATGGGTAGAACACTATATTGAGAGATATATGAATGGAAACATATTACCAGTTATTTATAATTACACTAGTTATTGCGTTCTAGCCAGAAGAGAAATTTCTTCTAGCTTCACGCACTTTGGCTAGGAAAATGCCCGTATTCAACCAATTAGTGTGATGAGCAAACAGATCCCAGAATGCCAATCATCCCCTAATTACCTTTGAAGTTTCTCAAAAAACAGCGTTTTCTCGGGTGTTCCCAGTGAGTATATTCTGCCGGAATATGTACCCTTTTCCATCCCCTGCACACATGGGCAGATTCTCCTACCAGAACTATCTGTTATTTTTTTTTTTTGTGTGTTTTCCAACTGCCTAGTCTAAGCCAAGCCATTCTAGATTTCATCTTTCTCCCTAGAACGAGCGTATATGCTTCTTTACCCAGGTTAGTTTAATTTTATTCGGTAGGCTCAAGGAGAATTTCGTGTTACATTCTGCCTCAATTTCCTGCCTGCTGATATCCTCTAGCCTTGTTCTAACCTTCTTCTATACATTTTTATTATTTGCATTGCCTCCTTGCAATATTAAACCAAGACAAATTCCTGTGAATCTTCTTTCCACTTTGCAGCCCAAAACGATGGGTTATATTTTTCATCTGATGTCTATAGCATTTAGCACGAAGTGTGGACTGTCTCCCTGCATTAGTCTAAATCAGTATTTCACAGTCCTTGTATTACTATTAACCGTATTTTCCAAACAACGCACTTCCCTCATGACCCTACAGTTTGGCGTTCCTTTGGACAGCTAGAGCACCTTTTTCCCAAAATCGATTTGAATTTTATTTACATGTTCAGTTCTCCCCATCCCCATATTTTACTTCAATATAACAGAATAGACATAATCACAGCATTATACCTCCTCTCTTATCTGGATATATCTGGAACACGTGTCGGAACACGCAGTAATTCAGTAAAATTTTAACTCTGCCACACAAGTAGCCATTTTTAAAAATCATTGTTTTGGTTTTGTTAACATTTACTACTATACCCCATTTCAGCCAAAACTTATATAGGATGTAAATGTCTTTTTTCAAACCTTCTTTGTTACCAATATAAGAATTAGATCGTCGGCATGCAAAAATACAGGAAAGCATGTAACATCCACTTCGGGGGCATTCATTTCCTCCGCTAACAGGGTATCCAACATATCTATAAATAGATTAAGCAATAACGGAGATAGAACACATCCCTAACGAACTTCTCTACTGACTGATCTACATTACGATATACTGTCTTGGTCTACCTTAACACCGAATTTTACATCGCTGTATAACTACATCACAGCTTTTATAATTTTGTTGGAGAAGCCTTTCTGACACAGTTTTAGCCACTGTGCATCTCTATAAACACTGTCAAATGCCAATTTTAGAATAAACAAATATGCTGTATAATTTACCCCGTTTTTTATTTATATCTATTAGAGCCTTTAAAACGTATATATTATCCACCGTATAAAAAACCCTTCCCTGAAACCTGTTTGATACGTGAATATTTTATGGTATTTGTTAGCCCAACCCCTTAATCATCATGCAGAATCCTTAAGTATACTTTACCTAACAATTATATAACACTGTAGCTCTCCGGCGTCCGAGGGTTACCTTTTCCTTTAAATATCGGCTGTATTATCATCATTGACCATGCTTCTGGAATTCTTTCGCCAGTAAATAATTCATTAATTGCGATTCGCAGGATTTGAGTTACTACCGGTACTATTAAAGCGAATTTTATGAATTCAGCTGAAATTACTTCAATTCCGGGTGCTTTTAAATGTTTATCATTTAATCGCCAAAATAATTTCGTTATTCGTTATTTCTTCGTCTACTATTGGGTATAGGAGAGATTAAACGCAATTCTCTAAGAGACAGCCGAGGTCTCTCCCACTACTGCACTCTGTTTTCACCATATACGACATTATTATACGCTAGCCACCTTTCGGGCTCGATGTTTATTTGCCCATCTTTTCGTGTTTTAATTTTTCTTAACAAATTCCACGTGTGTATCGTATTCCTCCGATAGGCTGCAGTTCTTAGAACCCCGTCATTTTGTTTTGCCATTCTGATTTGACACTTTCAAATGTGTCTTTATATTATCTTCTTAGTTGGACGTAAAAAAGACTATTTCCCTCAACTCTCTCTCTTCTGTAATCCTTAAGCACTGATAGGGCTTTTTTCTTCGCTTGCTTACATTTTGTGTATATCCTTTTGTTTGATATTTACTTGTTTCATTCCGGATTTTCATATGTCTGCCTGTTAATTGTATATTATCTGTCAGTCTTCTAACAATATCTGCCCGCTTTCTTCCCCCCTCTATTAAAGGTATTTACCGAGTCACGCGACAGTCCCACAAATTTCTCCATTACCTCTAAGATTCATCAGTATCTCAACAACGGTGACACATGTCATTAATTTCCGTTACACTATTTACTGAGACAAGATGCTGATTTAACAAGATAGGCGAATGATGCCTTTCCACTGCCCGCGACTAGCAGCAGACATTGTTATTTTATGTATAACTGTAACAAGTAAGCTAACCAAACGTGGATCATGAGGATTTTGAACAACGGAATATTGGAATATCTGCTGATGCACACAGAGTTGCCGAACACACTTGTTCCATAAGCACCAATTATAACAATTTGGTCGTAGTAGCGTCACCGAAGAGCTCCAGTAAATTTCACTCTAAAGCGTTGCTTACTTATCGTGTTTGCCAGTTATCAGGAGCTTCTCAGAACACCCTTCTATATTCTATTGACATTATGCAAGTCCCTAAACCTCATAATTCAGACGTAACTCTGCTTTATTCTATCAAAAGTTTGAAATTTATTTGTCTATTGGTTGATTGCCCAAGGGTGTCCATGCAAGGTTTCCAGAAGTTTCATTATCTCAGCGTCATGACGCTATAATTAGAGCATCATGATATCTGATATTATCAATAGCGATATTGGAAAATGTTCCTACTACGGAGCATCTCGCACGACTTTCAACAATTTAGCGTACTTTGCTTTAAATTCATTGCATGACATTTAACATTGTGGTAAGAGCAAACTCTTGTTAAAAAGGAATTTCCAGATGGTTTGCAAACGTGTCTTGCTTCTCTGTTGCATTACGAATGTTTTGCTCCCCTTCCCTTATTATTTTAAACGTTTTCCTGCTTTTGCAGATTCCTTTTTATATTTTCTAACCTTTTTAACACAATATACATCTGCCTTTTCCATTGTCTACTTTAATGACCTACTAAATTGACTTTACTTTCAGATAATTTTACGTGCTGTCACCTGCACTGTACGTAATTCAGTATGTAAAATGCGAAGTAACCCTAGAGAAAATAGAGGTAAAATGTAAAGTCTCCCTTCCTACCTAAATCTAGACTTAGAATTGACAGATCATTAAATTCAGTAAACTAGCCCATTTCCTTACTGAGTTCTATCGCTTAAAATAACCTATCTTTTATTTGCGAACTGCTGAAAAATAAGAGAAATAGCTAACGTATTCCAGGCCGGTTAAACTTCCAAGCTTACTTCGGACGATTTTCTCTAAAGAAATCATATTTACATCATGTAGGCTGTCGTTGCTTTGGTAGTAGCGTATAGTTCACTTGAACTAAAATAGTCGTGCGAAATAACTGTTTCCAAAAAGTAGTACAGATTTATATGTGGATATTGAAAGTGAAAATTCCACTTGAAATAGAAACTTTCACGTGCATTGATGCAAAACTTTATTATCCGCCCAGATACAAGTTGAAAATGATGTTGTTTCGTAATCTGCAAGTTCTGTTGTCTGTATTATTTCTTCAATGTTCATATTTAGGTTTATGTTAATGGCTGGAAAAGCGAATGCAAAAAAAGTTATAAATATTCAACACATCACATTTTAAATTTAGTAATGGAAACAGAAAACAACGTACTTTTGATTAGCTAGCATAGCACTTTTATGTACGCTTCATAATTAAATACTTTCAGCGGCTTGGGCCACACTCACATTGCTCATTTCTCCCCTCAAACCTTACACCCATCTGTTCGTCACATGTTTGTCTGTTTTCAATTCGTATTTAATACTTACTATGGAGAGGTCATCAGAAATGTTATGCCTGGAAACGAGCTTTAGTTTCCATTTTGCATTCAGTCGTCATGTAGGAAGTACCTTAAAATTTAACATACAAATAACATATCAACTCAATATATTATAATTTCATTATGTAGCACATAGAGACTGGTTATGTAGCGACCCTTTTCAATTCACATATGTTAATACCTAACCCTGTAAAGAGGACATTAACACCTTATAGAAATTTTATCAAAACGCAGTGTGTGTGTGCAAGTGATTACATGTGAATTTTCTATCCCTTTCCTTATTAATTTCAAATTTTAGATTTACAACCAGCGCCAAAATATTTTCTATGATGCAGCTATATTTTCACTGTAGTTCAAAAGAGTGCTTTCTATACACATCACATTTTAATAGCTTTTTGAGTGGTATATATATCCGATTGAATGAAAGTTTGTGTATTAATGCTATCAATTTAGAGAATTAAAGATGTAAATGCAGAAATAAATGTGATTTAGTAAGTATTTTTGTCATTAATTAAATGCAGTAATATCATTGTAGCAAACTAAAGATTACAATACCTGTAACTGTTACAATGTTGCGAATAAAATGTATACACATTTACATTCAATGTCTAAGTTTGTAAATGCATTACATATTTACTTGTAAAAATAGTACAGAATCGCAGTATTAGATGGTATAATTAAACACATTATAGAATGTGGGCTCTAAATATTTTCCAGGCGACTGTAGAATAAAATTTAGTTTGCGTCAATATTCTATGAGCGCTTTTCAACATATAAGGGGGGAAAAAATTAAGAGACGAAAGAAAGTTTTGAGAATGAAAGAAATATACTTTTTTTTAAATTTTCCCTCTCATCATTGCATCGTTTCAAAGGATTCCATTGTATCCCATACAATATTTCGTCCGTTCAAATCATTTTGTACATGCTGAACGCCACGCAAATACACTTTTTGTATGCAGTCACTGCGATTTCAGGTGGTTCAAATTGTTGGCCACGATTTTTTTCTTGAAATAGCAAGCATTTGCATGAGGCCAGATCTGGACTGTATGGAAGATGGGACCCTGTGATGCCCTAGCAATTAAAACGGGCGTTACACACTATTCAAAGGGTAAGATGGGGCAGACAATTGACTGCTGACTCCTGCAGAAATTGAGTTGTTTCCATTGCAGTGTGAGCAGAGGCGTTGTCGCGTTGCAGGAATCCGCGCAGAACAGTCACAAGACTCTTCGTGCTCAGTATATTGAAGATTTGGGGCAGACATTTTGTGATATACCAGTGGCGGATCCTTGGTCTCTCAAGTGGAACTGTCACAATGTGACCAGTGGCTGAAAACAAACAACAGATAATCTTCGTTCGCCTCGTTTTTGTTGGCGAACTCTCCTGGGAAGACGCACACCCATGATCTTCTTCCTTTAAAAATGTTCAACATCTTCTGGCACCAATCCACGCGTGAATTTTGTTCCTTATCTATGAGGGGGGGGACCAACGTCTGCAGTTCTTTGAAGCGGTATCTTTATAATTGTCTGATGTTAGATTAATCAAATCCCACATCGATATGTGACATGTGAGATGAAGAGGTTTAATTAATTTATAGAAAGGAGTTTTTGCAGACAGAAGGGTATATAAGGACTGTGATTTTATTTTGGGTTATTAAATTTCATCAGGTAATGACTTTTTTACGGTGGAGATATAGAAAGAAGAGGCCAATCTGTCCCTGGCTCCGAAATTAGGCGTAGAGAGGAAGCGGAAGTAAGTACGGTTTTGTATTTAGATGGCCGTTTTCTGCTGCTTCTTCTTCTCTCTTCTTTCTCCCCGCTTCTATGCTGTGGTGTTGTGTAGGTCCTTGTCACAGCACCGGCACATGGGAATTTACTAGTGTCATATTTTAGGAACGTAAGAAACGTTTCCAGGGAGACAGAAATGGAAAGGGATCGCCTTCTTGAATTAAGAGAGTTTTGTACGTCTTCCAGATAGTTTTTATTCCTGTCTATTCTCTCAGGGACCAAGGGAATCCATTCATATAAGTATATATTTATCATTCGCCAGTTGGAGCCTTGAAAGTTCGAAGGGATTCGTTCATGAGATCACTACGCATCTGCCATAGGCGCCTTTCACTCCCCCAACACGGCTTCAATCAGGCGCGAACATGTAATTAACTGTGTTACATTGTTACCTAGAGAGGACTTTGTCACGTCTTTCGCTGGCACGGAATTACAACAGATCTAGTGAAGTCACAAACTACCTACCGATAGTTTCACTGGAATATTCACTCACTTATATTGCATTTCTACAGTTCGCCGAAATATCTAATAGTAAGTAGAGTAGTCCAGGAGATAGTAATTGGAGTCCCCTACTGTTTCATATATATACAAACCAACGATAAATAGTGAATTGCAATTGACAAGATCCCCAAATGTACTTTGTCATTTTTCAAGGTTTATTTTTCCCCTAAACAGACTTTAAAGTCGTAGTAAATCATAGCATGGAAATGCTATACCTTGAGCGTCTGACGCAGCAACAGCCGCGTACACACACACAGAAGTGCTGACACCACGCGCAGAGCGCTCAGACTTACACATGTTGCTACCTAAACTTCAATCTATATACAGCTAAGAAAACCTGCTCTTGCTTATTTTTCTTATCTTATCACAAATCTTATAATTTTTTTCAACTATCATAACTTCAAAGTAACTCTCGTTTTCAGTGTGCGTGATATGTATTGTCACATGTACGACTGATAGTTCACAATTTTAGTAAATGGTCAAAATTACCACGGTAACAGTTACTTTTATTTGCTTGAATATTTTATACCTTTACATAGCTTAGTTGAATCAGAAAGTTCCAACTTATTTAAATGTATTTGACTTACCACTTCCGATGACGGCTTAAGGGATGTTACCGTGACGAAATCAACCGCTTAACAATAAGTAGAATCATGTTGAACTTAAGACGATCGCGGATGTATGGGAAAGAACCTAGCACCTAAGTACTCCCTTTTCATTCGTCACTATAATCCAAACCTAGGTCGTATCGGTTTACCATAATTTATGAATATTACAACATAATGTAAAGACACCCCCCTCAGGCGGTCGCGAAATTATATTAGGAGGTAACAGAGTCTTAAGACGCGCCTTCTTCACTCGAGTTACCCTGCGCTGCTGCTTGCCGCTCGGCAACCTCGGCTAAGTGACATCGCCTCTAAGGTAAGGGTCCCGTCAGTTTCCATCAACATTGGTACTTCCTTCAAATAATGAATGGTTTAGGAGATACTTTATCGTAGCCATAGACAATAGATAATAAAAAGGTATTTGCCATGCCATAAGATCTTTAATTATGCCTCTTAACACTCCTACCTCTACACTCCTCCAGATCACGTCTTCAGCGTGACAATATCGGGAAATCTGTATTGTTTAAAAGTGCTATAATGTAATTGGTAAGTAATTTAAAGCTTCGGAATAATGAAATTTCGGAAATAAATTCGAAGTGACGGCACCATTTTGAAGTACATTTGTAACCAACAAGTGTTCTGTGTTAATTTCATTATTATAATGTTTCGTTTTATTATTATATCGTTAAATTTATTATTTTTGTTTTATTAGATAAACGCTCCTGTCACAGAAATTTGAATTTATTCACCCATGATTATAGGATCGCGTTTTGGAAACTTTGTGTTAGGAATACGTCTCCACAATATTTATTAATAATAATTACTTTTTCTATATACAGATGTTAGAATAAAAGTATAATAAAAATAAAATAATAAATGATAATTAACGAGGTATAAAGCGCAAATTAAAATTAAAACCGATGTTGTCTTAGAAATAGTTCACCAATGTGCACCAAGACAAAGAGAAAACGGAATCATTTTAAAAATAAAATTATAAGCTAGCAACAATAGTGTAGCCCTTTTATTGTATACCAGCTGCAGGTGCCGTTACAATTAAAATCAGAATATTGGCAAACCAAAGGCAAAATTACACTTTAGACTTGGTGTATACTGCAACTGGAACCGAGTCGCTACGAAGTGAATCAATCCATATTTAGATATTCTGTGCAAAGTGAACCGAAAATCAATCTCTGCAATTAACCGGTGTTTATTAAAGTCAACAGTTACTCTGATATGGTGCGTATGTAAATGTATGCCATGGCAAATAATTTTAATATGTAGCTATCCATCGGCATGGCGTTTGTATTCACTTATACATGCATTACAGGACGGAAACAAAATTTGTATCTCGGCTCACGCGTCATCTCGCCAAAATGTACATATACATGTGATAACATCTGCTTGTTTCCGGCTGGGTCACTTTTATGAACGTCCACTATTGCACCTACAGGATAAACTGGCTAAGCTACGTATATTCCAAGTATTAAATACAGCAATGGATTTAGAAGGGAAGAAAAGAAACACAGTTGAAGAGTGCTGAATTTTTATCTGTTCGATAGTATCTTTTATTTAATTTTATTTTACTTTTAACATCCTATGCCGGCTTCTATAGATCTTTGTGCACATTAAATTAACCGAAGATATCATGAACTAACTCCTTGTTCATAGAATCTAAACTTAGAATATTTTCATTTCCAGGGTGCAAAACCTAGGTCTACTCTTGCCCGCTACCAATCTAAGAATTATTACAATGAATAATATTAGGTTGTTTGGAAATGAATGGCGGTTAAGTGATTTAAAAGTCAATAAGTTACCACTTAAATATATCAGCAAAAGTGAACATTTTTGAAGAATGCATCCCACATGAATTAAGCGAGCATAAAAAACGACGCACGTTTAAGTTTGTTATTCGGTGGTTTTGCGCAACAAAAATATTCTATTTTTGGATCGCGGTGACCTATGATGAAAAGTGCGATATCTGTTAACAACTTTAAACGATCGGCACAATTGTTGGATCTCGATGAAGCACCGCACCCCCTTCGCAAAACAAAAGTCGCACCAGAGAAAGTTTATGGTGACTGTGCGATATTCGAACTTTCAAAATGATGCACTAAGAAAGTGTTGGTGCAAAAGCGGTTGGTAGCACTGATCTTGATTAGACGCCCCCTGTTTGCTGCGCAATCTTATCTTGCTTCAATAGTATTTTACGCTACTTTCTCTGCAACAGTGTTGTGCAAATATTGAGATGACGGGCTACCATAAGCTGTGTGTCAGTGCTTTGAGTGGTATTTGCGGTTTAAAAGTGGTCAGGAGTCCGTAGTTGATGACCCGGTTCCCGAACGATCAACGACGTCAACTGGCGGCGCTAATGCGCACAGAAATAACGACATCTATGAAAATCAACGCCTTATTGCTCAAGAAATTAACGATGAATGTGGGATCTTGTTATGAAAGTCTGATAGCACAGCTTGAAATGTACCGTATTGCTGCAAAGTTTTGTTCCTCGGCCTTTGGCAAAATTAGTAGCTCTTAGACTGAGTTAATGAGGATGCAACTTTTATGAATAGAATAGTCACTGGTGATGAAACATGGTGTATAGTTACGTTGTTGAGGCGAAAGTCTAGTCATCACAAGGGGCTAAAAACTTCACCCAAGTCCCAGAAAATGAAGCTCGGCAGGTTAAACGTTAAAGCAAAGCAAAGTTTATGGATTCGGCATTCAGTGTGTTATGAATTTCTTCCGAAGGGTCAAACTGTGAATCGCTGATATTACCAAGACGTCCTCAGACGTCTCCGAGAAATAATGTGGGGACAACTCATGAATCCTGTTGGATAGGCACCAGCTCATTAACAATAATTTATTCTTGACTTTTGAATAAAACCACAGTGACAGTTCTTTCCCACCCTCCATACTCTCCTGACTTAACATCTATAGACTTTATTTAATTTCAAAGTTGAAACCCATCATAAAAGAACGAAGGTTCGAATCAGTTAAGTTCGCTGGCCGCACGCCGGGAAACCGTTTGCGTGAAGTATTGTTCACTCTGCATTACATGGAACATCTCGACCTGTTGGCGAAGCTAATCTGAAATTTGAATGGTTAGAAATCTAGAACTGCTTCTAAGCGCAATTAACGAATATCCTTGCATCAAAACTGCAGTGTTGCTATTGGTTCTTTTAAGAGCTTAGTTGAGCTTTATCTGTGCATACAACGTAATATGAGTAACAATATAGTACATAAATTCAGAAAATTATTGATTGTGGGACAGCATGAGCAAAAATTAAACACACAGATGCCACATTTTATACCAATTTATTAAAAAGTTATATGCTTATTTCGTAATCAAATATTTCCGTTTTACACAGTTAACTTACATTTTTAATCCAAATAAAATCTATCTACTTTCCAAATTACTGTTATCTCCAGATGAATTTCATTACGAAAGATAAATAACTTTTGAGGCATACTCAGAAAAAAGTAATAGCAACTAAAAATGTTTATCTTGAAGAGTTTTCGCATTAAGGAACAAGATAATTTTCCTCCTCAACTATGCACAATTGTAATATGACAGCGCTATTTAAATATAGGCGCTAAAGAAAACGGGAAAATGTTAAGTTACATCATAAGCTGGCAAACATTGCAAACAGACGTAATTGCAAAGATATGACAACTTAACAAGAGCGCTAATTGCTGGCTAGTCGGAAAAAACACTTGGAACACGAAATGAAGATTAATTAAAAGAAAGTATATTACGGAAACATGCTATACCTGATATTAGCTATATAAAAGAACAGTAAATTAATATTTGTGAAGATACAGATACATTTATGGCGAAAATGAGGTGTAATTTAGATCAGAGAGCATATACATTTAAAACTGCTATATTTAAAATAAATATAATTAACCGTCCATCGTATTGATTTAAAACTTGAAGTAGCAAGTTGAAATAAGCGCAGAGTGAAGGCATTTTATTGATTAAAAGTTCAGAAGACTTGAGGTGCTGCTTAAAAAGTCTCCTTAGATAACTTTTGAAACGATTAATACAGGAAGTTGTCATTTGTAAGAACAGTGCATGCAAAGCAATGGCACTTCTGCATTTCCGAATTAATCAAGCCAATGTGGTGTAACAGATTAAATCTTTGGATTTTGTGTACTGTTTAACAGACAAGTAACTTGGAGCACGTTAATAAAACAATAGATATTAGAGTACTGTGATTTCGATGTTTTTATGTTCTCTTGTGGTCTTGTATGCTAAGTATAAGCGCCAGCCTATCATGGGGAATATATTTTAAATGAAGTCCCACAACTATGATAGATGGGCATTTCATACAGATGACCCTACTTCATGCACGCTTTTAAGTGAAATGCTCGATATTAGTAATCCGTTCTGGTTTGGGTATACAGCATTCTCAGATGCTTGTGGCCATTATTTTGGTGGCAGTCTTAAAAATAATCCATGTAATCTACAAGCTCTAAAACAAAATATTCTTGAGAGATATTCGGTATTAATCAAATGAAATTCAAACTTTCGTAACCTAAAAACTAGTCTGGGAAAGGAGAAAGATACGTTGAGCAACTTCTGTAACCGTGAGCGTAATTTTACAGTCTGTGATGATATTGAATAAACAAATAATTAAAAGTAGCAAACTGAACAATGAGAAAGTGTAGAAAATACTGCCACCCGCGAAGATCAGTTTTATGGACTATGCCGGCATACACTTGTCGACAGCAAATAATCTACTAGGTTCAACTTGAAAAACAAAATGCTGCACATAATGCACTATCTTAAAACAGTTCAAAATGTTGCAGTCAACACGTTCCTTCTACATGAAATTATTGATTATGGGTGAATCATATTCGAAAAAAAGGAGGATTCAGCACAGTTTGGAGACCGAAGTCGGAGATTATTTGTTTCTCTTCTTTAAGCACCTATTATTCGGCCTTCCATTTTACTCGTAAATTCTATGTACATATTGATTCTGTAGTTCATCAAAGTTCAAGTATCTCATATCTGCATAAGGAATTTTCGCAATTTTGTACTAAAAATTGTACGATACTTATACCAACGATTGGCTCAGAGTCAAGAAAGACACGATGATGCTTTGGATAAGAGAGTTTTCTCACAACGGATGGGGAAGATATTGCCTACAGCAAGAATGTGCTCGCATTCCTCCAGTCGCCGTTATGCCTCTACCCGATTTATTGTCAATGACAGTCGTTCTTGGGCCATTATGGCACCTTTACAGATGAATACACATTTCTCTGATTATGTCGACAAAAGCAAATATTTGTGGCGGCAGTATTAAAATAGTTATTTATATTAGCATTTATCCACAAGCACTGATGCAAAAGTGTGCAACATAGACACGGAATCTAACCAATTCTATTCATATTAAACTACGAATTGTGACTTGCAAACTCTACAGCAATTTTTTATATTTTTTCTGAATTTGTGTCTATGGATGCAAATCAGTAACCTATCATCCTCAATGAGAGTTCTACAATACCTTGTTTTCTTGATGCCCGCCATGTTCTAACTGCTGAATGAAAAATAATTCTATTGCTAAAGTGCTAAAAGAACGTTTGAGAAATTGACCTAGACTTATATTTCCACGATTAAAGCATATACACGTGCTGCTCTCTCATTCCTTGTGAAGACATCGTAACGATTTAAACTCAATCAGCAAGAAATTTAAAAAGAGAATATTAAATTATTAAAGAATATTTCAAACGTTGAGAAGAAAGAAATTCAAGGTGAAAGGGTTGCACATACTTTTTGACTTTCCCAGTAGGAACAAAAACAACAACAAAAATATTAGCCCATATTTGTAATAATTCTTAACTAAGGCACTAAAATATGTTTCAAGCAAATCTAACTAATCGATTTCACAATCTCTAGTTGACAAGCTTATTAACATTCAAGATATTAAGATAATATTCCACTTTACTTTTATGTAATACTGACAATTTGTCTCTTATTTTGTGCTTCAGTCTTACATATAGTTTACAGTTGCGTCACTATCTTACTATAAAGTTATAATCATGTATGCTCCAGCATTCTATACTTTGCAATCTCTGGGTCAGTTTCCCCCGCCCTCCCAATATTTAAACATTTTGGAAAACTTCCCAAAGATGGTTTAAGCTTTTAAATGCGTTTCCGGATATCTCTATCCACTTTACCCCATAAAATTGTTTGGAGTAGCAGATTTTGGTATAGCCAAACCATAATTTTTCAACATCATTTGGTGCAATATCTCATACAATATTTAAGATAGTCATCTGCTATGAAAATTTCCTCTTTACTGTTGAAACTTTCATCATACTTTCTGCAGTTTTCTGCGACCATCATGGTAAGCTCAATATTAATGAGCCGAGCAAGATGTATTGCCTTCCCCAAAAGATGGCCACATTCTTTAGTAATCTAACGAATCGACAAACCTACAATGCTACAATTGCAGAAGTACGATTTTCAAGCTATGTTTCTACCTTTAAAGCCATAGTAATCATGTAATCACTTTAGTATCACCAACTAACTGTGCTGCATTCAGCAGGTTTATCTAGCAATACGACATTGACGCACATTATGTGGTTAATAGTAGTATAGGGAGCAGCATCTATGTCTAAGTTACATGGGCCGATATGTACACTTGACCCAGCCAACGAAATGTACTGTTTCAGGTGGGATGGGATTGGATTGCTAGGGACTAAAGATGATATTTCGGTATTTCAGACCTACCCATGAGATGGCCGTTTATGCTTGCGCCTCCAGAAGGATCCTGGGTGAAGGAACGAGGAGGGGAAGACACCTTACGGCATGATCCCTGCATGTTTCCAGATAAATGACCCCAAATCCGGCGGAGGCCTCCCTTCAAAGAGTTCAAACGCCACCATACCAACCTTTCCAAAGCGCAAGCCATTGTCACACCGCATCAGCCCACCTCAACCTGGAACTTTTTATCCCGTAAAAAAATCAAGGAAATTAAGTTATATGATATAGGATGGCGGAAAATTGGCGGAAAGTAAATATACCATTATTCACCTAACCATTTTAATGGTGTTTAACGCCGTTTTTACTACTGAGACACCACAGGCCGTGAACACGGATACATGAAATGAATTGATATATTAGAAAAAAATTTTTTGAGGAAGGACACGTTCCAGGTCTAAATTTGGGGTCCCTCCCCGGCATTTGCCATTTATGAGGACTGAGGAAAACCTGGAAAAAACCTCATTCAGGGTGGACGGTCCTGGCGGTATTCAAACCCCAGAACTCCCGCTCAAGAGTCCACGCCTTAACGCCTGGGCCACCCGTGGTGATTTTCGCCTAACCATGAGAAACCCCAAGGTCAGGATGGTCGACCCCAGTGAACTTGAGCCCGGGATTCCCAAATACGTTTCCAAAGTTACGCTCTGAGCAACCCCTTAGGTCTGTTCCAGGTTTTTATAGTTTATTTCTCTAAAGAAAAACATCACTTTTATACAAACAACAAAGCGTAGAATAACATTTAAAAATAATGTTATTTATTTATAAATTAAACATAACAATTTCTATAATAGTAAATAGTAATGGATTCAAATGCCGACTTCATGTATTTAAAATAATGAGA
Source organism: Metallyticus violacea (assembly GCA_030762175.1). Lineage (NCBI taxonomy): Eukaryota > Metazoa > Arthropoda > Insecta > Mantodea > Metallyticidae > Metallyticus > Metallyticus violacea. Next base: position 281,868,374 of record CM060846.1, on the reverse strand, counting down.
GTTAAATATATTCAATTTAATTGAAAAATAAAGTAAATCTTGGAGTAACGTATTTAAAATAGCAAGAACTAGAGAAGCATAAATTGATAAAACAAATAATCATGCATTTTAAGTTATTAATTGAATGGTTTATCAATTTCTGCTTTCATAGTTCATGTCATTTATATACAAGTTTGGCAAAATCTCTATATAGTAGGATAATAGGGAACACGACAGTGAAAGCATTTGAGTATCACTCGTTATATGTTGCAAATTATAGTTCTTAAGATAAATGTCCTTCTCCAGGTCAGAGTAACCTCTATCCGTTAAGTCGGTCCTGGTGGTGTAGTGGTTACCATACTTGCCTCCTAAACCCAAGATCACGGGTTCGAACCCGGACCGATGGATTTTTTCAGACGTAAAAATCCTAAGTATGGATTCCTTCGGAAGGGAAGTAAAGCCGTGGGTCCCGTATCGTACATGTACGGCACGAAAAAGAACCTCAAGCCTGAAAGAGAGGCCTCTGAGCAAAATTTGTCGGCCGTTTCACGCCCTGAGTTGAATGGGACGCTGATGACCTGAGCTGTTAAAGAGCGTCCATAAATAAATCAATAAAAAAAAATCTATCCGTAAGCGTTTCCCCTCCGAATTTCAGCAATGGTTTTTAACCTCACTAATACTGCGCACGTGGGTACAGTACCATATTTCAACTTTTTTTTAATTTATATATGAGCCCTCAGGACTCGTTGCAGGTAGATTAAGCAAAGGGTGTGGTAGTTTTAAAAAGAAAACTTTACTACACGTTCTAATTCCTAGTTTTTAATCACAATTAACGATTCCCTTTGGCGATATACATAGTTGTATTCAAAGTAAGTTTAATATTTCCCTAAGGTATGTATCCATGTACGATTTAACAGAACACTAAGTCTAGCATTCACGTGTTTTTTTATCGCCATTCGAAATATACATATGCCAAAATCCCTTGATTTTGTTACTTCTCAATCATTTTGACTGGTGTTAAAGACACCTGTTTGTATAACAATGATTAATAAAAGTTATATTAGATATAGGATTGTATATTACAGTCAAGAGTTTCGTTTAAATGATGAAAGTATTGTGAGGGTTTTGTTTTATAATTTTAGTTTTTAACATGATATGATGTCGCCAAAGCCAGGAAAGTTAAATCTGCCTTTTTGCTTATTGCTGTCTGTAGATGAAGATATTATACATAAGGTCTCAACGTATGCCTTTCCGAGATATCAAAGGCCATTGTTACCAATCAAAGTGCATTCCAAAGAGAGAGTACGGTGCCTACCAAGAGAGAGAAAGATGGAAACAATAAACATCACACCCCTTGTTTTACAAAAGAGGCAGACATCGGAGCCTGTGTGCGGCACTCATTAAAACAATTTTGTCATTTGTCTGAAGAGAAGAGTGTTCTTACCCAAAGAATAATGAAGGTAGGGAAACAGGCCATATAGGATTATAGCTGTTCAAGAATAGCAGTAACCAGATAAAGAGAAAAAAGGTCGTTACTGCGCATTGGTTTTGACTTTCACTATGTGGTTATGTGAAATTTATATAATTTCTCAAAATACACAAAATTATCGGCATCAAATATATTTCCAATCATGGGCTGTTCCTGCAGCTACAGTAAATTAAAGGTCTAAAGTTTCAGATTGAATAAGTATACATGCATTTTTAAATAATTTCTTATAGTGAACGTACTCAAGGCTATTTTCAACAAAACTGTGCATACATCAACCGAGTCTCTCGCGTTAATCAGAAGTTTCTTTGAAGACTGAGCATTTTCTAACAAAAAAAAAAAAAATATAGTCGCCTACTGTAACAGCATTACTTCCGATGGGATTATCACAAATATTAATCACAAACAAAGATATGTATAAATGTTCCCCATTGTCAAACAGAAGTACGTCTAGCTTTTTATATGATTCATCCTGTATAATTAATTGAAGCATAAGATACTGCATTATATACGACTGTTATCTTGAATTGAATATCTTTATAAAGAACCATAATTAAATATAGAAAGATATTGCAGGCTTTCTCCATTATACACACATATCTTGCATCATTTCTAAATTTAAAGACTTTAAAAGGTTCTAACACATTCCTCCAACATTTAGATAGCATGGATGTATATCCTCCATATTTACAGAACAGTTCACAATCATAGGTGGCCTGGATTCAATCTTATGCCCTTCAAAGGAGTATTTTGAAAGGCTATAAGGCAATTTTCCATATTAATCTTGGTTGTTTACATGTAGTAAAAAGGAAAAGGAAAGATTAATACATAAATTACGGATAGTAGTGTATATCCCTCCCCGTGTGATATACCGGCTTTGGCGGCTAGCATCACCAGTGGGTTAGAACGACCGTTGGCCGCGTACACCGCAGCCAGCAACAGCCAGCAAAGGAGGGACTGTTGTATTGATTATACAAAATGGCCGATATTTTATACATATAATTATGCAAATAGGTGGTTTTCTTATACGAGTAATTATACAAAACGGTTGGTGCTATACGTATAATTTTACAAAATATTAATTATAAAATGGGGAGGATTTTGTAATATACATATTATTACAATGCCAAAAACTGTCATACACATGCACAATATTGTAAACAATTGATTTATACATAAATTATTAATTAAAAATGGCGGTTTGCTACACAATGGGCATAAACATATTAAAAGGTTTCCAGCCCAAAAAATATTTTAAATATGTAGTATTTTGGTAAACGTTACCCATCGTCACTGTCTTTTTCAATGCTGTATTCGGTTCGATCCTCGAAGGGTGTGACGACTGGCATGTGATGAATGCCTGGGCCGATGAATGCGCCGACGTGACCTAGGGTGAGCGTTTTGTCCGAGGTAGATGGTAGAGCGATTGTCTATTCCACAGTGAAGTTATTTTGAAAGCAAGAATTAGAATGGCGAAAACCGGTGCGAGCCTGCTCGTGGGGATAGCGCTACTCTTTCGCAATCCTGTCCGAACTTGCACGTAACTTTTTCAGGGCGCAGGTATTCTGGCATACACTATTCGAACCTGCACGTGACGTCATTAGGCGGTCTGGCGAAACTTTCTGAATATATAGCTGTTGGAAATAAGGTTCATCGCATATCTATGTGACGATAGAAATAGAAGGTGAATAGACACAATCACGAATTACTGAATATTGCCACATAACATATTGATAAATAAAATACGCCTGTTTACGAAAAAGTATCGTATACAATGTTTAACTTTATAAATAGCAATAATGTTGGAATCCAAAATATTTTCACCCCGTGATTGACTTTTAATAAACAAAAAGGAATATTAGGCACAAAAGATCGTTTGACTTTGCAAAAAAAGTTATGATTCGAAAGGTTATAGTGTAAATGTCTGTTACTATGCAAAAAAGTTATGATGTATGACAGTTGTTACTATGCAATAAAGTTACGACGCAAAAATATGTGATGCAAAAAATATTTTCACACCGCCATTTACTTTTAATAAACAAAAACAAATATTAGAAACAAAAAATAATTCATTTTGTAAAAATAAATTATGTTGGGCGAAAAAATATTTTAGTCTGTTACGGGGTACTTACTAATTACTTTTGTTTCTAAAGCTAAATTATGTAAATGTTTGTTATTTTCCAATATTTTGGGAAATAAGCTGTGAAAATGTAAAATAATATTTGCTACTTCATGCGGAAGATGTTTCGACCATCACTTACAGCTGTTTACCAAGCGTGGGTAAGTCGCGCAATGTACCTCGAGTGTCGGCAGGTTTCTACCTGCTCCGGAAGAGCCAACAAGGAATTGTAAGTCTTTCTCTCTACTGGCATGCCCATGTTAAGGAATTTGTCTAAAACTTTTTTCCTGTTATGTCATTTCGATGTTTTACTTTGGGACTGCTATTTGAAAGGAATTTCCCTTTAAATTAAAAGATTTTTTCTCCCCTTTTACCTATAAGGGGTTGCTCCGCTTTCCAATTCTCTGCCTCCGTCTAAGGGGTGATGAGGAGAACATGCGCAATAGAAAAAAATTTTTTTGGCCGAAAACCAAGAGGGGTGTGACTAAAATGTGCCGTTTTATGCTCGGAGGGAAAACCAATCTCGTGATGTCACTGAAAAGTGGAAGGGATTCCGGTATAAAAGACTCAAATGTGACTGACCAACGCATCTTGTGGTTTTGTAGGGCATCGCTCTTTTCAACATTTCGTTAATTATTTAGCAAATCAGCAGCCGTATCAACAAGTCGCCATTAGTAGCAATATGCCTTCCATCGTTGGCAGCATATGTTCCGTTACACCGCTAGGGCTGGAGACAAAACACAGGTAAGTGCAGCCTTAGCCTTGCAACCTAGTTCTTAAATCACTAATCAAAGACAGAGTACATTAAAGAAATCTTATTTGGGGTATTCTGAAACGGATATCGTAGCGAGTTCAAAGATGTAGATCCGACCCAATGAATTTCTTGGGTTTTTTAGCATTTACCAACAAGGATCTATTAAACAATGAACCTGGTTTTATATAAATTATTATTCATGTTACCAAACGGCCTGCTAAAGCGTTTAACATGAGCGTGCATAGGTTCGACCAAGTAAGCCCCGAAATCATATTAAAACCCGTGGAGAAAGTAATGCAGAGCAATAAGCCTTTTTGGGGGGGACAGCCACTCAAAATTCCCTGTATTTGGACAAAGGAGGTATCGGGTTCGTGCTACAAATACTGCAAAGACTGTAGTACAAACACTAGGAACGCTGAAATCAACAACAAAGACCATCTGAGTTCAGCTAGAGCCATTACAGTGTGTAAAGCCAAAATTGACGTTAAATACCGTTAAAATCAAATTTAGGCGCGGAACATACACGGGCATTTAAAACTATATTTTCTCATTCGGTTCCTAAGGTGCTACAAACCGATAAAAGAACCGAGCTCACCAACAAAACCATTAAAGCATTTTTAGCCAAACATGTCTTAAGTATTATACTACAAAAAACAAAGTCAAAGCCAGCGTTGTAGAACGTTTCAATAGGACCTTAAAGACGAAAATGTGGAAATATTTCACGTATAAAAACACCTACAAATATGTAGAAATACTTCCTGCACTTTTATAGTCGAACAATAGTTCCTTTCACAGGTTCATATAAATGGCTCCAAACGATGTCAATGACGCCAACATTATGCAGTTATATGATAAAGTTTATGCTCAGAATGGTCGTTGGTCAAAGCACATAAATTTAAATTTAGTGTTAGAGATCACGTGCGCATATCTAAGGAAAAAATGAAGTTTGCTAAGGGGTACTGGCAAAACTGGACAGACGAATTCTTTCACATTTACAAGGTGATACAAGATTGTCCGTTTGTATATAAATCAAAGTACTTGGACGAGAAAGTCGTAGCCCGCATCTTTCACTTAGAGGAGTTAAAAAGGTTTCTCTTCCCAAATCTTTCAAAATAGACAAAATACTCGACACTACAAGTCATTGTCATAATAACCCATTTTTGGTTAATTGGAAAAATTATGTAAAGAAGTTTAATTCGTGGGTCCTGGCTTCAACTATTGATTCGGTACGATTAAAACAAAGTCGTTTTCCCTCACTCTCCATGGGTCATTCGACCCACAAGACAACTTTTATATTTTCAAACATCTTGCCCGAGAGAATAATGATGCAAGAAGATTGGGCAGTAGCATTGCAAAAGGTTAGGTACCCTGTGAAATTCTATAACGTTACAAAACACGCACTTGGTACACTGCGTCTACTCTCATACGCGGGCGTTTGCAAGTCGAAGATGTTTTTTCAATATAAGGAGAGCAAAATTACTGCCAGCACTAATGCCAAAGTCATGCCGACGACCTATATTCCCGTCAGTCAAAATGTGGGCTATGTAGAAAATGTTTCGCCCTCTAGAAAAGAGAGAAGCGTGAAGCGAAGGAAACAGATATTATGAACAGAATTATGAACCAATTAAAGTTCAAATCTGACTCCAGAAATACATATTTAATGTTAACACTAATACATATATCTTCAATTCTATTGTATACTTCATTTTGGCTAAGCCATTTCATATAAAACTGTACGGCATATCAAGTGTAATTCTCTGAATTAAAAGTAAAGCTCATACCAAGGATTGGTGTGTTGGGGCAGAAATCATAAAAAAAATTATGCGCCGAGTCGCCGCGGGAAATATGCATTTAGATCAAAAGCAGACACTTCAACAATTTAAAATGTACCATCGAATAAAATAAAGTTAGAGTGAGAATGCATCTGGGTTTCAACATTCATTGATGAATACATAAGCATGGAAATATCCTCAAGTCTTCCAAAATATTTATATTAGTTTTACGAGCGCCCTGTATAAGCAAGTGCAAATCACTCCTACAGAATATTATTATAAACTAAAAAGGACAAACTGAATTCATATAGTTCAAAAGAAACACAAAATTGGCGCACAGTTTACGTGATATATTCAGTAATTACTGAAATTTCTTTGAAGAACAATCATGTTTGGCTCGACTCAGTAATGACCACCCTTGCGTTTAAAGACTATATAGTTATTCCAAATATAGCGTAATTTGTAAGTGAGCTGGCAATTTGTCACCTTCGATGCTCAGACATTTATTCCATCTGTGTACCAACTTCTGAATGCCCTCTTCAAAGAAGCTATGGCTCTGACTCTACAAAAAATGCCGTACCGCTCTTTTGACTTGCCCATTGTGCTGAAAACGCTGATCTTCCAAATCCTTTTTCAATGCTGGAAACAGATGGAAGTCACTAGGTACTAAATCAGGACTGTAAGGGGGCGTTAAAGATATCGTGGAAATTGGAGTTGGGTTTGGTTTGCAGTTTGAGTTCGCGCATTGTCATCAAGGAGGAGGAAACCTCGGGTGAGGAGTCCAGGGTGCTTGTGACAGATTGAAGATTTGAGACGTCGAAAAGTTGTACAGTAACGATAAAAGTTTACCGTTTCTCGTGGTTCGAGAAAGTCGACAAGAAAAACTCTTTGGACTCCCACAACACCGTTAGCATGGCTTTTCCTGCAGAGGGAGTGGTCTTGAACTTCTTTCGTACTGGTGAAGTGCAATGTTTCCATTCCATGGACGTCACTTTCGTCTCAAAAGAGTAATAGTGCACCCAACTTTCCTCTCCCGTTACGATCTGATCGAGAAAAGCATTTCCCTTTGCGTGAAATCAAAACAAATGTTACAAACTGGCACCCATTCGTTGTAGACTCACCGAGCATATACTTGCGGTATTCGAACACATCATGAATAATGTGATGTGCTGTGCTGTGTCATTGGACATGTTTAGTACTATGGCCATATCTTGCACCTAACTCCGTCTGTCTTCTTTAATCATTGCATCCATGCGTTCCTTGTTAACATTGCAACCGACCACCGGTACGAAAGTCGGCACATATGCTTATTCGTCCTTTAGCAAACACCAGATACAATTTCTGCACCATATGTGCCGACATCAAATTATTGCCGTACACCACAAGAGCCTACTGTGAATGTTGCGTCCCGATAAACATATCCGTGCTCGTAACGGATGACTGTCCTCGCCTCTTCCTTGGACCATTCCTGTATGCGTCGTCCTGCTGCAATGCTCACTTGCGTTCCCTTGACTAAGCGTAATGCGCCTCGCAAGCTTTTGTCACTGCTACACGTGTTTCGTAAAACCAATACGCATGCGCCAATTGCCAAGTTATACTAATGATATATATAAAATGGACGCTTTTTAACTTCTCAGGTCATCAGCGTCCCATTCAATTCAGGGGGTGAAACGGCCGACAAATTTTGCTCAGAGGCCTCTTTTTTCAGGCTTCAGGTTCTTTTTCGTACCGTAAATGTACGACACGGGACCCACGGCTTTACTTCCCTTCCGAAGGAAGCCATACTTAGGATACTTACGCCCGAAAAAATCCAGAGATCCTCACCGGATTTGAACCCGCAATCTAAGGTTTAGCAGGCAAGTATGGTTACCACTACACCACCAGGACTGACATCAATGGTCAGGATCAGTAAAGGAAAATTGGCGCTAAGTTTTAATGCAAATTTCAGAAGTGTAAGTCAGTGTTTCAATTTTGCAACATAGAAAAACATATATTGAACACCCCTCTGTTAATGAATTACACTGTGATAACTTCAAAAGTGTATAGAGGTCTTTGACAAATAATTTGATGTAAGAAATATATAATCTGCCTCATTAATTTTCAAAGCTATGGCATTAAAGAACTTTTAAACTTAGTTGGAGAGCGTGTTCTTTGCGCAGTCCATATGATAATGGCGTCAAAAAGAAGAGGATTATTGTTACATGCATGGATATTGTTATCATAAAATATAAAAATAAATAAATAACACATACATAGATATTCAGTACCCGTATGTATCCTTGTCCATTACGTCCACAGTTAGGCGGATAACTTTCTCTATAACACGATAAATTAGTTAACTGATGTTCAGTGCCATATTGTCATATGATTAATCTGAGCTTTTAGAGAAACCTTGAAAACGCTGCTGAAAATCCAGATTTTCTCGCGTTCGGAGCAGGTTTGCACACAAATTTCAAACCAATTTTTCTGTAACTTATTAGATTCTAATTTCAACGTCTTTACCGTGATATTGCTCAGTTATTTCCTTCGTGGAACCTAGATTCTCTATCTAAATTTGATTATTCAAGACATCTCTGCAATCTGTGAAGTTATTTAAAAGTGTGTGTTATAGTTCGTTAATCTTGGGCTCCATATTGTGCCACAAACTTGGAAGGCCTATTGTTGTTTCGCTATCGACCCTTACAAGATCGTTCAGGAGCATAGAATTGCTCATTCTCCATGGCATGCCCTTACATGTTGATGTCTTGTTTGTAATTAACTTGTTTCACTTCAAAGACGATCAACAATTTGTGCTCAGCAAACAGTTATGACAGTACTGAAAGTAGGGTAGACTTAATGTTGTTGTGTTTAATAATGTACTCCCTTGTTGATGCTGTCATCCCAGTAACTTTAAGAATCAGTTAATGTTTACTGTATTACCACCATGCCATACACAATACGATTTTCATTTGCTTCTAATGGCAGATTTCAAGTTCCCCGTGCGGGCAGACATGCATCTCATTTCCATAGACACACAATGCAACATTCTGTATGCTGTACGCTTCCCGAATAAGAGATTGCCTTCTCGCGTATTCTTTCAACTTTATAGACGATTACGTGAGACAGGATACCTCCGAAATCCTATTTAATCAGGTGAAATGAAAGGTTATTTTAACAAAGTAGGTATAATGTGCATGTAAACTCGCCTTTCGTGCAAGTAAAACAATGTTTAGTGAATAGAGCTCAATTTGGTGGGTACACCACTTCAAGGTTGTAAACGACCTTTTGAAACACCCTGTAGAACCGTTAGGAAAGGTACATGTCATATAAAGCATAAAACACATGAAAAGTCGAATATAACTTGGCCAGCGTGTTGGTCCGAACCATATGATAAAATAGAGGGCGTCGGTTTGAATCTTGCTATAGCCAATTATGGGGGATAATTCTAGAGATTTCTTTGTCTAGAATAGATGAATATCTGATAACTTCGACGCCGATAAACTGAAGGTTCATTGTATCGTTGTTAATTCATTCATTACATTCATATTCTCGAAGACCTTGGCAGTTGGTACGGAATAAGATGTTAAATTTTAAATTATCAATGAACTAGGGAAAGGAATAAGTTCACATTATGATATAGCGTTTGAACTTGAGAACAGTGAACGTTCAAGAAACAGTAAATGCTAATTGTTATATATTTGCAACAGTTCTACACAATCCCTCTCTCTTATTGATTATAGAGCAGAATATTTTAACAAAGTGCTTAAAAGTGAGTTATGAAATGTACCTTTATGATAAAAGAATCAAATGCATTTAACAATGTCAACAGCGATTCTGAAGACGTAAAAACTAATGTTACAAAAAATGTAAAGAAAGCAAGTATGCTCATTATTGCATCAGTTTATCTTCATTCTATTTAACTCCTTGTACAAATGTTGGTAGAAGAAGAAGATATGGCGCTCAAGTATTAATTGATGATCTCAAGTTGGATTGTATTGTTAGAGTTGGAGGAAAATATTTCGTTACTCAAAGGCTGGCCTTTCGTCACTATGCACCTCCGAAAGGAAGGGATTAAGTAAAGGAGATACGGGCGGTTTGGAGCTAGGAGCGTTGACGCAAAAACAGAGTCCCTAACAATGTTTCGAGATAGAGCAGTCAGACAATGGTGGAGTTCCCCTCCGAGTTCATGCCCCTCTGAAGGATTGTATCCCTTTATTTATTTAGTTTATTTAAGAACGCTGTTTAATCTCTCTTGTCATTAGCGTCCCATTCAATTCAGCCTGTATAATGGCCGATAAATTTTGCTGAGAGTTCTCTCCTTTCATATTTGAGCTTGTTTTACGTGTCGTAAATCTTAGACACGAGACCAAAGGTTTTACTTCCCTTCCGAAGAAAATCACGCTTAAAATTTTTACGCCCTAAAAGTCCATCGACTCTGACCGGGTGCGTGAGCTTGGGTCTGCGAGATGAATGTGATTACCACTTGACCACCGGAACTGACTGGGTTTGCTTCCATACCAGAAACCCTTCAAAAGGGTATTACCGTCACAAGGCACAATGCTCCAGCCCATCTCTCTAGCACTTTCGAACCTGCAACAGAATCAACGAAATGAAATGAAATGGAAAAGCGAACAATTCGTGAAAAGGAAATGTCCATCATAGCCTTCGCCTAAGCGACCAGAAAAAAAAAATAAGAAAAATTTAAGGTTAGGACGGTTAGCCCCAAGAGATTTAAACCCGGGACTTCAAGTGAGAGTCCCACAAATTACCAATCAAGCCACTCTGCTTAGAGATATTCTGAATCTAGTCTCCAAACAGAAAAATAAAAATACCAAAGTGATTTCTCAAAATAACAACTTGCAATTCTTGGAAGTTTTAATCAAAATAAACCTATAATCACAGTCAGGAATCAAACCAAGGATTTGAAGCTAATTGCTATTTTATTGTGGATTTCTCGTAATCAGAGTTTCTTCTATTTTACTCTTCGTATTACGAAAACCTCTAATATTTCTTATGGCATAGATCAGTATTTTAAGTCAGGATGTTAACCGTGCTAACTGAAAAATCATTACACTGCTTCGAAATTTCCTTACATCATTCAAACTTTCAATTTTATGTAGAGAAGAATGATGCAGAGCACAGTTAGTCATCATTTTCAAATGAAAATTTCGAGTAAATGTCAGATTGGTAATAAATTATGATGTCACATATTGTTAAAAATATAAGAATTTATATCAAAAGTTTTAAAAACGAGTGAATTAAATACAGGAAGAATGATCGCTTCCAGGTTTCCAATAATATTGGGGAATGTAAGTTTTAATGTACTTCCTGTTCCAAAAACAGTAATGCAGCAAAAGAACATGACTCCAATTTCAATGGAACATTCATTTCTCAAGCTGTGTTCGATATTTGCGGTAGTACTATATGCCTGAATATGGGTTTTCAGGTGAACCGGCAGCGACGTGTTTCGTTAGATATCGCAAAGCAAACATGCACGCAATTATTATCCGCTTGTCTTGAGACCAGACAAGCACTTTCAGAGTTCAAGAGGTCGCCTCTGACGTCATCTTGAATGAAATATGCGCTGGCCTGGTTTATGATCGAAGGCCCTGGGTGAAAACAATGTTATTAACTTATTCAACAACATTTCAACGTTTTCTTTGGCCAGGTGCTGACATGTTGCCTGATTGCGTAAATGTGCAGTCAATATCGTGGGCTTGCGTTGCAAAAGTTCACAAATAAATTATATGATAATAATTGGATCACCGTCAAAGTGCAGTTACGAGTTTTCTTTGCATAACAGTATCTTCGAAGGGAATTAAGGCTATGTTTATCTTTCCTTGTTTATTTTTTTTTTCCTTACGTTGATACGTAGGAATATTAGTGAATTTGTATTTAATACCTGCCCTACCGTTTGCCCTTTAGGTGGTTATTTTAGATGGTTTCTTAATGTTCAATAGAACTCTACTCAGAAACATATACCATGTGAATTCTATTTTATAAAATGTTTTATCTAATATCACAATTAAATCACAAGCATAGAACTCTAGCTTTTCTTGTAATAGCAAGAGTCAATTTCCAAATTTCATTCTAATATAGCTACCTGATGATCATTTTCGTTCACCATCGGAGAAGGCATTTACCCTCGCGGAGGGCTCACCTGCAGCTATACCGGTGACGAAGGCCCTTTATTGCGAACATCAACAGCCTAACTTAATGAATAAAAGGTTAAAAATCTTAACTCTCCTTTTGCTAATATTTTATGTACTAATGAAACAAAAAGGGAGATCAAGCAATCTCATTTTCAATGCAAGGTTTTGTTAACAGTGCCTATTATTCTAGTGAATTGGTTTCAGAAACAAATTGTAAAACAATAAAATTTCACAGAGATGCCAAGAGTACTCACAAGAAGACTTCAAGGGACATTAACTCAGAATTAAATCAATTTTCTTCAAAACAGCTCGACTGCCTTGCAGCAAGCTATATTAAAACGTCATCTATGTGTCACTGTATTTGGTGCATGAGGCAATAGCAGAAAGCGGATGAAGCTATTTAAAGCTTCCATTGTGTGTTCACGTGTTGGAAGCAAGCGAGATGTTTCTTAGAGAATTATATATAGAAGCTTTAAGAGACTCTTTATTATAAAGCTATGTGATAACAGTAATTGCATACATTTACAAAATCCATAGATTAGTGAAAAAAATTCGGGAGATAAACAAAGCCTAGTGCCTAGCAAAAGTCTTTGCCTCCTACATTCTTTAAGTGATAGAATCCATTTATCGAAGGGAACTGCAGTATTTGAGTTCCATTTGGTTAGAAGGTTCCCAAATATGCTTGAAAAGTTAGGGTCATCAATGGTTGAACTGTTTAGTTGGAGCAAGTGGTTTCAACATCAACTCACAAGAATTTGGTCAGAGACCTTTCTCAGATTTTAACAAAATTTTAATTATTTATCGATTATACTATATTCTATCTAAACCAACATGATTTGCAGCCTAAGGCGAATTAACATAAGAGTAAGAATTAAATAAATAACGATTTTGAGGTTGGGGTGATATGAAAAGAGTTCTTTTATAAACAGCACATTCCAGTAAGCACAAGAGCAAAGCAAGTCATGTTTGGAAAATTTGAAGACAAAAAAAACTGTCAATACTATTAGGAATGAACGAAATATGTAAATTAAAAAAATTGAACGTAAATATAAGAGAAATACAGATCAATAGTAATAAATCATTCATGTACTTGGAATCAATTGCAGATAACACATTCAAAAACCGAATTGCAGTTAGGAATAAATCCATTTGGCTAATCAGTGCTTTAACTAAAAACAACCCAATATCCACAAAAGTTAAAAATGAAACTCTACTTCCTAACACTAAGACTAATTGTAACATATGTCTGTGAAACGTGGTTTATGAAGTAAGACGACAAATAGAAAGTTTGGACTTTTGAAATGAAAATAATGAGAACACATTGCCAGTAAGAAATGTAGATGGCACATGCAGAGTTAAAAAAAAAAACAACAACAACAACAACAACAACGAACCCAAACAAAAACATATTTTAAAATGCATAACATTTTATATTAAATTGGTATTGTTACCTTATAGAAAGGGAAAAGAGAGAAAAACATGTCTTTAAATGGAAACGATATTAATACTAATAAAGGAAAATCTAACATTAGAGGAAGAGATGGTGTAGGAAAAAGTAAATGTATGAAAAAAATCCGAAAGCGTTAACACGGGACAAAAAAATATAAAAATTGGTTGGAAGCCAGAACGTTTAAAAATTTACGTTGCAGAACGATAAGAATAATAATTAAATTTAATTATTTAGTAGATTGTCAGGCATCGATCTGCAGAAAAATATGTGCAATCTAAAGTTTTTAAAGTTCTCTATTTTGTGTAAAGGGGCATCCATTTTCCTGTCTATGGATAAAAACAAAGCAACAACATTTTTGGTTTCAGTGGAAATTTCACTGAATGGTTTAGTGCTAGAATATCGAAAGCTACTATTTGCTACTAAATATATAGTGAAAATTTTGGACAGAAAGTTCTTTTATATAACGAAAAATAGGTTTAGATTATGTATTAAAGTGTGTTAATGTTCTCTAGGTTATCCCTCTTTCAAAGCATATTTAAAATAGAAAAATTACAGCAAAATCCCCATCGATCTACGTTAAACACAAGTTTAACATGATCGTATCGACAACTTTGAGCAATGATACAGAAAAGGTTATTTTTAAATGTACAAATGTTTGCTAACACTGCCCTTGTAAATTATGCATCGCTTTTAGAAGTGCATTCCGCCTAATTCGTCTTGTCTGCTCTGATACACAGCGCAACTATGTTGCAGTTTGTTGCTGATCTATTCAGTGTAACCGTAAGTAGGTTTGATGTTAGAACACACTTTCAAAATGATCGAAGATATATTAATTGCAGTGCAGAGGAAATGTGGTTGCAGCATAGTGGTTTCCCACAGCATTTCAGCATTAATGTGTGCGCACATTTACTCACAGCATTCGGGGAACTCTGGATAGGAAGAGCAGAACCTGTTGCGTGGCCAACATGATCGCCTTATTCAACGCTCCTTGATTTTTTCTTTGGGGTCATGTTAAAAATATCGTGTACATTATCCCAGTTGGCAACATTGCAAAGCTGACTAACCTAATAAACGTTTTTCAGTTATAGAAAAACAAGTGTCTTTACTAAAATAGCAAAAATGTATGGACAATTGAATTTCATTTCTGCAAATCGTATTTCAGGAGTTCAGATTTTTCAGATACACGGCTCCTTAACAATAAAAGTATCTTCTGTATGTTACTTACCATTCCTAAGAGTTTGTTAACGAGATCCTGTTTGGCGCTATACAGGAATGATATTATAATTCTCATATATTAGAATTACGCTTCCACCAAGAGCTGAATTACTCTTTCACAGGAAATAAGACTTGATATCATTCGCTGTATTGTGAAAATAAAGAGTAAAATCCCATTTCATCCAAGTAAAAAAAAAAAAAATTATTTATGTATTTTTCTTTGTACAGTTAAATCATCTTCCATTCATGTCATCTAAAATTTACTTTCCTGCTTTACTATGTTGTGCTATTTTATTACTCTAACCTGTATTCTGAAATGGATTTATGAAACGGATATTTTCTGCTCCTAAGACCCCAGGTAATCAGGTTACCTTATTTGAATTTCAATACGATCAGAAGTAATGTAAATTAAACTCCTATAATATGTAATACTTTCATATTTTAGTGTCATAAGTAATGTGTATCTTGCTCAAGTATTCTACAATTTTATATTTTCGACACATGTACTTTTTCTTTAGTTGTTAACAGAAAAAGGACGGAAGTGGTCCGATGCTGAGAATAGGGGATCTTTATGATTAACCTAGTGATAAAACCCTGCAAGAACTTTTCTTAAAAATAATGCGTTAGAAGGAAGGGAACCAGAAAACCCCTCTTCCTATAAACATGGTAAGCCGCTACTTTTATTGTCTGTCGCCAGGCCATGAATGTCCCCTAACAGAAAAACACTCAATCTCTTTTCTATAACCGATAAATATACTGAACATTTTCTTTTGAGTCGAGGCCACGAGAGGGTTTATTTACGGACGCTCTTTAACTTCTCAGGTCATCAGCGTTCACGAGAGGAAAAATCATTCGTTCCCAAATGGGTCATGAAACAAATTTTGAAACCCACCCTCCTAGCTTCGCCCAACTCTCTTTCCCAAGACAGGAACGGCGCGAACTGATCCGCCAATAATAATAATAATAATAATAATAATAATAATAATAATAATAATAATAATAATAATTCCCGTAAAGCATGTCTGTGTTACATAACCAATGAGATACGTGGACGATTAATCACTATACTCAAATTACCACGATCTAAGACACCCAAAAGCGTCTGGATCAAAACCGGTGTTGATTAAAAGCGCGGTTAGTCAACTAACCCTTTACAATCCCTTTTCCCGAGAACTTCTAAAGCTCAAAAATACACCGGTATCATCTCTAAGCCACAGGAAAGAAGAAAATCAACTCAGCACATCCATAAAGGAGCGGGAAGAGAAAGGAGGGAGCAGGCCTTAAAACGCTAAATAACTGAATTATTGCCAAGTCCAAATTCTAGAAACTTCCGCATCACCTGTACTCCCCAAGATCGGTGCCAAAGACGATCGAAGTCTTCCTCCTCATTCCTCAACACTTCAAATTTTCCAATCTGGCATTACAAATTAATGCAACGTAATCATATATAATCATACAAGAACCAGCATACTCTTTTTCCATATTATTCCCGCTTCAAATGACTGCCCATCGTGGGGCTATTCATCAAACAGTAATTAAATTAATTACTCCTCCATTTCCACCTTAATATTCCCGCTTCAACTCCTGTAATTAAAATAAACAGCAAACACAATACATGGTATTTAAATAGCCGCTGACAACAAATGGCTCCAAATACGAGCTTTGTTCTGACAAAATAATAATAATAATAATAATAATAATAATAATAATAATAATCCTACAGCACCGATGTAATATTTAAACTTTATTTTTTGCCATTTCCAATTAAAATAGCTGCACAATGTCAATTTAAGTATTACGAGCTCAGATCTAGTTTACTGCTTTTGTTATTACACAACGTTAATTCGCCATGCTGAAGGAACATGCAATTATCAATGTGCGTGTATTTTTTGTAGGGATTAAGATTAATTTATATAGTGAAATGTAAAAATGCATAACTGTCATCATATATCAACCAACAGGAGCCTAAATCTACCATAAACTTAAGCCGTACTCGTAGAAGTGTCTGGAGGTTTTATTTAGGTACTAAACATAACTGGAACCCCTTTGCGTTTTATGGTCATAAAGTGGTCAGGAGAGGAATCTCTTTCTAAACACCAGCCGTATTCTGCCACCACATCTCTTTTTTGCTTACTCTGGCACCTTATTTCAAGGCTTTAATGTCACAGTGGAAAATTTTAAACTCTGTTTCTCAAAATAATATTCTTATGACTATGAATAAAATGAATATTTTCGCAAATTCTATAACTTGGCGTTTTGGAATCAGAACATCAACTATAAAATGTCTTATTGTTTTTTGTGTTCTGTTTTCAGGAACTTTCCTGGTGTTGGTAGAGGTTATTTTCCATGTTTTTCCACGGCGTCTGACAGTTTTCATTTTCGACTTAAAACAAACAGAACTAACAGGAGTTTAGATAGTCTTTTGTTTCTCACCACATCAAGCAATCAATAAAATGTAAGAGCTTGTGTTTTCTCTTTACCCACTGATGAGAAGAAAAGGCTTTCTAACCCGTTGAGGAAGACAATAGATTTTGTGATTAAATTCGCTTCCTAAGTCTCTTTCAGCACTCACAGAAATGCCACATCTTAATTTGTAACATCTTCAGGCTCCAGAGAAAGATAATACATCTGAAAAGTAAAGCATCATTCAGTGACTGAATACCTTTATTTAAAACGTATATTTGGAGAGAACAAATCATAATGCGCATAAAACGATTAAGAATCTTGCTCTCCACAAGGAAAAATAACACCCAAAGTGATATATTAAAGACAGAAAAAAGTAGGATGATTGGGTTTCCATGTAAACAGTCAAAAAATGTATCAAGTCCGTTCTAATCTTTAAGACAATGCAATACAATACTGACAATCACCAAGAGAAAATTTCCATTAGGTGAGTGTGTCAGAAGTATACAATACAATCTCTCATCAGAAATATAAAAGACAAAGAGCTGTCTTGAAAAAATCTGCATTTTGAGAATGAAATAATGCTATTTTAGTGAAGTGTATTGCTGAGCACGAAATATATTGTACCATTTTGAGACAAAAACAAACTAATAATAATAATAATAATAATAATAATAATAATTATATATATATATATATATATATATATATATATATATATATGAAACAACCAAGTATTTTTTCAATTGTAGGCATAAGGCCATTCGTCCTATTTGCATCTCTCTCTCTCTCTCTCTCTGACTGACTGACTCTCTCTTTCTCTCTCTCTCACACATACACACACACATACCCGCGCGCGCGCGCGCAGAAAGTGAAAAAAAGGTATGCGTTAGTCTCAAATTTTACAACAAATATGTAATAGAATGTATACAAAGTTTGGAGTGACGCTTATTTGTATTTTGGTGCATTAGTTTGGAATATATAAAACGAATGTTCATATGTAATACAAGATGATTTAAAATGTTTTCAAGTCACCAAATATAAATTATTTTTCTCTATTTTAAAATCAAATCAAGTAACGCGTGCATAGCGCAACATAAATGTAAACTTGCGTTTCTAACGTACGAAAACTATAGTACTAACTTAGTTGTCTTTTGAAGGTTCAAATTCTGACTCTGGTCGTCGGTTCTGGTGGTGTAGTGGTAACCACACTTGCCTTCTAAACCCAAGATCGCGGGTTCAAACCCGGCCAGGTTCGATGGATTTTTTTCGGGGCGTAAAAATCCTTCCTTCGGAAGGAAAGTAAAGCCGTGGGTCCGGTGTCGTAGATTTACAGCACGATAAAGAACCTCAAGCCTGAAAAAAGAGACCTCTGAGCAAAATTTGTCGGTCATTTCACGCCCTGAATTGAATGGGATGCTGATGACCTGAGATGTTAAAGAGCGTCCGTAATAAAAACAAATCAACTTCAAACAATGACGCTGGTCATTTTAAAATAAATTATAACAAATGTGAAAAAATATAAAGCACTTATCATTTATCAATAACAATGCATTAGCATAAATACAAGCACAAAAGTCCAAACTGGGTTGAATTAATTGAAAGGACCTTTAAATATATTTCTCATTTTACTGCACAATATTTAATTAGAACAAGATTTCCTTGAGCGCCGACCATCTTTAAAGACATCTTGCTATTCCCCAAGATTTAACTTCAGCTTAAAGTCCTAAAATTTGCACCATATATATTAAATTCATCATTGGTTTATAAAATTTAAAGATATAAATAAAAATAATCATTATTTACCTTCTTATTGCAATCTATACTTATATGATATTAATAATCTTAATAAAATTGTATTCAAAATGTTTACGAAGCACATAAATTACAATTAACAATTTATGATTGCACACAATTACTCATTACTTTTAATTCCTAAATGAAAGGGATAATACTTTATTTCATTTGCAGTTTGTTATACATCGAGTTTGAAAGTATAGATTTGTATTCTGAATTTAATTCTACGTTTTCCAAAAGGCTTACAATTCAATAGTTCTTTAGGTAAATGAGTGGCTCTGGCTGTGCACATAATAATATTAAGAGTTAACTTCTAGAGTGTCATGGGGAGGGAAAGGACTGGGAGATAGACTTCATTCATGACAGTTATTTCGCAGCAGCACTAAACATATCAAGACTCCCAAACTAAGACATAGTAACAATGCCGGTGAAATTCAAGCAGTAACCGACTACAATGAAGGTCATGTGTAGGGTACTTAAAATCTCTCATATCTTCCATACAGCTACCTCTTAGAATGTTATGTTTCAAATATATCATAATTAAGTTAGGCTAGAAATAAATAATGCATATTAAATAACTACAGACGATTGAAACTCGCAGATGGTTGTTACTGCTATAAATCATTTACTCGAAATGCGTAGACAAATTTTGAACAGTTTAGTTGCCAAATGCCTTGTCAATTTTACAGAAAATTCTTATAGAAGTGTCCCAGCAGTAACAGCATCTCGAAGACACCATTCTATCGATTAACGTATTGACAGAAAAAAGTAGTTTACAATAGCCATACATAGCACTATTCAGATATGAACTTTTAGGTACTAGTAGTAATCACTAATTAGTAGTTTGGAAACCAAAACATTTCTTAAATGCGGCTATGGGTTTAAAGAAAGCTGGCTGTTTACTGCCGTCAGCTGTTTACTGTACTGGTGTACGTGTATAAAAAATTAAAGACGTCACGGTAAGGAAGTTATGAATTGATGCAAACAACACGATGTGTATAACACGCGACGTAGTTAACTTTCGGTGTCCAAACTTCCATCACTACTTATAAGATCGTATTTACCTGTACAGCGATGACTCATGGCTTGCGTCCGTGCCTTGTTTGTATTGGAGTGTAACTAACTTTATGTTAAGTGTTTAAGAATTCCAATGCCAAACCATTACTTTAAGCTAAAAATACTTTAATGTTTCTTTATACACTTTATTACAGTAATATATTATCATGAAATAGATGATGCACATTGTAAACAGAACATGTATATAAACGTTAATCAGAAAGTTAAATAGAATGATAAATAAAATATTCAGATTATTAACTCTAAACAAACATGTGAATTATGTTAAATAAATGCAGATTTTTATGTAATTAATTATATTTGTAACTATATTTATTGCGCAGAATAATATAACTTTTAACAAAAAAAATAAAATGCATAAATTATTTATATATATTTTAAGCAAATTCCAATGTTTATTGTAAAAGTAGGTTGCAGCCACGCGATAGTCTACTTCTAACGTATATAGTAACGCAGAAAGCACAAAAACTTGCCTCCTTAAAATATGTAGAGTGTTAAAGGTAACTCTGAGAACTATAAAAAGAAATGAAAATATCTCCAATAATAAAGTAATAACGATTGAATGACAGTATGATAAACAAAATATGAACTGAAACACAAAACGACCTATCTCGTATTATGAAAGAATGGAATGAGGATGCCATAATATCACACTGCGCCCGCAGCTTAGCACAGTGCGCGCTAGGCCAAATTCATGCACTGAAGGCCGCACTTGGAGCGTCAGTGCAGTTTGCTCTATTATGAGAGCAAGTTTACGGTTAAGGGATCAGTATATCTGAAATCATTTTGTTGTTATTAAATTAATACTACGGAATAAGATGGACACTCTAGGGGAACTTAAAGAAAATGTCGAGACATAAATTTGAAAAATAATATAAGTGGAACTGTTGCCAGCGATGTAAATTTAATTTAAAGATGTGGAAATGTGTGCCTGCAGATGGACACACTTTGAACAATTCTTATAACACAGGTTAGTATACATGTGTTTAGGCTGTTATTAATCATATTTGCAAATGGAGAAATTAGAAGCACAAAAGGGTGTACCGAAACATTCCTGGATTTATAATTTAATAAATTAAACAGAATATCTATTTAAGCTATTACTTCAGTGTTCCTTGGTAGTAAGAAATTAGTTTTACAAACTAATGTTATCTTTTTATGTAAAACTTAAGTGAATTTACAAGTAATCATGTTTTTAAATAAGTGAAGATGAAATTTGTGTTTGGGTCATTGCTTCACAGTCCACACCATCTACATCCCCCGCCCATAATCTGTCATTTAAGATCACTAGGTTATTACAAAGTTTTGTATGTTATTTTTAGAAATTATGCCATCACTTGTTCTTGTTCGGTTGTATTAACTTTATTGCGAAATGATTCCATTCTTTATGCCACATTCCAAGAATGTTTTGGCATCAAATGCACACGAGGTGGCAGTCAAAGCAAACGGGAAAATATAGAAAATACAATAAAAGTATATAAAACTATGATAAAAACTATATAAATGTATTAAAACAGCCACCTAATATGTCAACTATATACCTATTGTTTACTTAAATGCAAAACAACTGACAGAGTTCTGATTTATAGGTTAAAATAGTTTATAAAATATCATAAATCCCAAGAGAAATGTGCTGATTCAAACTGCTACGTTAGCTCTTTGAAGATAAGAATAGTCCTGTATGTTATATAAAGAAAAATGACATGTGTTTTTATTTTCCACGGTAGTTTATTACAACCCACTTATTTCGAAAACCACTCGAGATAAAAATATGCAACTGTTATTAGCCACCTACATAAAGCTACGGTGACTTTCGCTATACAAATATTGATTTTCTACATAAAAGGAATGTTTGCGTATAAATGAAATGAAATTGAGAAATATAAAATTACCGGCTTAGATACTGCAAACCTACGTACCAGTGGAAGACGGATTGACTAGTTAATTTATAGTAGAGCAGGTCGGGAACATTCTTTCGCATTACAACGTTAGGTTTTGTAACCTTTTCATTGTTATCAGTACACTTTAGAAATAAAACTACTTAAATAACTAATAGAGAACTTTTTCTACGAAATGCTAATATTTGTTTACTTAATCGTATGTGTATTTGAGTGTATAAATTCTTCGTAATAATGCACAATAAAGTAAAATGGATAATTTCTGCAATTGTATGTGCTAAAATCATAACTAGTATCACCCTTTTCCCACAATCAGTCCGTTTCTGTATTAAATTAGATTTTAAATGCTACTCAAAAAATTTAATTATAGTCTCAGAATTGCATGCAATATATTTCTTCAACTCTGCCTTATAGGAAATATCATGAAGTGAGTGCTGCTAGTATATCTAAACGAAATGCTTTGTGCATTATACACCATGGTCCGTGATGCAGCAAAATAATTGAAAGAGTAACCACATTAAATTCTACTTATGTTAACCCTTTCCAGCTCCCCACTAAGTTCTGCAGCGTTAGTGGAGCAGTTCTAGGTTTTCTCCAGATGCGAATGCTAACATTGTAAGGCTTCTAACAGATCAGGTATCAGCAAACTAATAGAAAAAGGCTTCTGATCTTGTGCCTGCCTTTTCTTGTGCTGAAAGTTTACCTAATGCGCAAAAACTCTGATGTGTGTGCGAGTAATGAACGTGCACATTAGAAGCAACTTTTAAACATCAGTAATTGCAGTTTTTACTTAGGATAGACAATGTGCTTCACGTAATGACCTTCTGAGACCACAACTGTTCAAACAATCAAGCAAATTAGCAGAAATTTCTAAATCATAAATTGTGTACAATATATTCCTTAGAGCAGATAACAAGGTCAATATTTATGTCCGTCATACAGCTTCCAAAACATTCCAATAGACAATAATGCCCCTGGGAGATGCCCATAAAATGGAGCCACCTACAAAGAGCTGAAAGCCTTGAAACACAAGAAATTGAATTCTCAGATGAAAGTCCATCTCTCCCCTAAGAGTTTGTTGATTTGCGCCACCCCCAACATTTCTACGCTTAATTTCCTATAACCATTGCTTATGTGTAAAAATGGCCTATGCAGGGCTCCTATCTTGCACCTGATGTTTTAATTTGTGATTATCTGTAGCGATCCGGTTTGCAGTCGCGGTGGCAGCATTTGTGGAATATTTTAATCCGGGGAAATGAGAGGAACTGTAAAAATCAATATGTGTATGCACCATCTGAAACGCCTTCGTCTTCACTTGTGTTCTCAGGAAAGTTTGCCTCGAGTATTATACAGACCTATTGTTGTTCCTTTACAAATTTAATAAAACATTTTAGAAATTAAAATGACAAAGCATATTAATGGCATCACAGCCATGTGTATTACAAATGAACAAATTTTCAGTTATTTCAATATCAAATAATATTACTTTTGAAGTAACAATACTCTATAATAGCGATAATCGGCCGTTTCGTTGGTACTAAGCTTTTGCAGGCTAGTGAAGTTTCGTGTGAATTTGTAAAGTAGTTGCTTTATTTCGATTATATTAACTGAATGTAAATAAAACGAAACCTGTACAAAGCTTATATTCTAAACTTTTCCGTTTGTTATCAATGGAACAAAAATTTTCAATTAAAAAACTGCGCAAACAACTTCAAGCATTAATTTCAGTCAAACTTGATTTTAACACATAAAAAGTATATTATGCTTTCTGTAGAGAGAGCCAGCACTCTGCAGATTCCATACTTTAATCAAACGATCATCTAAAGTTTGCTGGTATGAAAAGCAAAAGAATGGAATTTTTAAATAAATGTGTTACTGCTATTTTCTATTCAGTTCTCCCTCTTTCTATTGTGAGAGTAGTAAAGTTTTCACCGCTGCATGTCCATAAGTTATTTATTCATAAGTTTGCAAAATACCAACAGCTGATTTGACGAATGGAGAGCAACGCTTGCAAATGCTGAAATGGATAAAAAGGAGAAATAAAGAATCCCGATAAAAATTAAATGTGTAGAAAATCGTAAAATAATTGTAAAGATATTAAAAGAGTTAGAATAAGGGAAATGTATCACCTTGGGTGTTTTTCTGCAACAAAATTGCACCGTGTTTGGACCAGAAACAATTTTAAACAGTCCCAAGAAACAACTTTGCCATATTTTTTGTATCCACGTGAGAGATTTTATCAAAGCTATGTGAGAATAACTTGCTGCAAGCCAGAGAGGTTAAGAGATCGCATCCTATCTGCTTTATTTATTAAACTGTTTTGACTTACAAAGTCACTTATCAGTATTTGACAACATGAGCGGCAAAAAAATGAAAACCACATATTTGTTTAGCTTGTGTCACTTGGTTATTCTATGCCACTGAACAAAGGCTCCATAGTATGTGGTCACAAGTACTCAACGTGACAGAGACTTCGCTCTGATTGAGAGGAACGCTAAGCAGTACATACATATCTGAGAGCTACAAGGTGCAGTCAGATCCGCTGAACATGTGAACAACTTCCAAGTCATTGAAACAAAAGAAATGCTCGTTGGTATTCAGACCACCGCTTCTGATGTCAGAATGTTATAATTAGTGGGACTGAAGAACAAAGATCACTAAGCAGGTGAAGAAGGTGTACTGCCGTCTCTGGCAACATTTATTATTGTAAAATATAGACGCTTTCCAACAGTTTGCATCATTTGATTACAATACAGTTAACTAACCAGGTTATATCGCTAACAACTGAAGAAAGCATAGCGATAGCTAAGGCACGTTTTCAAAGAGATTAAATAAGAGTTAACACGTAGATTTCACAAAAATATCAGTCGGTCCTGGTATTGTAGTGGTAACCATACTTGCCTCCTAAACCCAAGATCGCGGGCTCCGGCCAGAATTGAGGATTATTTTCGGGCATAAAAATCCAAAGTATGGCTTCCTTCGGAAGGGAAGTAAAGCCGCGGATCCCGTGTGGTAGATTTACGGTACGAAAAAGAAGCTCAAGCCAGAAAGAAGAGGCCTCTGAGCAAACTTTGTCGGCTGTTTCACGCCCTGAATTGAATGGGGCATTGATGACCTGAGATGTTAAACAGCGCTCATAAATAAATCAATAACAAAACCAAAACATTCATCACATACATTCCGGCCAACCTACAGTAACACCTGGCAATATTGAGGACACAATCTGCCGTAGCTAACATTTCAACAAGGAAACTAACGTGGTCAGGGAGCTTGGTAACACACATACGATTATTTCCTAATGAAAAAAGCAGTTATTTTCATAAGTATTCGCTTATACAACAACATGCAGTGATCTTCTGGAAAATGTGAAACGAAACATCTCAAAATAACATTTTGTTCAGGTTTCACATTTACTGCAGGATTTGGGCTGAGGACAATGAATGTGTAAGGTATTCTCCAGAGGTAAATGGGATTCACAAAATAAGGTGTATGGTTTTTTCCCGAAGAGGCAATCAAAATTTAAATGCTTTGTAACTTTTTGACTTCACAGCATGTATTTCATGGACTATTCCAGCAAGATGGGCCAACACCACTTTTTGTAGCAGTTCACCTGACAAGTTGTTTCCCGAGTTTCTTTGTCTTTATAAATGGCAAATGCCAGGATGGTACCTTGAACTTAGGCCTGTAATTTTTCTTCCTTTAAATAAATGCTTTCCTTATTTATCTTTTCATCTCATGTATTATCAGTTCCACCGTCTGTGATCCCTCGGCAGTTTAACCGGGCGATAAACGCTAACCAAAATGACTCCATGAAAATTTCTGGGTATTTGAATTATAAGTGATGCAATAACAAGTCGCTCTAGTCAACATAATCTCGAACCTCTTTGTTTTGTTAAGGAAGAGATGTACAAGGTTATAAATAGCATTAATCACCTAAAAGAGCGTATCTGAGCTGCAGCAATTAACATTATGCCTAATATGGTGAAAAATATATACTAAGTGACTACTGAACTTTCAGCGTTGGCATTCAGGGAAACCATATTGAGCTGCATCGCACTACTTTTTGTTTCTTTTTTTAATATTAGATTAATTGATAATGAAAATCGAATTACTAAATTGTAATCACAGAAATGGATAAATGCTTTTTAAACTTTGTGTTTCTTTTTCAAGTATTTTATTATTGAAACTAAAATTCTGTATGACACTTAGCATCTTCAGATTAAAACGCTTCGACACTTATCTATAATTTCTTACTTTTATCATTGCAGGTTTTTCTGCAAAATGTAATTCTACAAAGACTTTAATTATAAGTCCTCTTCTGATAATTATACACAAAATTTATGTTTAAACTTTAAAATCAAATCACCAGAAATATGATTATTTATAGCGTCTAAAGGGCATATTGAATTACAGCATCTTTTTCAATATGATGCTGTAGAAGATATATTTTTTCTTTAACTGTTTATCCTCCTCCAGGATTGGCCTTAACCCCCCCCCCCGAGACTTACAAGCCAATGCCCGAGTCAGTCACATATCAGGGAGCAAATTACCGGATTTCCAGAATATGCGCTCACTGATAGCAAAGAGTTTTTCATCTCGGCCAATGCGGACTCCTCTCCCCAATAACGGCCGCCTGCCCTTCGGCGTAGTCAGCAGTTAGCATTCGTTCGTGAGCAATTTATTCTAAAGTTCCCTTAAAAACTGCCTCCTTCCAGAACTGGTATTCACGATCTTATGAATAATTTTGATATTACTAGTTCATTGTAAAAAAGAAACACACGCAAAGACGTTCAGTTTTAAAAGAGGACAAATTGGATGAAATCAGCACAAATCTTGAACGTTTGCTAACCTAAATTAGCACAAGTTGGGATTTCAGTACACATACAGTGACAAAGTGTACATGTGTCCCTTGTCTTCGACAAGGTGATCCCGTAGTACGTGTGCGTTATTGTGCGTGGCTTCTTTCATCATTGACCGAACAGTTAATTGCCCCATAGCTTGTGGTATTTTCAGACTAGACTTGGTTCCACCAAAGTAGAGGTGTTACAGTACAAGAGCGGCAGGGTGTCATGTCCAGCTGTAGAGACGCAAAACCCCGTACAAGGCGGTAATGTCATATTATGGAAGTCCTGCGTCTCTGGAGCACATTGAGTACACACACCTCACTGAGCGACTCCCTGTATGGGTGTTCAGGCCAACATCAGGACCTCCAACCAGATACATCACAAACAGAGAAAGACGTATACACACAGATGTAATGAAATAAAATTATGAAATTGAAGGTGGATCCTTGACATAGAAATACTAACGCAGCGTTTTGCCTATCTGAAAATGAACTAACGAAAGCAACAGAAACCCCCAGTCGGCTGCAGAATTTGAACTTGATACCTCCCGAGCACCAGTCCCCGAGTCAACCCAATCGGTATACAAGATATTAATTTATATGTAAATCTACAGGAATATGGAGAAGCTGCAAGATTATTTCATAGATGGTGCACCAATTCCTCGGGGTATTATCTGCATGAACTGGCCCCTTGAACCTCGCTAATTTCTATGCTTGAAGTCTATTCATTTCCAGATAGGGTAATTCTAAGTTGGTCTTGTCCACTCCTCTTGCAGAAAACAGTCTATATGCAAGAACGGTGGGTTAAATTTGTAGTTCATCTCGGAACTGTAGTTTCTACATCATCCACTTCGGGTTCAGAACTATGGTTACTCAAATAAAATCTGACAAATTACAAGAGTATTTAGTGTCAAGCTCAAACATTGACTAAAAAGCAGGTCAGTGGGCAAAATAAGCTGAGTTCTTCGCACATGAAAATAGTGCAATGAACTGACGTAATTTGGTGTTGGTGTTTAAAGTGGAAAATGAACGTTAATTAAAGTGAGTGTATAGGTCATGTTGAGTACTTCTGCGTATTTTATTATGGCAGTTGTTATAAAAGTTGAATTTTATCGATAAAATTTCTAAGACAAGACATTTGATACATTGTTAGTTTAATCACTTCTTTCCAGAAAAACATTAGGGAAGAACAAAATACAACTTAGCAGCTGTTTGTGGCTCATTACCAAGGTGATTTAGATTATGCCGTGGCTTAAATTAACTTCTAAACTTTAAGACGTAATTACACCAGCCCCTTCATGGCACATTCACTATGAGGGTTTTCATTTAAAGGCTGGTGCTGTTTCGCTATTCTTTTGTTTTTGTGTGCATATTTATGCCCCCGAATGTTTTTTTTTTTCTATTTTTTCTATTTGGTTATAAACGTATAAGTAGCAATAAAAGTTAAAAATGTCACGGCTCTTATGGCCATGCATCTCATTAAATCTTCACTTTAACGACCGGCACTTGAAGACAGACAGGAAAACTGCACCTTTATAACCTCACAGAAACATAATATTTTATAGCTTCACTTGTACTCTGGGATATATTTAGCCTTTTAGTATGTTATCATTACGGACGCATTCTCGCAGGTAAGTAACTTGTATAATTGGCACATTATTTTCCACCTATGCCGCTCCGAAAGAGATCTGTTCCATGTGTTGTAATTACTTTAGTTTTGCTGTGAGAAATGCTCGAGAATTATCAATCTTATTTTGTTGCAGTGCTAGTAATAAGGTTGTGTCTACGCTCATGCTATCTGCAATAAAATAATGAATTATTTGCTATTTTCATATGACTTCTTTATATAACGATTAAAAGGATTGGCATTAGCAACTACTGTTTAACTGCCTATTTGGCTTGAAGGTTACCGTACACTTCCACAAAAGCAGTTGCTTTATAAAGACGTTGCAATGCCATAATAATATAGTTAAGAATGAGAGGCTTGGTGATTGTATTCTACAGTTTCTTCTAAAGTAATTTAACAAAGTTTCTCAAATTTGTATTCAGTGAGAAGTATACAATCACCTTTCAGGTAGAATATGAAGCATATTAACTTTATACAAGTATTACAAAAGCGTTAACCACAAACTCAAAAATTTAAATACTCAATCCCTCAATAATTTTAATTCACCTGCACATATACCAACGTGAAATCGAAAGTTAACACTAGACCGACGCTTTTAAATTTTCAAATTGCTGCTGCTGCCACAAATGTTATTTTATGTTATTTTCAGTTTGTGACATTTAATAACCTTTTTCATAGATCATTAAGCTTTGCAACTTTAATGTATTTCCAGTTAGTTATTTACTTACCGGTATTTATACTAAAAACCACCATTTTTTGTTTTGAAAACTTGTATGAAAGTCACAGCAAAGTGTTGAAAGCATAGATACATATAAAGACCTTTTATGCCTCTGATTGTTAGTATCTACATGTCTCGACGATCGGTGTGGCACAGGCCCCATTCTCTCACAGAAAAGGTTTTTAGGATTTTCAATGACATTTCCCAGGATTATCATGCCATAGGTGACATAATAGAGAAGCATGATAATAATAACTCAGAAAAGATGACCACCCTATTTGGTTTCGGAGAGTAACAATGCGGATAATGAAATTGACTCGCCAGTAGTAATGGGGAGCCGCATTTTTCAGTCAGGCAATGGGTAGGAATATGTTGCTCATAATTAGATTCCTGCACTTTATTGAAAACCAAAGGATAAGAACTTTTGAAAACATACAAATATGCATTACTATCAAATACTTGGATCAGATTCAGATGCAAATGTCACTGAAGTTGAGCATTATTTGCCCATACATGATGCCTTTACCTGCAATGCATGTCAAATAAAGCTCATAAATTTGGTATAAATTGCTCGCGGCTTCTAGTAAAATATCTTTGTAATGGGTCCCGATGTCTTGATGAAACAGAGAGCAGGTGGCGAAAAGCTTCCCGAGAGCGTAGTGATGAAGTCAGTAGGGTACAGTTACAATTAGCTACTTGTGATTAGGTACTTTAATATGTTTAACGAACGCCTTTCTGATTATTGTTTATATTCAGAGGTGAGGTAATTTTTGCAATAGACGTGGTTTTTCCATATCGGCGAAAAGTGAAAAACACTAGAAATTAATGCATTAGCACGTTCGAAAATGCTCACTTCAAACTGCAATTAAGCACGTTCTATTGCCTGGTACATGATATGTAAAGAAATGATAGCTCGGACATGCTGTTTCCAGACCATCTGCAGAAATATAGTGTGACCAAATGAATTACATCGGTCCTGGTGGTGTAGTGGTAACCATACTTGCCTCCTAAACCCAAGATCGAGGGTTCAATCCCGGCCATGGTCCATGAATTTTTTCGGGCGTAAAATCCTAAGTATGTCTTCCTTCCGAAGGGAAGTAAAGCCCTGGTTCCATGTCGTAGATTTACGACATGCAAAAGAACCTCAAGCATGAAAGAAGACGCCTCTGAGAAAAATTTAATAGCCGTTTCAAGTCCTGAATTGAATGGAATGCTGATGACCTGAGATATTAAAGAGCGTCCATAAATAAATCAAATCTACCAACAACCAATGAACTATGAACCAACTTGTGTTTTTGCTTATAAATGAGGACGGCGCTCTGCAGATATCATGGAGTGGTGCTGACATATAAGATTCTTAACTATTTTAAAGGGTTTTAGTAACTTTATGAAAGGATGTGCTGAAACCTGCCACAGTACTTGTCCATGCATATTTTCGTATTCTTAAAAAATTATCCGTCTATCGCCGTAGTTCATTTGAGCAATGCTGGCCATTTTGGGGCGAATTTTTTGTTTAAATTTTTCCAGGACATGTGGGTTCGTCTTGCATACGATATTTTTTCAATGTATCCCAAGTCTCAAGATTCGGGGGACCGAGGAAACCACAAATAACTCTGTTACGCTCAATTTCTCTCATCGCGCACATTCGCTGTATGATCATGGCAGAGGCTTGTAGAAGCGAGAAATCTCTCCATGTCAACTAATTCTCTTAAATGGGTGGCAAAGTCGTATTCAGGTGTGCCACAATTATTTTATATTATTTTAACAATTTAGTACTTTTTTCCACTGAACCATAAGAAATGCGTGTTATTTTTTTTTTTTATTTTTTTTTTTTGTGAAAAATACCCAAGTGATTTTTGAGCAAATTCTCCAAAAGATGGCCAATGTCATTGAATGTATCTTCGGTGTGAACCTTAATCTGTCAAGTTTCTTAGATTGAGCACTCTCCGTGGTCTGATATGTATTATAACGATTATGAATTGTTGTGCAGCCTGGAACCTTTACATCCGAGTACCTTTCTTCAAATCATCTCTGAACTCCATGACCTGACTTGAGTTAATACATAAGAATCATAAATAAATACACGCTGTACTGTAGAAAACATATACTGAGTCATAATTCACTTTGCGATTAAACACAGAACAAAATTCACCGCTGGCAATAACTGAACTGAACTCAACCAATTCAGATCTACACTGACAGCCATGAGCTGCGTTACCTTGTTCCTGTAATGATGGGAAACACAGATACGCACACTCGGTGCAGAAACAAGGCAAGCTAGCTCATACACTTAGCTCATTGCCTTGCATCATATGCGGCAGGTGGGCTTGCTGCCTGCTACTTGGAATTTAGAAGGCTACGAACGAGACACGTCTTTCTTTTCTTCACATTAAAATAGTATACTGTGAACATATTAATTAAATAATGTTGAATTAACAAAGCATTGAAAATGTATCGAGATTGCGTACAGGAAGTATCGTTCAATATCGAGAATCTATCTCTTATAAATTACATGTAAGTTATTCTCATTACTTAAAGAAATAATGTGAAAAAAATGTTTTAATCTTAGTTCATCTAAATAAAAATAACAAAGTTCATGAGAGTGCAGCTGCAACATTTAGAACATTACGCCAAAGCTAGAAGGAAGAACCGAAAAGATGATGTATTTAAGATTTTCGAACAATACAACATACAATGTTTATGGGAAGTGAATTATTCTCCAGAAGTTCAAGTGGTGAAGACAAAGCGCACTTTTCATTAACGATATAAATTTATAGTTTTGGCATTTAATTTTATCTAATATTATAGGGGAGTGGAAGTAAGAGACGCTGTAAAAAAGGCAAAAACAATGGCAATTTAATAGCCTTAGTAAATGCATAAAGTATTCTCTTTTCGCTCCGCTGCAGCTCAATTTAATTAAATTCCCATAAAAAGGAAATGAAACCATTAAACAAAAGCCATATACAGGCAGTTTGAAATATCATTTACGAGCGCTCTGTATTATTATGAGAGGTAATGAAGTGAAATGTTTGAAGACTGAGATTCAAAAACGTTTGGATCTTATACAGCTCTGTGGAAACTGACACCCCACGGGAAGTTTCAGGTCCGTAGATATTATTTCCGGCTCTGACTTTTCCTGATCCTTCCTGCTTGTATTTAACCGTTTTCTAATTTCATTTATTGTGCGTTTTATTTCTGGATTTACTTATTACTTCTCTGTTATCAGTATTTGACAAAACGGTTTAGGTCTTCTGGTCTGTCCCATTTTTTATTTGAAATTGGTCGCTCCAAATTCTTCTTGAATTACATACATCCCTTCGGTCTTTTACAAGGGTATCCAACTTGGATTCATTCACAATACACGCTCTTTGCATTTAGTTGCATATTTGTTTATGATATTCACAACAAATGGCATATTATCCCATCTCTAAATTCTTCATTCCTTCGATGGACTCAGTCGCTTTATCTTTGAAACCTCAATCCTCCGTTTATGCTGTACTGTCATTGGTCTTACGTCTGACCCGTATAAACGTTCAGAGTGCCATTACTTTGTAAAATTCTTACTGTTTCTTATAAAACAGATGATCAAGAATGCTCTTCTTTCCAATTACATACCGTGTTCTCATTCCACTAAACAATGGCAGTTCATATACACATTGAAATACTGTTGATCTTCAGAGGATGCACGATTCCCGATAAGACTGAGGTTAAAGTTTTGCCCAGGCTATTGAGCATGCTCAGTCGTGTTTATCATGCGAACTGTTTCAGTTGCCTTTCTATAGGAAGTGCGTGTTACATTTTTGTGGGATATGCTGAGACTGAGATATGCACTAAAACAAAGCATTTTTATTTATTATTGTTATTATGTGCAAAAGAAGTCGTAGAGGCAATGTAGAACAGAATTTCGTGCTGAATTTCCAAGGGTAGCATATAAACATAGTTTGAACACAAGGCGCTTTACTGACAAGAAGCCGAAACAAAACAACTACAACAACAAAAAAAGGGGGTTTTATCACAGAAGCAGCTCGTGATATTAGAATATCGATTATAAATTTTCCTCGAATTTTACTCGATTACCCCAACAGTTTGGTGTATGTATAGTGCGTATACAACCATTCAGCTGCTAAAAATTACTGCTGTATCCTGAAAAAAAAAAAACATGGAGAAGCTGGAACAATTTATCCGAGAGACAGCTTATAATGTGCTGGAGGATGAATTCTGGTGAATGTCTCAAAAACTTTACAAAGAGATTCAGGCATGTCTCACAGCAGAGTCACTATTATGGTGAGTACAATATAAATTACTGTTTACTACAGCTAAATAGCGAAAGAAACAGCAACAATAGGCGCTATGAATTCCACCCGCATGACGAGATTTTCCTCGGCAGGTGGCGAAGCCGTTACGCTATAACTTCCGTCGGCAAATCAATTTCCGGTGGCTTAGCTTAATAAGCACCGTGCATGTCTATATTCTTCACTATGTCTTTGTGTTTTATTCTTTCAATTTCATAACTTTGCTGGCATAAAACCGGTTTTCTACTTTTACTGATGACTTAGTATTGCTTTCTATAATGTAATATTCTCCACAGTAATGCTGTATTAACTGAATCGAAATTTTCTTTATATCAATAAACGCTATACAAGTAGGAATGCTGCATTTTCTAGATTTCAGTCACTTCCAACAACATAAAGTTGCAATTTGTATATGATCTGTTAGGTCTAAACCCATTTCGCTCTTTTAGAAGCTTAATTACAGCAATTGTTGTAATTTTTTTACAATTTTTGCCTACACTTTATATTTGTAAATTAACAAGTTTAATTTTTTGTGGTTAAAAAAACTTTACAAATCTATTGTAAATCATAGGATACAATGAAATTGATGGGTTAAAAATGTTACAGACATCAACCTGCAAAAGGAATAAAATATAGATCTGAAAGCATATTTTCCTAGTTCGAGGGCCACAGGAAATCGTCGAGCAAGATGCAACAGACTCTATTGCAAATATTCCGCAAGGTAAAATCTTTATTAACAGTTTTACAGTCTGCTTAATCACATATGCAGCGCGTTCCTTATATTGCCGGCCACGGATAGCGCGTATGCGTGATCCGCGCACTGCCTAAAACTGGAGGGTAAATTAGGATTCTCTGTACTCCGATATCTGTTGTTCTTTGAGGGAACATGATCATTGAAATGAAACAATGTCTCATCTGAGAAATTTATTAAATGTAGGTCAACAGTACTGTCAACGATATTTTGTAAAATCCAGTTACAGAAATTTACTAGTTTTTCATTCTCACGAGGTTGTAATTCATGAACTACAGTCACTCTGTAGGGATTCAATTTTAAAAGTTTAGCAGCTCTATAAACAGAGGTTTTTGAAGCACCGACTTGCTGTGCAACACGTCTTAGAGATTTCTTTGGAAAGGGTTCGAATGATGCACCAAATTCCTAAATTTTTTCCTCTGTTAGTGTTTCTTTTTCTTTTTCTTTTTAGGCGTTTAGCGATCTCGTTGTTCTAAACGTTTTAACAAGACATCTAACAGTCTCTCTACCTGGAACTGCAATTCCATGAAATTTCTCCTGAAAAAGTATGCACACCTGTCTATAGATTCAATTTTTACATATGTATGGTACATAATTCTTTGTTCAAGCGTGATAGTCATTTCAGTGGACTAATAAGAATTATATAATGCTATATTATGTAATGCACATATAACACAGATGTCTTTAATAAACTTGCAGTTTTATGATGCACAATGAAAAAACTAGTCTTTATGGCTTGAACAGAAGAAAGCAACTGACACAGTATAACACAACTATAAACGTAGCCTTGAGCGGCTCATTCACTGCTAGTGTCCTACTGGGATAATACCGAGGTCACTGCAGTGCAAGCGAACTACACAATTACGCGATATATGGTCCGGCTTTAAATGGAATACATGGTATAAACAACATCCTTCAAAAGGACATAATCAGTTTGATTACAATATGAACTAGCAAAGCAAAAGGGACTTTCAACAGAGATCATCTCTTTCTCAACTGCAGGCAAAATTCCTTCTACTCCACGTATATTTTTCCTCAGTTTGCTAGTGATCATGGACATTGTAAGTATATGTATATGTGAGAGTATTCTTCAATTGTGACCCTCATGCTGTAAAAACATATAATTTTACTGGACATCAACATTGTTATGCAAATTACACCCAGCCACCAGCTAATGAATTTAATAAGCATTGCTGCACCAGAAGCAATTCAAAAATTTATAACTCATATTTATAAAACAATGTAAACTAAAATACCTAAACATTGTATTACACTATTTTACTATACTGTTATAGATTTTATTATTGTTACTATTCCGTAACAAAATGTAAAATTACATCCCGGACATAC
Organism: Metallyticus violacea; assembly: GCA_030762175.1. Classification (NCBI taxonomy): domain Eukaryota; kingdom Metazoa; phylum Arthropoda; class Insecta; order Mantodea; family Metallyticidae; genus Metallyticus; species Metallyticus violacea. The sequence continues at coordinate 281,832,712 of CM060846.1, read as the reverse complement.
CAAAGAGTGAAATAGGAATCTATTGTGTTTGGAGATAATAAAGAATATATCCTCCAAATTTGTTATATTCCTTACAGTTTCATTTTATAAATTAGCATCGATACTGAAATATTTCACTCATCGTGTATGAGATCATTTTTCCAAAAATGTTTATAGGGTTAAAAAAATTGTGAGGCATATTTAAGCAGTTCATATTTTGAAGGTTTCTTTCAATTGCTTGTTGGAATAGGATCTAGAATACTATTGGTAGCGTCCATCATATTCTGTTTCAGCAATACATAATTTTTGGTAGTAATCTACCCATTTCTCACCAAAGATTGCATTTAATTTAAAGAATTCTCACGTTTAAGAACTTCATGCATGAAAAAAGAAGTCCTTGGACAAAATAATCGGATCACGTTACTCCGTCAACTTAAGGGACTCTTAGAAAAATACTCTGCATTGAATGTACCTCAATAAAATGTTAAACACAACGCTTTAATTTGTTTAGTAGTAAAATACATTATACTAAGGAATCTAGCATATTTGGGTTAAATACCAAAGTGTCTCTACGAAATATTATAAGCATTATAGTTATTATAATATTTAATTGCATTGCCATTCATGGTGTAAATAGCACTCCGGATCTAGTCTGGTCAAAGCTGGAAATAGTTAAAACATTTAATATAAAATTAGTTTTTCCAAAATAGTCCAATTAATTCTTCAATTAAATTACTCTTTCTAATAACTACCTATTATTTTTACCACTTTCTTCAATTTTGTTTTTCCCTCAGGTTTGCTTTACTTGACTTCCATTTCCTTTATATTTTTACACTTTTCCTTGTTTTTAAACTACGTACTTATGTTTTTTCCTCTTCTCTAATTTTTGTTCCTTATTTCCATATTTATTTTTCTTTTAGCATTTGAAAAACTCAAATATTGAGGATTATTTTGTTATTCTATAGCATTTCAGAAACTATGCACCAAAAAGATTGCTTGTTCTCGTGGTTACATACGGAACTTACGCACAATTTTCAAATTAAACTTCAAAACTTGCACGTACGAGTAATTCTGTTTCCCAATTCCTTGAACCTCCCATTCTTTTTCTCCCTGTCATGGCTAAGAAGATTCGCTAACAAGCATTTGGCTCCGATTAAATAGAGTAGCCATAGAATATTCTCGGAGCTAGTCTTGACTTGATCTGCCCTGTCTCCTTGTGAGAGGGACGAGTCGACTTTTAGTGCGCTGGGGTGGTCAGATGTTTCGACCTTCTAATCAAAATGTGTTAGGTCCGAAGCCTTCTCCCTCAGCTCATATCCATTGACTCAAGTAATATGGAACTTTTTTATCAATGCGCGTTTAGTATACTGATTTAAAGTTTCCCTTTGTAATTTTATAATTTCATAAGGAAACTTGTACTCCAAAACCATTGTGTTAAATTTATTGTAATTCAAAAGGGGCATTATCATTCTTTATTAACTGCTTAAATGATAATGCGTGTGCCCTGTTAAAGTTTAATTAATTATTATTTATCAAATGTAACCTGGTTTTCCAGAATTTATTGTTGTTTGAATGTTATAATTGCAGTATTAAGTCCTTTACACAATCTCCATGTTTCAAAGGCAAGCTAATTTAACATGTTAATTATATATTGTTATAATTTGAATAAAATGCATTACATTTGAAAATTTCTCTTCTCTCATATATTGGAAATTGCTAAAGGTGCCAATTTTATATATTTCATTTGCAGCACCTGACAGCTTTCGAGGAAATAATATTGCGTTTTTAAAACAGCATTTCATATCATATTCGTTTCGCTGTTTTGTTAATTATCTCTAAATGTCTAATTACTAACACTGTTTGCGGTATTCAGTAATAAATAGTTTATAAATGGTGCGTATGTGTTACTTTCTCTTCTTTGTATTTAAAACACTTGTCTATGACTAATTTATTACCTTTTCTTCCGTCTACATGATCCACTTTTTGAGTAGCACTTAACAGATATTTACTAACTTTCATTTTTATGAGCTATTGTTTTTCATTTTGTGTGTAAAACTTTGAAATAAATGTTTACTTCTTGTAATGCAATATGCAACTATTTTCATGTACGCAGAAAGGAGACAAATGTTATATAGTGTTTAAATCATCCATGCTTTATGTTTCCTTTTGAGATGAAAGGCCTGTCCTCTCTTATCCAGATTTATTTCTGTATTCCTGCATTCTGATTTATGGGACATGCCTGATTACAGTCGCTCTGCTGTCATGTACTTGCTGCACTGCAGTGACCTGTGTATGCTGCCGGTTATTTCTGGATTTTTTAAAGCCTGTCGTGTTGTGTAGTAGTGACTGACTTTCTTGTATCCTTCTCTGGCATTAGTATCGAATTCATCTGTGGTTTTTGTGAGGAGCCGTCGTGTTCTACATAGCAACCTTGTTTATTGCAATATTCAAACAAACATTTAGAAACAATACCTCTTCATATAATTTTTTTTTTCCTGATAACCTTGCCACAAGGAAGTCATTTAAAAACTACTTACCAGTGTGTCACTGAATCTACTATACGTTTAACAGACAATAAAATGTATCGAGTATATTAGTGCAGTTCACATAAGTTGTTCTAAATTAATGAATAATGTAAGACTTTAGAGAAAATTTATATTTTGTATTATGGCGATATACGCGTTAGCGAGAATGACGACTGCAATAAATGAAGGCATGGAGCAACTTAGTACTTTGAATGAAACAGTAAATCCTGTAAGTAAAATTAATATTAGGATTGTGGAATATATGTAATGGCAAAAAGATATAATTCGAGAAATACATGAAAAAAGAAACGTGTGACATGGCATGTGAAATTGCTACAGAAGTGTTCTGGTGAAAGTTAACAGTAGAGAAATGGTGCAATAGAAGAATTCAAAGGCACCAAATGGGACAAAATTCAAGTGAATTATTAAATAAAAGTTGCGTCTTAGAAACATCTCCTCAATCAAAACTGCTAAGGTCTCGTGGACATTGTTGTTAGTAGAGGTTGAAAACATGCAACTGTTACAGGGAAAAAATAAAAACTGTGAGTAATAAAGGTAATGTAGCGTTAAAAGGTGTTCCAAAACTATAGATGTAAATGCGTTCAGATCAACTGATACAAAAGTAGAACAAATAACAAACTTTTTGAGTGAAACTTTGACAGAAGTAAAATGTGAACAGTTGTAATCCAAATATTCCGAGTCATAATCCTCTTTTAAAGTTGAAATGTATTAGCAGCATTTAAATAATGCCATGGATCCAACATTAAGGCAAAAATATACCTGGCGTTTTTACACCTTCGATTAAAACCAATAAAAAACAATGTTTGTGGTTAAAGAGTGCCTTAAAGTGGATAACTGAAATGTGAAATCAATAATTAATACATTTTATTCTTTATAATTATTTCCTACCCGTAGCAACCCGATATTTTATGCTTAATAACAGTTAGTTACTCAATTTGCCCTTAACTTTCCACCAGCTTCATTACTCGTTTTGGATAAAGCTGGTTATTACAGTGTGCGACAGCCAGTCGTACACTGAACATCATGCAGGACCCCGTCGTCCACCCCACTGCAGATGATGTTAAATGCAGCTTACTTCCAACACTATATTAATGATTATTAATAGTAAACTAAAACTATAAGGAAAATAGAAGATCGTTTGCTCTCCTTGATTAAAGTAAGCTCAGTACACCTCTGTCATAAGATAACTTCATTATCCTGAGAACGAATAAAGTTTGCATATGCATGATGTTATGTCTCTCCATTGGATGAAATGTCCAGATCAAGATCATGCGAGTGCATAGAATTGCATTCTGTAGCCGCTGTCAGAGAAGAGAGAATCAATTTGCCCTTTCACCTTGGTTACAGCAATTTCTGGAATGAGTTTTTACGCCGCTAAAACGAAGATGCTTTCGATCTGTCTGGCAGGAAATGGCTCTTCTCTACCTTGTCATAAATGAAGTCATTAAATGAAGAGTTAAAAAAAATAACAGTTTACAAGGTCCGTTTCATATCTCTTTTAAAGTTTTTACGAAATTACACCAATCCAGTCTTCATCTTGAGAATTAATCTGTACTTTCCTGTCACAAGCTCTTCAGTACCTATCTCAATTATGTCCCTTTAAAATATAGACTGATATTATTTCCGACTTTTTATTCTCCTGCGATTTTCTGAGAAAGGTGTAAATTTTTAAGAATTTATGGATTGGTAGAGGTTAATGATGTATTCTTCTACTAGCAATTTTGCAGTAAATAGTTCATTGTTGAAGAAATAGCTGAGTGGTAACAATTTGCTAATTTCTTTCAAAGGAATTAGGCGTGTAAACTTATTATGTCATGTATTTGTGGCGCATTTAGTTGTTGTCATTATAATAAGCTTCACTTTATATACTTACATAAAAAATGTTGCAACATATTTGAAAATACAATTTTAATTTTTCTCAATATTATTTAATAACAATTATACAATTTCGATTACATGAGAATATTTATTATATATTTATGAATAACTGCATTTTACATGGTTTCGGTATTTTGGGGCAATATTTCGTAGGGATGGCGGGGGCGTAAGTTTGGTTTCAAGTCCCCACGTTAGTAGCGTCAGATGGGACGGGGTTTATTATGAAGTGGATTTCCATTAGGTGTGTATGGTGGATGCGGTTATGTTGTTGACTGCTGGTCATGGTATCGTTGTTTACCCGGCTGCTCGCTGTGACGTCTGCTCCAGTTCTGTTGGGTTAGATCTCAGGGTCCTCTGGAGTATTTTGTGGATCAATTTAGATCCACGGGAACAGGAAATGTATCGCCCAAAAGATAGACTAAGTTGACTTCTTCCAAATGGTTTATTCAAATATAAAAATACTGGTGGTTACTGGCTGACTGCTCGTCGCAGTCTAAAAACTTGCCATTGCTTTGTTAAACTGATACTCTCTCTACTACTTTAACCTCGTATGCTTTTCGCCGATCTTTTATTTCTATCACTACTTCCTTTACTAATGCCCATTATACCAGCTCCTTCCCTTCACTACTAACTACTAGCTAACTTTTCTTCTCAGGACTTCCATCTCTCACAACTCATTGTTCAAAATATCCCTCAAAATATCAAAATTAATCAACTTCTGATCTTGTACTCCTGTTTTTCTATATCATCGCCACGCCTCTCGCTAAATTAAAATCCCTCGTTTATTATTCTATTCTCGAGTTTATGTTCACCATTGGCTATCTTAAAATATTTACTCTCTCGCTAAGTTTTCCTCATTCGTTGATTTTTATTCGATGCCCATTGGCTAAAATTATTTTCCTCCTTCTGATCTACACTATCTTCCCACAAGCCAGAATTTTCTAAGAACAGCCCGTCATAAATTTCGGCACCTTCCTTACATGCTGAATTTCTAAAGTAACATTTTTGTCCTCCCTTAGTTATAGATTGCCAAACGTTCTCAGAGATAACGCACGCATTTTTCCAAATTGCTTTCGCATACTTGCTCTTGAATAAGCGGCATAACACTTTGTACTCCCGGCCTGCCTGTAATAAAACATTTTCGTCTCTGTTCTGACATTTCCATTCCCTTTTAAAATTATTGCTATATCTTATTTGTTCAAACTCTGTCCCGTTACGGCCATGAATGTGTTTTTCTTAGTCCGAATCCTTTCTTAAATATTTACATGGACAGAAATTCCGTGACCTGTAAAGGAATCTTTTCCTGTATTGTCTATCACAGCCTTGTCTAAGGAAAGCTCAGCGCACGAGCCGTCAGTAAGGGTAGAAGTGATATCTCTGTCTCTTTCTCACACCTTTACCTAAAAGTGGCTCCAGTCATTGTATACAATGCATTTTGTAAATTACAATTACATGCCAAATGACGTACATATAAAGTGCAAGTCTCAAATTATATCAATCCCTATTAAACCTATCTCTAAAATTATGTAATTATACATAATCATAACAAACATCCTAATTCAATCAATACCTTTATAAATATAACTCTACACTGTGTAATAATTATAACAATCAATTTATTAATTTAATAACGTATAGACTTAATTTCGGCTGCAACTTCAAATAATTAATTGGTCAAACATTTATTTTTCTCTTTGGTGATGATACTTTCTCAAATTCAAGTTCTCGCCAAGAGTCGGAAAGTAGTATGTGAAATTTTCAAAATAATGAAAATGTTTCCACAAACAGAATTAAATTAGAAGATCTAGAGAAATGATTAATAGGTAGTCCAATCCTGTTTTACCTCAAACAAAAAGGAAACAAGGGAATGGGGGAAAGACCAAACTAGTGTATGAAAATAAGTGTTGAAAAATACAGTGCGATCGATTAGAGAATAAAAATATTTCACATTTGATAATCATAAGGCATTGTGATCGTGAATTACACCGGAGATTTATGTACAAAGAGTAAGATAAATTTAAAACAAAAGAATATATTACGGCAGAGTAATAATAAAGGATGAGAGTGATTGCAACAAATATAATAGAGATATTTAACTCGGCATATATTAGTAAGTGATGGTTCTCAAGCAAAGGCTAATATCCGCATCAGGCTTTGCGACCATCATTTGATTTATCTTTCAAGACATTTTACATGCTTTTTATAAAATATTAGGGTTTATTAAACATAAAATATATCACGGTTCTCACTAACAGAAACAAAAATGTGATAAAACTGTCATTTTGTTCACATCAAAATTTTATTCTACTTTCCTAATGCAAGAGGAGTAATTGAAGCCTGATGAACTGTATCGTAACGCTTAAAAACAACAAAAGAAAATATGCACGCCTTTAAGACCAAAGACTTAAGACTTTTGAAATATTGATATGTTAATAAGTTCACTTTGGCATAGCGCCTTGTTCAATAACTTGTTAATTGTTCGGATAAACGGCTGTAGTATGACAGATAAACTTTGATGGGCAAATGGTGTGTGTGTTTAAACTTTATTGATACAGCATGCATAATTACATTTTATGTAATACTGTTTGCTAACTTTTACTTATATAATGTCAGGTTTGGCAATTATACGTTATATGTATTTTCTTATACTGTTCTAATGGTGGGCGTATACAATTAAACGAAAATATGTTTTTGGTGGACAACATTATTAAATTGAATACAATGTACAATGCCTTGCATAATTATTGGGACTATTATGTTGAGTATCTGGTACACAGCGTTCCTTATATTAGTATTATTTTGATTTTATGTCTGACTTTTTTTTATTTACGAAAGCTCTTTAACATCTCAGGTCATAGAGTCTCATTCAATTCAGGACATGAAACGGCCAATAAATTTTGCTCAGAGGTCTTTTCTTTCAGGCTTGATGTTCTTTTACGTGCCGTTATTCTATGACACGGGACCTACGGCTTTACTTCCTTTCCGAAGGAAGCCATTACTTGCGATTTTTCACCTGAAAAGATACATCGACCCTGGCCGGGGTTGAACCCGCAATTTTGGATTTACAGGGCAAGTATGGTTACCACTGCATCACCAGGACCGACGACTTTGTGCATGCGTGCGTGTGCATGATGCGCAACACATTTACTTAATAGAAGCATTGCAAAGGAAAACAAATACAAATTTGCCCTACTTTGAATCCAGCTATACTGAGTTAGACTACTCTGAAGGGAAACGTTTTTGTTTTAAAGATGTACTTTTTTATTCAGATAAGTATAGCGAATAATAGGATGCAATAAAACAATTTAACAACAAAATTAGGTTTTAGCATCAAGCACAAAGAATATTAAGAGAAGGTTAAAAATATAGTAACAATGGCAACATTCTAGTGATTCATACAGTTTACATTCTACTCTTAACGCTCCAATATACAGCCAACTGTAGAAATAATGAGCTTTCAAAAGACGAAACCACACTGGAATGGAGAAGAGTGAAAAAAGAAAGGTAGAAATCAACATCTACAGGTGTTTCTACATCAAAAAGAAAATGTTACAAATACAGTTGAGTTATTTTTGCATTGCAATGTTATCAAGAGAGAGTGAAGTTAAAATGTAATTTTTTTCAGCAAAGGAGACTTCTATGAAGTTCAACAATGTAAATTGCTCTAGATCATAAGTGTAGGAACACTGGCGTCCATTGAAAACCTTCAAGTCAATAATGGAAATATTTAAATATATTTAGTGTTCATACATGAATGCTAATTTTTAAAAAAGTGTAATTCACACAAATAAGTTCATCTTTTGAAATTCATTCAATTTAAACTTGAAAGCATACAAGATCGCTTGATTATTCAAATTTATGTTCGTAAAAATTGAAGGTAATTATTCTTTAATAATTTAACTCATTGTTAAATCCAAATGTCATTGTGCGTTCAAAACCTATTTACAGAAATAATAATGAGGGCCTACAATGTCTGTATAGAACTCATTTTATCACATATCTAAAATATACTTGAACATTTTAAAATAAAAATATGCCTCAAGTAATAAACTAAAAGAAAAAATAATTTTGATTGCATTTTCCGTCTTGTTTTCAAATCCTTGTGTTTCCCGAAGATTGCCCACCAGATAATACATAATAACCTGTATATAGTGTTAATTTTGCTATCGAAAATACTTTTATTACTATCTTATATAGTGCATTTAATGCTATTTTCCCTTTTTATAGGTTAAAATACCAGTTATTCCCTGACACATGGCAACAGCTGTGTACCGGCTTAAGCAGAAATCTAAAATAAACCATCAATTGTACATTAGGCTAGGGAAGTAGAACTCACTTTTCGATAATTAAACATTAGCGTAATTATTTCGCTTCCAATAAATCTGTTTACATAACACTGTAATTTGAATATATGCATTCCCAGCAACGTATACAAAAGATATGACGTGTCTGTTGTGTATTTATCCATTGAAAGCAAAGCTGTGTGTCAAAAGAAAAGTGATGCAATAAAGAACCGTAAAAGATTAGTTATAAGAAGAAAGTCTCAAAGGAAATCACTGTATTAATTTATAATATTAAATTCCAGTTTGTAGACTACAATAATTCTATTGTGTCACAAAAAGATATTTCGTTTTATAAAACTGGTAATTTTTTTAAAATCATATATTTATTGCCAATTTTAATGGAATATGTTTAAATATAATATGCCAATGATTTTAATTAATGTAGGCTACAAATTCATTTTTTTGTTTTTAGTAAGCTACATTATTTTATAAATTTCTTAGAAAATTTGGTATGTATAAAGTTATATATAACTTTTAGATAAATGTCCAAATATCGGCAAACATTTTAAACTTGTGAAAACGCTAATAAACATTATAAAATTACATGGCCAATAAATAAAAGGAAACCAAAATTTGCAAAGAAAATGTGGTCAGTTAGGTGAGGTGAAAACTGCGTTTAGGGATCTGTAGACAGTGATTACCTATAGACTCATGAAAAAATAAGACGAATAAATAACTATTAGGCAGAGGGGTACTGCATAATTTAAGGTAGCCGACAATAAGACATACCCTTCTATCTATAAACCATGTACATTTCTGTGTTGTCTAATTTGAAAATATAGTAAGCCCTATTTAAATCCCCTGGCGAGAAAATTTCCTGTGCAAATCTATAATATAATTCGAATTTTCTAAAAAAAAAATTCATCCTTTCGTGGCTAATGTCATTGGCTACTTAATGGCCAACACATCTTTCTAGCAGAGGTTTCCAAATGCTTTAATACGAAAACAGCTTTTCTGATAGTATTAGATAGAGCCTGCATTGGCCAATGCGCAACCATTCGGTTAGGAATGGGAAAAATGTTTTTCTCACATCAGAATTATCTCTGAGGAAGCACAACAGAGTATGTGCGAAATAAACATTTTTATTGCTAGGACGCGGCGAAACCCCGGAATTAAAGTTCAGTTTAAGAAAATCTCTTAATTCAAAACAGCTACCTCCTTTAGTAAACTTTTATAATGGGGCTTCTTAAGCACAACGTGAATTTAAAAATAAAACTCTTATTTCAGGAAGGAAATACTTATCCACTAATACCTATATATTATTTCTTTTGTTGTTTCTGGTAACATTTCCAAAAGTGCTAAGTATTGTAGTTACATATAAATAGTTATAAATGGTATCATTTTTAATTACACATAATTGTACTTTTCTGTTAGCAGAAAAAGAAGTAAAACTATGTGATTCCAATGAAAAAGCTAAATACAATTTAAAATAAAACTAAATATTTATTAATATTAATCAACTAATTAATTAAATAAAATAATGAACAAGTCGTTTAGTTTTCAATTAAGTTGTTTTTCCTAACGTTTGATTTTTGTTACGAGGTGCACTAGTTTAGACTTTTGATGTTTAATCTACGATATGAGAAACAATCTGCACTCTGGAAGGCTGTGGCGCAGAACGTTTCATAACCTTCGCTTAGTGTCAGTTTCTAATTTTGCACTGAGACGAGTAATTTCCATCTATGTTATTTCTTCACCATAAATTTTCTAACACTTAGCACCAACAAAAATATTACTACTTCATTTTATCGGCGCAACAAATGAAAACTTGCCTAGAGGAGAACCTACCTCATTATTTGATAAAAGTGCAGAAGTCTGCAAAAAAAATCTGGATATTCAGGCAGTCTCTATGTAGCTCCTGTGCTGGAATGCTGGAAAAACTTCTGCAAATAGTTAATACTAATTGCGCCCAAGTTTGGGGATTTGTAAGACGTTTCCTTTAAGCTTGTCTCAAAGATGAAGGAGTTAAATCTGCGGGACAAAGCTGTCACTAATTACTTAGTCCCCCAACACCGCCTACGTACAATCTCTCAGAATCGTAGCTGTAATTACCGTCTGCCTCCTTAGTTGTCGAGAAAGGTGCTAAGAGTTTGTCATCTTACGTGTCCTGTCTAAATTCATGAAAAGAACAAGTTACTTGAGCGGGTTATTTACGATGCTTTCCCTCCACCAGAAAAAGCAAATGCTATGTTAATTTCAGCCACCGATGTTTTCCAGGATAATTGTGCCATCATTAATTTATTAGAGCAGTGTCATCGAAGATTTCTAAGGTTCAAAAAAGACGTTAAATAATAATAAATTAATTAAACATTATGGAACAAGTAAATTAATAAGAAGAAATGGAAAAGCTAAAGTGCTATCAAAAAATTCTTTAAAAATAGATTACGAAAGACAGTTTTGAAAGTGTATAAAATTCGCCCACGTCAGTCTACTAAATGGAAGTGAGAATTATAAAACAGGAATATAGAAATAAATTACCATTAATATAGCAGCCTACAGAAGATCAAATTATTATTTAAAAAATCACTTGCATCAACATTGACTATGCCGAATTTCAATGACTGCGACATTCTGTTAACTGACATCGTGGTCCATCTTGGACAAAGATTACAACGTGTTCACAATGCCTGTGTTCCCTACTTAAGTAAATCGGATCGTATCGCTCTAAAATTGTCATTATTGTGGATTCGACTAGACGCTGGCAGGAAGTTGCATTACTCCTTTTTATGCTTCGAATTCTATGCACCTCAACTCCGTACTATCTTTCCACCCATTTTCACTTCTTATTTCATCATCACAATTGAAATCGATCGAATTACAATTTCATTCTCTCCTTACACTTACACCGATCCTCTTACTTTCCTTCATCCTTCACAGCTGTCGCTAATCATCTTGTGGTACTCTAGTCAATCTCACATGAAGGTCACAGCAATTTAGAATATTGCTCGAAGAATATTTATTTGCAAATTGCAGCATTTAACAAGTTTTATACTCAAATAGTTAATGTTAATACCTTAACTTCGCCAGGTAAAATAAATATGTTATTATTGTACGATTTCATTTGCACATAACAGTCATAAACAATACTAATTGTTTTAGCCTACATTTCACTCTTGGCATATTCCAAAATATGCAAATACATAATAGAAACACGCACATTTCCTACAGAAATGAAACTGAAATATTTGCGAGTGATAAACATGGCTGCAAGATCAATTGTCTGCGTCAGCGGAACTTCAACTCCAGTTTTACGGGAATCGTGTATTCACTGAAGGTCAACCGGTTGACACTAACGTATACAAACTTCGATTGAGTAGTGGAATGAGGATATTGTATGTATGGTACAAAGTTAAATACAGTGACGGAATCCCAATAGCATACGCTAGCAATCTAATTGATACGTCTTTTATTTTGTTCGGTTCTACTGCATAGTTGAAGAACGTAGGCTTTCACGGCCTGTGACAACTAAGCAACTGCATAGCTTTTGCGCTTATGACCGCAGTTTGCTTTGTTTCATATTACCACACGTCTCTTGATCGTACTGGGAAGTTCCGAGAAATAGTTAAACGTTTCACCGCAAGCTTCACTATAGCAGCCTTAATAAGAGCTCCTGTATGTTGCACCTTTGACTTTCTACTTCCATTTGGCTGGGTTATTGATTCCTAGGCTTCAACTAGAACTTCATTGCAGTAATGCCCCGTAGTGCACTAAGGTAAATGTAAAAGATTTTTTTTTACTGTTACAATATAACCAAGCACATATCAATTTTATACACAAACATATTTTAAAATGCACTTAACCCAGCGAAATGGGGAATTTTTGGTGCTCTCATCGTAAAAAGAGGTGAGATTGTGTCCCTCAGCTATGTGAGATAGAAGCCTTCCATGCTCGCGTCATTCTCGAATCCTTTGCTTCCTAGTGCTTCTTTAAGTGTCCCAAAGAATAAAAATTGCATGGCAATAGAGAGGGTAAGAGCTGCAGTATGGGGCAGAGCTTTGTCATGGAGGAGAATCATTTCTCGTAATGGTTAGTCACATCTTTTGCGGTGATAGACAGGTCTAGCTTTACTCAAAAGGTCACAGTAATAAGCCACGTTGATGGTGCTACGTTCTTGCAATATATATAAAACGCTGCGCCAGTCAAAACACATAGTCGCAAGCACCTTGTCAACTGACAGCCGAGTCTTGGGTTTCATTGGGGCTGCTTCCCCCTACCTTCGCTACTCCGCTCGGGCGTATACTGGTGTGCCCAGGTTTCGTCACAGTTGACGATGAGATTCAAAGATGCATCCCCTTCTTCTGCAAAATTTGCTGACAGTCTCTCACAGTTCTAAAAGCGTGCCAACTTCTGTTCTGCTCCAACCAGAGAAGCAATTTGGGAAACCGTCAAACGTCCGTCACCTTAGACAAAGTCATGAATGGGACGAATGTTCTATTCAGTAATGCTCATCCGGGACGACGATCCTGGCTCTCATTTTCACCCCGTTCACGGCCCTCTTGAACTTCTTATGTTAAACAAATATATAATGCATTGACTGTGTTTAAATTTCAGAATTTCCGGTTAATCTCTGCAGAATGTCCTGAGTCAATACGTATTACCAAAGACAATATTTATCCCTGATGAACGATAATTCCATCCATTGTATTCGTTTCTATGCCATATTATGGAATGGAGGTAGTGTTTATATTTTAATGTATTATATTTTTCTCACACTCAATCTGACGTTTATTTTAAGTCAAAAGTCTTGGTGCGTAAAATGTGAATAACGATTATATTTATATTTATACGGTTACTTCAATACGATTATTTATACTTACAAATAAGTAATATTATTTTCCTAACACAAACTAAGGGAAAATGATTTAATATGCCAAATAATTAAGTTTTTTTTTTTTTAATCTAAAAGGGGATGCTGGAAATTACCGTTCCTCCAACAAAATAGCAAGAGCAATTTTTAACATTTACATTTATTCTGTATATAATATAAGCTCATATTTATATAGCCTCAAGAATAGAATATATCGCAGTGATTTTCCATATGCTACCAAAATGTCAAATGTAACATATCTTAAGTGATTATTTCATGTTATGAATCAAGTTTTCCCAAATGACAAAACTTCAAACCCACTTTTATAAACAATTGTTGAAATATCAAGTAGGCGTCCATTGCTAAATAAAAATAGAAATGTTATAACTTTGAGGAAAGTTTTCTTTCATACCTTTTCAGCCTTCTTTCGTTTATATAGGACACGTGCTTTTAATTTATTCTTGCTAGATGTAAAAATTAAGAAACAAGGAACTTAAAAGATGGTCACCCCGCAACCATTAGCTTTATATTGTGCAAACAACAATTGGCAGCGCTTGAAATACGAAAACACGTACAAGTACAGAAACAATATGGTCCATACACTAAGAAGAATATTTGCGACGCCGAAAGCCATCTAAACCCATCAAATCCCGTCACCTTTATGCAGTAATAAAACTAGGTTTATGACGTTTATGTATGATTTCTGTCGACATTAAATATAACTGCTTTTGCTTGAAACAGATACATCCAGCTCTTTACAATAACGATCGTCTTTATGATCCTGAAGTTCCTTGGGCACTTGACCTTGAAACACGCGCTCTGCTGGAAGATCAGTGTCAAAGTTTAATACCCTGAGTCTGTAATATCCTCTTTGCTCCTCACTGTTAATTAACCGAAGAGTGTTCATAAAAGAGTAATTCCCTGTAAGAAATCCAAAGAGAGAGTGTACAGACTTCCAGGGAAGGGTAACACGACTATAATAGTTAAGAAGTTTTGTATTTATTTCACAATCAGGGGAAACTATAATTTATATTTGTTCCTCAGCACTTTGACTCCTCATATTAAATTATATTCTGCTCGTATATCAGTTGCTTCCTATTCGGAAACGTTTGGGGTATGTTCTGTCTAGCTTTGCACAGATTTTCATATTTATTTACAGCTATAACTATAAATATCCGCAAATATTTTGATGACTGGAGATAAGTATAAGTATCCAATTTCTAATTAAAGCCATCTAACTTATGCGGCGTGAGAATGTTGTACTTTATTCTATGTAGAGAGACCTCAAAGTCAATATTATTGATATATTTATTAGATCCACTCGCATGGTTACACACACTCAAAATAATTAAAAATTTGACAAAATAGTTTTTTCCGGATATTTTAGTGATAAAAACAATTGTCTTTGTTCTATAACTTGGCTATACAGAATGTTTCAGAATTGCTGTCTACTGAAGTTATTCTCTTGTGGTTCACCTCTATTGTTAGGTTCTATTTTTTAGTAGTTTGGGGGGGGGGGGTAAAGTTCAGAATGAGATTATTCTTTAAGGACAAATAAATATTGACGACTGCAACAGTATAATACATTACGACTAATGCAGATAATTTGCGTACAGGTTCAGAGGCTTATTAAGGTGGGCTTTAATGTTCAAATGCATAATGATTGATAAGGGTAATGGGGAATAAAATGGCAGGATAAATCTAAGGTAACCTGGGTGGAGTAGTTAGCGTACCTAATCCATAGGATGCATTTGATGTGTTGGTTAATAGAAGATAAGGCGGTGTTGCCCTTTTGGGGCTCCACTTATTCGTAAAAGGTTTACGCGGCTCGGTTTGGTAACGGAAGTTGGTTGCACTCAAATATTTAACATTTTCTTGGTATTCAACACAGAGTTTAGCTGACCACTAGAAGTGCCCTTGACGCTCGATTTGAGAGATTGGTCTTACAGATCAATTTACCGGATTTCGTGTAGTAATGCAATTTATTAGACGCACAAATTTGAAGGAAAATTATATTCAAAACAATGAACATTGTGTATAAATAGTTAATGTGATTATGTAGAACGCAAACAGGAAAAACCAAGAGACATCTAATGCTTGACACCCTTGTTCATTCTTAAAAGCCCAAACAGGCTACAACAATGCGGAATGTTTAATAAAAAGTAACCTAATATCCTATCAAGTGACTGTCAGAAATTATTAAAGCTCTAAACGTGAATGATTCTTTATTTTGAAAGCATTACGTCGCCGTTTCGATCATACATATATCTCGGGGGTGCAAATAAATCTTTCTTCACACCAATGGGGAAGTAATTTACATCTATAATACAAATATCCAATACTTTACATTATTCTCTGATAATTTATAAAAATGAGTGAAAAACTGCATTGCTTTTGAAGAAATGTAGAATAAACATTGTGGTGCCTCTGTTATTGAAGTTGTACACACCGATAATTTGATATACCAGTGCCCTGGAGGAATTATAACAACGCTGATTATTAAAGAGAGCACAAACATTTGTTAATGACAACAGTATGAACTTTGCTTGTCAAACTATGAAAATGAAAGACTTTGGAATAATTTTAAATTGGATTTTCAGCATTTGTTTCCAATGCGAACTTATGAGTTAAAAACCTGTTGTGATATACATAGCTTTTAGCTTTAATTTTTCTTTCGTTTATAATTTGTAATTTTCTCATCTTAAGGCGATTTGATTTGTACCTGAAATACTTAGGAAAAGTTAAAACTCATGCAGAATTAGGTGTGTTTGCGAGTAGCAAGTAACTATATGTACAGTTATCTTTGCGAGTCTAAGGAATATAGTAATACTGATGTATATCTTGTGACATACCCAGCAACAATAATGACGGTCGTGTCTTCAAAGAAAATCAGCATTACAACTTTGGCAGTCGTTATTTCTATTTTTTAAACACATAGTAAAGCAGATGCTAAGCGGTGCGTTAGGGAAAGAAAACTAGCACTAAATTCTTATAGAGGGAAGATGAGAGGAAAGAATTGTTCAAATTTACAAGATAAATTAAATAGGGGAATAAACAAAATACAAAAAATGTAACGAGCAATAATTTCTAAGCACGATTTGTCTCAATTTTCGAATCCAGCAACTAAACTTGGGAGTTTAAAATTCATGATCTAGAAAACGTTTATACTGGAGTCATTTGTTCCAAAACAATATGGCACACGGACTAGAAAGCGCACAAAAGAGCGCTTACAAAATGTTACTTCTTGTACAATAATAAAAGCAGCTCTCCCCACTCTCAAAGTGTAAGTGCTTCTGAACTGTGCATGTAGAAAAGAAAGAACGAGAGGAAATTACAAAGACGAAGAAAGAACGAATGAAATACACAAAATAGCTGCCTTTTGTATCTAACATGTGCAGTACGGTGAACATTTAGCAAGTATTTAATGTACCACGCCAACCGCTAAGGTCTTAAATATGATAAAAATAATTTATGAATTAACCTTGACGTAATTGAGCACACAGTTTGTAAGCGCTGAAAATTATTTGTCATTCATCCCTACGGGGCAAAGATAGCCTGCGAAAAAAGTCACAAAACCAGCTTGACTAAAGGAGGATTTAAATCTGCATTCTCTGCTGTTGGTGCCTAGTGCTCTAGCCAACAGAGCCACAAATATGACTACAATTAGTTAAATGTTAGTACTCGTGTCTAATTTTCGAAACGAGATGCAAAATAGCAAAATATTTCCGTTTTGGGCGAAAAACTGTTATTCATAACAAAAGTAGCAAACTGCTACAATTATTAGGTAGATATTACTGTTCAATAAAATTAACCATACCACAGTACTTATATCTCGCCAGAAATTATATACATGTTGAAACGAGCAATTACTGCTGACAGCAACAGAACAGTACTCGTTCGTGCCTTTTTATTTATGAGCTGTTAAAACATCAGATTTTCGACTGCTATATAGCGGGTTCTTATTGTTGAAATTAATTGCAATAAATTACCAGTAACTAAAATTAACACAATAAGTAAATTTTAATTTCAAACTACTACTGTAGCGACCAAAAATATATTTTAAGTCACAGAACTACTAAATTTTTAACCGCCTCGACTTAGATGCAAATGGAAAGGGGGGAAAAATTCAAGAAATTGTCCTTTAGACTGAGAAAAACTGGCTGGGAGAGCGATTGACTACAGTTGTCTATTGCCATAAATAAGAGGGAGTCCGATATTGCATGGGCATATAAAAAACGCTCTTCTTTAGTTCAAAAGTTAGGGATGAAATATGAAGTTTGGTACACTCAAACTGTGGTATGAACCACCGGCTAGTATGTGCACAAGAACTATGTGAGACAGGGGTAAGAGAAAAGAATGGTTATACTAACCTATTTCACCCCTTACATCTGTTTTCTAAGAGCAGTACCAACATAACTTAATTCTGGTTTTAGTGCTTAAAAATTCCGATGCCTACAGATAAGTAACAGCCATTAAGCTTCTATAACCAAAGTTTGCAGATATTTAAGAAGCATGCTTTAAGAAAAACATATGGTGGATTTGATAGCCTGGATTCAGCCCACCAGGATCATGTAGCTTATATTCGAAGAATTTCTTATCGTGAAACCTCTTTGAACGTGATATATAATTTACATAAAAACTCTTGCTAGAAATGTGAATGCTCTCTGCTTTTCTAATCAGAAAAATTATCTAGCTCAGGTACAAAGAACATCGATACGTTGTAAGGCTCAAGAACTCGTGTAGTGTGCTTGTATATTAATTATACGATAGAAAAATACAGAGTTGTCTTTTGCCTGCGTCCGCAGCTGAAAACAAGTGAAGCCAGGCCAAGATCACGCCAGTCTACGGTTCCTTAAATGGACAAGGTCCCTTACATTTCTACTTGAAAAATTTTGATCAATATTAGCATTGTTTTAATTCATAAAGAATACTAACGTGGTCAGGAATGGTTCAAAGTCTGTAGTCAAATATTTCTGACACCTTTTAATTAAATTTCTATTCACTTGCAACCACTCTACTTCTGCAATCCTTTCAAATACTCCCACAATAATATCTTCAATTCCTCTATTGCTGTACATTTTTTCTATTCTGGTGGTAAAATTTCAATACAATACATAACAATAAAATTTATTTCAGCAAAAAATGTTATCAATAACACTGATACACCAACAGCCTGTAATAGCACAAAGTTCTCTTAACTAAATATCCAGTTATAATATTACAAATATAGAAATATTGCTTGCTTTTGAACAATAAACTGCGATGGACACGTGTAGCCATCTGCGCGGAAGTTATGACATGACCCTAACCCAGCGCTCGTTGAGCTAAGTTGGCAACCCCACTAGAAAAAAATTCTGTATTTTGTAATTAAGTGCTCAATTTAATTATATCTGCGTAATACTTTAAAATCCAAGAAATAAAGAAAAATTAGTTTAATTACTTGTTATTATTCGTTTTTTGCTGTTAAAATTGATAGTAGAGAACATGTACTTGTTTGCGATAACATGCTACATACTTACTTCAAGGTAACAGTCAGTGCCAGGAACAGAATATTCACTGGAAAACTACACTCATATAAATATTTTCATAAAAGTTGCACACGTCCCTACCGGTTATAAGTTATTATATATATTGTAACTACAATTTCAAACTTGATATTTCACAATCTTTGTTTCTACTGACCAAATATATTAAAATACACAGGTATTATATTAAGTCATTGCGGCGATCTGCCGCTCGTTTTCAACACTTATTGCATTTTGAACTGCAAATGTAAAATAAATAAATGCTATTGTTAGACTTCAATTTATTATTTATATTAAATAAGTTAACTTAATTACACGAAACACTAAAAGTGTTCTTGGTAGTAGTATAAGTGAGTGTCTTAGATAAGTGGTCCTCAAACTGTGGTCAACATATCCCCTAAGGTCTGCGAGACATATCAAGGAGGTCCGCGAAGTATTACAGTACTATTAGCCGCATTGAATGTATGGGTTGAAATAATTCCTCCGAACCACCTGCACTAAAATATAATTATCATGTATATGTACACAAGCACAATCATACCCTCGCATTGTACTTAGCAGTATAAATGTTGTATATGTTTGTGTCATAAACTGTAACTCCAAAGTAAGAATTGTAAATAGAGAAAGCCTTTGGTGTTATTCCGTTGCGGTAGTTGGAAGAGTCAATAGGGTAATAAAATCTATTGAAAAGAAGGAAATCGAAGGTTGAGTGCGGATCCACGTTCTTCTTTTAAAAGGACCTCCTTCGCAGGGTAAATAACCGGAAAGACTTTTAAACGTCCGGTGGGGGGGGGGCTTTTACCGCTGCCAGCTGTAGTATTGCTAGAATTTTAAATCTATCTATTACTGACGTATGTCTTAAGACTTTAAAAAAAATAGATAGTACGCACGACAGGTGAAATTGAACTAGCCAATGGAAAAACATGTGTTTGCATTTTTAAAGAAAAACGCATGGCTTGCGCGTACATTTTTGGCGTCTGCTAGCCAACAATTGTTATTTGAATTTAATATATAAAGCAGATGGTCGCCCTGTTGGGGCACTCAGTTTTCAGGTCGTTCAGTTTTCAGCAGACAGTTCTAAGTTTTATACGTGGCGAGACACAAGCGAGACACAGGCAGTTCCTCTACGCCGCGAGAAGCATTCAGTCGACTTACTCATTCAGTTCTTTTCAGTTCGACTCAGCTAAGCAGTTCTCACACTCGTCTGTAAGCTTCATACAGGGTAACTAAGTTTATATTCAAAGTAGCCAAGTCTATCATACGCAAAACATAAAAGGACGCAATAGAATTTGGACATAATAAACTACGCAATTACATAATGCGTCGCATCGCGTGCTCATGTATACCACTGAAATCCTATTCCGGTCCTTTTGAGTCCCAATCAACCAAATATCGGAATCACCTTGAGTTATTGTTACCGTTGAAGCGAAGACAACAACACAGAAGCGACCAACAGTCATTCTCAATCTACGAAACCACTACAAAATTGACATCGCAACGTGAGGCCACTCAATGTCAACGACATATCGCTTCAAGATTGGTGCCCAACATGCGGCACACAGGCGGAGCCATATCATACCATCTAAAAAGTTAGCGCCCAAAGTGGCTGCCATACCAAACCGCTTCATAATATGGCTCATCAACATGGAGCCAAGAACAAAATTCCGTGGCAACGAACGATACAAATTTGTTATAGTATATTTACTAAGGTAAGTAAGTTAATATCAAATTGCAAGCAAGTGTTTGTTCCGGAGGGAGCTTTCAAATAGGTAAGTTGAAAACTTTGACCAGGAAGAACGCAGACATGTGCTCTTACCTGGCAACAAAACGCAGCGAACTGTGTATGTCCGAGTTATCAACGAAAACAATGGAAGCATTAATGTCTTTCGTAACAACTAACTTGTGTAATAAAAAATATATATCACGGCTTATAAGTGAAATATAAATCACAAACTAGCAAATAATATCCCGGCAAAAATTGGTGGTCTATAGGAACTAAGGGGAAATTAGCTAAGTGCTTCAAGGATATGGAGTGATGTGGAAGTTAATTCTAGCTCGTTACCTAATCACAAGTTTTGTCTCGTTACTTCAGAGGACAAGGAAAGGGCGTTTCTTCTAACAAGTGACTTTTACGGACAGCAGAAATATGACCATGAAAACGATCTTATTGTGACATAAAGTTAGACACTAAGTTACTGGAGCTAAATATTTCTAGGATTTATTGTTAAACCTAATAACTTGAATATTTCCTGTTATATGGCTAGTGCATTTCTCTCTCTCACTCTCACGGGATCTGATAATATGAATAAGTTCGCAGACTCAAACTTTTATTGCATATGTAAGTGCATTTTTAGCGCATACTTGTGTATTTTGAAGGGCATATTTGAATGGATATTTTAGGATTTTAAGCGGTTATCATTCCCACTAAGGATAGAGAATGCTAAAGTTAAATTATTTATATACATAACAATAGCTAGAAAAGCAGAAAAGGATAAAAAAAACACTTAGAAAAAGTCAGAGATTAATAATCACTATATTTCGAACTGCTAGAATTCTTCTACAGCAAGAAGACAAGAAAGGTGAATACAGTTATCAAAGGTTTCTACATTGGAAACTTAAAAAGTTCAATTATTCTCTTGTATTATTACATCGTGTTCAACTTTTCATCGTTCGATTCCTGCTGAACATACTGTTCGAAATAAGTAATAGTCTTTTTGTGCACCATACACACAAACTTGTGACATGTATTACAAGTAGACTTGTAGCCTGGCTCTTCGGGCATTCCTGCCAACGTCCTAATCTTTGCTCTCAAGTCGCGAGAAAAATTTTGCACAGCTAATCTGGCCTTCATTTGATCCAGACAAAGCTGTTTTGTCAGAATCTTCAATGTCTCGTCTGGACTTGCATTTCTGGGTTTTAGCTTGGAGAAGCATATAGCTGTTGACACCACCAATATTCATTAGCGCCAAAAGGAGAGCAAGAGACCACCTTTCGTCTTCTTTGATACCGAACCTTCATCTCATTCATTGTATCGATGCCTCCCTGGTGTGTTATAGAACGGTAGCATCTCCGGATTTTTTATTATTCAGATATTTTATTAAAAGAATCATAAAACGAGAGAGAGCAGAATAGCCGCACGGTTCTTCTTTGGTACGTATGACAATAATGTCATTTTTTTCACCAAAACTAAAAAAAAAAAAAAAAAAAAAAAACTACTGCATTCTTCGTGAGGCATTCCTTCGATGAAAACCACAAGGATTTCCCTTTTATTAATTTTTTGTTTCAGTGTGCCAAATATGGACAGCCTCTTAGGATGATGTTCCACTGTTAGGGACATTGAACTGAGTAGTGATGTTTCGTACCGTTCCTGCTACAGGTTCAACTAACCGTAGCACTATTTGATGGTGTGTGTTGTTCTGCTGTAAGTTGCTGTCCAGCATATACTTCCATGTTACCTTCATAAAACGTTTAGCGTCACAAAGGGCAAATATCTGTATGTTACATGGTTCTGAGTTCATGAACACTCGAAAGCTGCAGTGTCTTCTAAAGGGTTCAAGCACTTCAATTGCGGTGCACTCTCCTACAGAATAGTTAATCTTGCAGCATGTGTTGAAACGTTCAAAACAATCTCTAATAGGAGTCATCTTGACAAGCTGTTTTCTCTAATTTCTGCTAGAGATGTCAACAAAACGAAGTGCTGTCAAAAGAAATATAACCCTTCAAGTGGCATTGCTGCTGAGAAAAAGGCCACTCCTATACCCTCCTGCTAAGAAAATTATCCAAAATTCTGTGTGATGATTTCATGGTTCCTGCTAGATACAATAATACAAACAGGGCATTATTTCTGCAATATTGTTATTCTGTACATCTCTTTTTGCACTGTAGTTTCTCCTAGAAATCCACTGATTCATACATTCCACGATTTTTTCAACATTTCTTTTGTAAAAAAAACATCCTCATGACTCTATTGGTGTACGAGCTTGTTTGGCTTGTTCCTTGATTCCAGGTAAGTATGTCAAATTTTGAGGAAGGCAATGCATTAACATCAGCAGAGAAAACAGTAGTGTCACTGATTGACGCGAAATGTTGGCTTGTTGATTGTAGCTGGATTTTCGTTAGCCGATTCATCACTTACAGAATCATGATCGCTATTTCAACTTTCTCTGCGATTATATCTACTTCACTGTTTTCATCTTTCTTCAAAATTTATAATATTAAATTACGAATTCTTTCTTATTCCCTTGCATAATCGTCTATATTTCAGAAATGCTGAAATATGATATAAAATCTGACAAGTTGTTGCTGCTTAAGTAACAACATTACTTCGCCGCGCGTAGGAATTATTCTACCCAGCACGCACGGTTGAAATAAAGTGAAGAGTAATCCACAACGGATCAGCAAATACTGTTCACTGTTTGTTGTAACAGATATCTAATAATGGAAGTTAAAAGCTAGTTAGACAAAGGAGGAGGCGCTTCCGATTGTTGGCAGTATCATTTTTACAAATGTTTTCGAGTGCGAAGTTCCGCATGCGACTAATGAAAGGTTAAGATTTTGCCCTCCTCCATAATGATAACAAAGCAAGATTACAATTTTAGCCTTCGCAGGTAGTTTATCTTTAATGTGTTTGTAGATTCCAAATTATCGTTCTTCATAAAAACATGAATAATCAATACATGTCTTGGTCTTCTGTTTGCCTCCAAGTAACGTTGATGTGCGGCGGAGGGGATTACATCTGCCGGTTAACTCTCGCTCAAGTCCAACAGGAGTTAAGTTAACAGGGGTCTGGGCGGTCAGACCGGGTGTACCGATTTGCTAGTTGGCCTTGAGTCTCATGTCACTGGGTGTGGTTTAAACAGTGAAATAAGAAAAACGTGTCTAATTCTAGGGTGAATAAAAATATTAAATGGTAAACACTAGGCTATACTATTGCACGAGTGTTGTGATTCTAACAGAGTCCCCTCGTGCTGCCAGGCGGTTATTTGAAAAGAAATTCCCATGTGATCAAGTTCTAAGTTGTAATAAAATTCATAAATTAGTTCACACACTTTACATAAACTAATGGATAACACTATCTTGAGATGAATTCAGTTTCTGAAAGAGGGTTATTTCATAAGAAGATGCCAATAAAAAACTGAAAGCAGACAGTTCAGCATCTCCTTGCGTAAAATAGAGAACACATAACTTTTTAAGTGCATCACAATTCATTATACTGTCACTCTAATATTTCTATCCACGAATGCAGCACAGATGCTACGCAGTCCCTCGCCGGCACATTGACCATTATATAATTGGACGACTCCGTACATTCTGTCATAGGACAATAACCACGCATATGTATAAATCATTTTACTTACATTCAGATGAAGCAGGAGATTCTTTTCCATTAGTCCTGATGGTCGGGAAACCTGAAAACGAGAACATATTTAAATATTCGTCTTACTCAGCAAACACATAGAACTATTTCATCAACAGACGCTGGACGATCGACTAATGGGTGAAATGTGTTTCAATCTTATTTTAAGTCGCTCATCTATTCATGCGTTTAGGAACGAGTTAAAATATCCTCTAGCAAAGATCTACGTCAAAATAATTAATAGAAAGTGAATATCGAAAATTAATTTATGGGGAAAATGTTAAATTAAACAGTGTTTAACATAATGCAATTTTATTGGTAAAATTGAAAGTACAGCAAGCACAATTTTTTTCCCTTTAGTGGAGTTTCCATGTCATGCCCCACATTACCCTTTAGATATTTACATAAATGGGGACTTCCTAGGTACTCATTTGATAATGGGCTTAGTGAACTAAGATAGGTCTGAGGGAAACTAGAAGAGCTTGAGCGTGATAAATAATGAGAAAATTTTCTCTGTTGGGATTCGATAAGTCGATAAGTTTTTTTACATAATTTATTTGTTTACTTGTTTAAAATAACAAATCTGCTTCTAGATTTTGATATATTGTAATTTTCAATTCAAATTAAAACCTACTTATTCCTCGCAACGATATTTAATAGTTGGCTGTTTAACATATTCCATTACTGTTAATTAATATTCGTTTGGGACTGACTTTAACTGTTATACAGCTTATATATCATATAATTTAACAATATGGCTTTCATTTATGTTGCCTTAACAGTTAACATAACAAATGTACGTGGTTGACCGACCATAGTACAACCATTATATTTCCCCTCTCGTGTAAATGGTTCACCAAATATCTATTCAGTTCAGCCCGTTATACAGATCAGCAAAATAGACAGATGTTTGCTTCAACGTACAAGCCTTATTCCTCAGGTCCAGCCATAGTACTTTACCATCTTCCTCTTTAACTTCGTTCCAGCTTAGGAATTAAATTTGTCCCTTTTGGAAAGACAACTGTACAAGGGTGAAGCTAAATTTATAAGTGAGTTAAGCGGCAACTTTCCAGAATGCATCTTGCAATGCAACTTGCAACAGGACATCCAGATTGATTCCATACATTTAATTAACTCATATCAAGATTTAATCATGTTTATTTAATTAAATGTTATCCTATTGCATTTCCATAGATTAATATTTTATGATGCATTTATATAGAATGATGTAGATTGTTCAAGAATCATAAATCTCTACTATAAAGATGAAAACTTTTATGTAACACAACTGACTTCCTGGTGCCATCAGCAAGGCCACCCATTCAATAGAAAGGAACCTTTCTTTTCATCTCCGTAAAATAAGTCCTTAACAAACACTGTGGTGAATAGCGTTCAACTAGGGCAACCGTCCCTTAAAAAGAGAAACTTTCGCTCCCTTAAAAGGTCTGTAGCTAACGTACAACGAATTAAGTCTATCCAATGAGTTCTCGTATTTCAAAATGTCTTTTCGAGAAACTTCCAGTGGCAAGAGATTAAGCCAATCAAGAAGGAAATCTGATGACGCGTCTGCAATGTTAAAAAATTTGAACTTTCGTAGAAGGCGAGTAGAAAGTCTTAAAAGCATTTTTGAAGGTTTTTGCATACAGTTCGTTTAGGGAAACGACTCAGGACGGATCGATCGCTTTGGGAAGCTAGAGAACAATTCGCTTCGGAAAGTGAGATAGGGCATTTCATTTTAGATAGTGACAAATATTAACTGGTGATGTGGAACAGTAAAGCTTAATTTGCTGAGAAGATATCAACAGTGTAATTTTGTGTATTCAATGCGAACGACTATAGAAATTGTGAGTATGGCGTCAGGAAATATTTAAAACTCTTCCATTCCTTTGCTAATGGTATGTAAGTGTCGCCAAAGGAAAAAGAATAATAAAATTAACAGTGAAGTGTAAACAGTATTGTCAACTGTGAAGCTTTAATCCGCATCTTCCAGTGCTTACTTTAGTTGTCTTCCTCTCACTTCCTCCCCTGGTAACTTTCCAGAAAAAGCCTTAAAGTAATTTCAGCTACCCTGAGAGAATACCTCTCCGATAGCGGCAGGAGGAGGGTTCAACGCAGACTTTCAAGCCGTGTCAGTGACATCCTACATCAGTAATAAACATCAGGTGCACTTCAATTCAAATCAAACTCACTTAAGCCAAAACCTTTCAAAAATACGCCACAAATTTGGCCCTTGAATTGATAATTAACCAAACACCCTTTTATTATACCGCCGCAGACTGCATGGGACCGGCTGTAATGCCTCAGCAGTATAAACGGGCGTCAAATACTGTTAAAATCCACGGCAATTTGGGTCATTTATTCTAAAAGGCAATTTCCGAATTTTCTAAATTATGTGATATAATTTTTATTGTGCTATGTAGAGTGTAAGTACTTTTAATACTTCAAAATACACCTGCATTTCAAAAATATATTTATAGCTTTCGAACCAATTAAGCAAGAAGGTTCTGGTTTTTACCATTCGATAGAGAAAATTTTGCTTTTGCTGTTGGCCATTCTGATGTAAACAGTCTAAACATATGGTGACTATGGCGCAGACATTCATTAAATTTCGGATTAAGAGCTATGAGTAAGTTTTTAACAAAGTTTTTCTTGATAGCAATTTTCCCAAAACCACATTTACTATATATATATATATATATATATATATATATATATACCTTTAGATAAAGAAACTACTCCATCAAATGCCTTGAAACTGGCAGTGGTGTTTCTAGACATAACAATGACGCTATATAAGCAGAATTTTTAATTTTAATAGGTTTTATAGCCCAGAAATTACAATTTTGGACTAAAAATAGGCTTAAATAAAAAAATATATAATTCATGTTCTTATACTTAAATTAGATTAAATTTAGTTCCGTGAACACATCAAATGTGTCAAAATAAGCTGTTCAAATTTCAATACTTCTTTACACTTAAAGGTACTGCTACAGTAGGAACATTAACTTCACTAATTTAATATTGGTAAGCTAGAGCATTACTACTGCCCTTATGGGCACCAGGAAGTGACTTGGATTAAAACATAAATATTATTCTTTTGTCTTTAAACATTCATAAAGCTTTAATTCATAACACTATAAATTTGGTCATTTAAATGCCGGAAAACATAATTTAAATTTTATATAAAGTTATATATTTAAATCCTTTTTGTTTTCTTTTTTAGGAACACAGAACTCAAAAACTACAATAGATATGAGGATGAGCTATTGCAATCATATGCTCCTTAGAGCTCTAAACAGTCGGTGAAGAGCTGTTGATGTACCGTGCAGGGTGTTTCAATTAAAAATCACTTAGAAATTTTGCATAACAATTATAATTAGTATTATTATAATATTCTTCTTTGAAACTGAATTCCATATTAAACAGGAAATTTAACCTTAAGTCAAATAAGATGTGATAAATATCGTGTAACATTTCCATCATAATATAAGCAATATAGTTTTAGAAAAATGTGTTCAGATATATCACACTTTTACATGCTATAATTAGATATTTAATTAATCATTAAAATGAAACACCAGAGACTTAATATGTGTGTTTGCATATTAATGAGGTTCTGTTAAAAAAATACTAAAAGTTTAATCAACCAACCCCTAGATAGAAGTGGAAACCTTTAATTTTTCAAAATGTATACTTTTAATCTGAGCATGAAAGAAAATCACTTTCTGGTACCCTTAATGTACAATCCGATGGATTAGATAACAGTCCAGGTTAGAAGGGAGTTCATTAATTAATTTAATGTTACAACAAGTTCTTAGGTATGTTTGGTATACGTACTTAATTAAGAATGCCTTCGGGATACCTCGCCAACTTTCCATCTTTAGCATTATATTTGTGTTTATTTCATATAATTTTACTTCTTGGCTGGGCTCTATTCTGGCTCTGGTGGTATTAAATCATTTCCTGTGCAATTCTGAATTCGTAATTCTGACGTTCCCTTGGTGACCTTGTGCTCTAATACGAAAATTGGTGCCTGAGGCACTTGACACCCAATCTCGAACTGGGCGAGAGTCAGTGGCCCCCATAGACCTGTCCCTCTACGGTTACCGAAGCAATATATATATATATATATATATATATATATATATATATATATATATATATTCTATAGAGACGCCTGCTGGAATTCTGTTGATAGCTGATGTGCGAAAGCGAAATAGAACCAGTCCAAGAACCACCATAAAGAGGTCACGAGATTCACGTGCTCTATGTAATCGGATGTTTTGTTTGTCAAGTTATAATCAAAAAGACTTGGTAAGAAGTAACTATGTGCACATTTAATCAATAATGTGTATTTTATAGTGTTCTTCTTTCACTGATCGCGCGGATTTACTTCCCATGTAAACTCTCTTCTCCCCTCTCTCTCTCAAAGTATAAGCTACGTTATATATGTATTACTGCCATGGTATCTTACTTAACTGCCAGCAGGTCAAAGAAATGTTCAATGAAAAGAGTGGTAAATACTCCCCATTGTTAAATACTGGACTGCTTTGATTGAAGATAAACTATTATTGTCGCAGTCAGATAAGAGTTCTTGTCTCTAGACAAATAAATATTTTATAACACTCAAATACTGTTAACATGGAAAACGTGTCGACTGATATCTCAGGAGAGAACGTCTCAGAATAGAAACGTCCAAAGCGATGCAAGCAACTACACTATCTTTTAAGGGAAGATGGAAAATATTTATATTTCCCATCTCGTCATGTTAATTTTCTGAATTTAAATACCATACCTTTTTCTCTAGAAGCACATAAGCTAAAGAATGAAGCTGTGCACAAATTTCGATACAATTTTTATTTATAATTGTTGGAGTTGCGTCCGAGGTGTTTTAAAACACTTCTTTTTAATTTTTCTAATCAGTTTCACAGTCTGCGCATTTTTTTAATTACAAATGTTCCTATTTTCTTGAAACTATTAATATTAGAAACTTATATTTGTCTTAGTTCTAACGTAGGCAGTTTCCTAACTACATCTTGAATTTAAAAAGGATTTTATAGCACAAATCTGCAAATTAGAAGCTAATTGTAAAAAAAAAAAAAAAAAAAAAAAAAAATGAATCAAATGCCCTGATAAAAAATCCAGCGATCACAAATACATCTATACTGCAAAGTTTCAGTTTGCCTAGCTTGTGTACTTCCGGGGAAAACCTACATATATTTCAAAAAAATAATTTGGAGGACATAAGATATTAAAATACCTACAATTTACCCTTAAAATCTTCCATAAAGTGAAATTTGTGCGATAACAGACGAAAAGTGTGACATATGGCATCCAATTAATGGTTATACCACGAAATCGATGTGAAGTGTTCCACCATGTAATATATTTTTCAGCCCATAATGAAATAAAAAAAAAAAACGGTTAAAATATTGTACCTCTACTCAATTCTATACTAAGGAGTACCGAAGTAATTATATTACACTTGATAACCGATAAGTTTGCAGATACATGTTATCTTCCTAAGATTGTGTAAGAAATGCGTTTAACTGTATAATTGTAATATTGTGTATTTTTATTCAAGTATTTTATAGAAATAACCACAATCTTTCACTAACACTTTCACTACAAAGCCCTATACTGCTAAGTAGATAGACTATCAGCCATAAAGTGTGCAAGATACGTGCCATCAATATAAAACAAACTTTGCTCCGCTTATTTCACAGTGGGAATCTAATGGTAATAAGGTAATTAAAGCTTGTGCATTTCCCAAAACCATTTAAAAAATATAATCATAAAGCAAGTTTTTTTGTTATAGGGAAATTTTTAGAATAAAATATATATTTGCACGTTTATTAATGCTCTGATGCAGTAAAAGTGATTCATAATAAAGACACAAATTATTATAAATTTAATTATGTTTGAATCATAAAAAATATTTTATAATTCTACAAGCAAAATTCCTACAACTTCGAATAGTGGATTACACAATTAAAATTGCAGAAACAATTAATAGAACTAACAATTGCACCGCCACGGGTGGCCGAGGTCGTTAAGGCGCGGACTCGTGAGCGGGAGGTCTGGGGTTCGAATCCCGCCAGAACCGTCCTCCCTGACTGGGTTTTTTTTTTCCAGGTTTTCCTCAGTCCTCATAGCTGGCAAATGCCGGGGAGGTACCCTAAACTTAGGCCTGGAACGCTTCCTTCCTTAAAAATGTCCTTTTCCAATATATCATTTCATCTCATATATCATCAGTGTCCAACCCTGTGGCGCCTCAGTAGTAAAAACGAGCGTTAAACACTATTCAAAAAATAAAAAAGTAACAATTGCACTCTTGTAATAAATCTCACCATATTGCACTCAAGTGTAATTTGTTGATTATTTAAACATTTAAAAAAGCCTAATAGCAACAGCCTCACGTGCTGTCTTCAACAAATATTTACATAAATGAAACAAAGGATGATATGCCAGTATCTGCATTTTTTTCTGTTACCCTGGAAGAATGTGGGTGGTTTTGTTTTATTATTATAATTTAGTATTTTATTGGTGTTATTTTCAACTAAGTTATTGCTGTTTCTAAGTTTAAAACCCCGGCGTGCTTCAGCTAACTGCAGTCATTCATCTACCGTCTCCTTGCCGTACACCTCCTAATGACGCAAACACCTACTTCAATTTCGTCGGTGAGTTGCTTGTGGTTTAGAGGTTTTTTCTGTACTGCTTATGCTTATCGGTATGAGCTGTATGTTTTGTGTGCGTTGGACAATGTTGACTTTATGGGGCGGACGCTGTCATTGAGCAATAAAATAAAATTTTAACAGAAATGAGACAGATTTATTTCATTTATTACACACTACCGCAATGATTTACCCACTTTAGAGGCTATTGCCAATGAAAAATGATATTTGTTTTCATATTTATGTAAACTAATTTATTCATATAAATAAAATTTCATAATTGTTCTATTTAATAGCCAAACATAAATGTATGAAAATGGAGTAAATGATAAAAGCGTTTCAAACATTTTATTGCAGATTTTAATTTTGAAGTTTTTTATCTATTGTATTCCAATATAATTCCGGTTATAAAAATTCATATGAGCTCATTACATATTTAAGCACATTAAACATTGAAGAATATAGGCATGGAAAACAAGAAATGTTCTGAATATATTTATCTATTAGCCTTAAGTCAAAATGTTACGAAACAAAATAGTGCACAACTGCATAAGAAACCAGCCCAGAGCAGGAGAATTAGCGAGATACTTCTAAATGGTGTGATAATCAGGAATACAGAATGTAACGGTTGAACTGGAAAACATTACGTCTTCAGACAAAATGAGACAAATCAAACCAAAAATTAGACTTCTATAGTAATTTTTGAGTACTTATATTTTAGAAAATACACAGATAACATCTTAAATTAATGACAAGATTCTAAATGTAACAAAAACACTGTAAATCCAGTACCTACGTAAAACACACAATATTTTGATAACTGTATATCCTCCTTCAAAGCTGAGCAAAGTTAAGGAAGGTTAACTCTCCAGAACAGAGACAGTAAATGGACATTTTACATTCAAAATCAAAACTATTTAACTAAAAATAAGAGAAATAATATACTCGCAAGGAAGTATTAAAACTTTTTATTTTGCGAAATTTATCTCCATATGTTTTTCTATTATTCGTATCACCTACTACAGCAGCTCCCGTGGCCGAGTGGATAAAGGCGTGACTCTGCAGGTGGTAAGTTCTGAATACAGAGGTTCGAGTATCACCTATTATTTGCATTAGCCTTCTTGTGATATAAAAACACGTTGCTTTCATCAGAATATTAAACTATATTTAACGATCAACATGAAATATGTATAATTATGGATTCATAATTAATATGATGCAATGAGGAAAATGTATAGATTGCCGATTTTAATTTCGACATAATATATTCTATATGTGCTTTCCAATTTTAATATTTGTAAACTTGAAGACCTAGAAATGATGGTATAATATTGTTTTCTAGTATGTGATTTTAGCATTTACGTTTAATGTGAGATCAGGTGAGTTAATATTGTGAATTTCATGACTTTATCCAAATTTAACGATAATTTGTTAGTTTTGAACCAGTTACAAATTGTTAAGCACATAATTGTTTTCCATTAGTATATCAAAGTTATTGCTAGAAACAATTACACTGGTATCGTCATAAAATATAAAAGTAGTGTATCTGTTATTCAATAACAATTTATATCAACTAAAAAGAGCAGTGAACCAAGATCTCTGTGTAGCTCCAATCCTTGGAAACTTGTAACTAATGAAATTATGGCTAGTTAAAAATGAAAATGTTAACATAATCATCATAATACTAATGTAACGTGACAAATAACCAAAAACAGATTTTATACATTTTGTATATTCTTGCAACCAACAATAACAAAATTGTGCTAAAATTTAAATACCGTTTCACTGATTTCCAAATACCGACATTATACCACACATGACCTTTCTAAAGGAGTAGATTTCTGGTGCATTTAAATAATTAATTTTCGTTATGTATGAATGTATGAAAATAGTTATAAATATCCATCTCTAAATTATAAATGAATAAGTACAATGGGTTTATTTGAGCAGCCTATTGGTATTTGTATTTTTACTAAAAGCTTAAAGTGATATGTATTTAAAACTCAAAATAATAAGCACTAACCTGTGTTATAAGAGATGTTCAAAATGCGGTAATACATTGCCGGCATCTGAATAGGACATTTTTGTAATTCATGTAACTTTTATTCCGTAAGAACACGGCAGTTCAGAACAGTTTATTGGTTTTTTTTATTGAAAGATCCTATCTCTCGTAACTTTTTAACAAGTTGGCGAATAGTTTCTCCTAGAACACGATTGCCAGGACATTTCTTGCATGTTGTTTTTACGACTTATCTGCAAGGATTCGTGAATGTATCGTGCACATAAAAATCCGTTCTTCAGGACAACATTTTTATAATGACATAACTAACAAAGAACAATTAGCACACAATTTACACACAGTGAAAACGCCGAGTAAAACACAAAGCACAAACACTCGCTGAAAAGCTTCCCTTAAAATAAACTATCTGCATATGCATTCTAAGGCCTTGAAAACTGCCTTATCCCAAAATAGTTGCGTTCTGACGGCCTGTAACTCACTTTACAAGTTTACACCAAAAATATCGGTTTAACATTTTTAAGATTATATAAACACAAAAACTACATCAGAAATTAGGTACAGAATGTTTAATTTCCCATAACCATATATGTCCAACTACCATTTTCTAGTGTACGAATCACACACTACTTGAGAAATTAAATTATTTCATTTTTGAAAATGCATATATTATATGACATTTAAATGTTCAAAAATTATATAACGAATTTAAAAACAATATAGGCGTAAAACAAAACGTTGTTAATAGTATACGAAAGCAAATAATTTAATTCATTTAAGTTCTATACACAAAGAGAAAACATTTCAAGTTATTAAACATTAAAATTATTACTCAGTAAAAAAGTATGTAATATGAAGTGGTATTTCATTTTTTCCCTCAACTCCTAACAGATTATAAAGTTCACATGAATCAGATATGTAGAATACAATGAAGTTTTCATTTAGTAAATTTAATGTCGTTAGTATATTGCATTTAGAAAACAATAACAGATGTTTTAATGTCTGGACTTCTTATTCCAATGTCTGTATTTCAGCACTCCAAAACAAAGATTGCAAATTACATCCCAGGTAATGTGTAGTCCCACTAAATGCTGCACGGAACATAACGCCAATCACCTGAGGGCCATTCATAGTACAAATAAAACATAAACGGTTAGCATAGAAATTACGCGTAAAATTAGCACGTAGTTGAAGCATTCACAATGGAAAACGGAAATGAAAACGGAAACGTACGTAATAACCAATCACAAATGAGAACAGATGAACAGCTGATTTAGAAATGGCTGCCAATGACGAGAGGGAAGCAGCATTCATACATATGCAAACTACGAGGCCAATTTTCTTGGTATAATATATTTTAAAAATCGGTCATCTCGGCGTCGGCGTCGATGTTGTTGGATTTATCCCCTGAATAAAAGAAGAATTAACCAAGTCGATAATCTGCTAAATAAAATGAGAGATGGCGATCCAAAGTGAACGAGAATGACTCCAGCACAATTTCATAGCGCATTTAATAAAAAGGAGCAACCAAATACTCGAAGCCCTTCGATACAACAAGACCTTACGGTAGGTTATATACTATCTCTCATTAAAGCATGCCGTTGCTCAACTGCTCTCATTGGTTGATATTTTACGCTTGACATAGACGCTGAGTTCGCAATCTTCCATGTTAATATATGGCTTCGAAGCTAACGTAAGTCCCAATGAATAACCTGCCCGCGGGCTTCTGTGTTTGCTATATTTTGAAACAGTCCTTTCGGTTCATCCCCACTAAAATATAATTATCATGTAGATTTTTGCAAGCCCAATCATCATCATCATACCTTAGCATTGTAATTAGTAATATAAACGCTATATATGTTTGTGTCATAAGCTGAAACTCTGTAATAATTGTATAAAAGAGTAAGTCTTCTGTGTTTTTCCGTTGCAATAGCTTGAAAAGCAAACAGGTTAATAAAACCATACAATGGAACAGGGTCGCGTGCGGAACCCCTTTCTTCTTTTTAGAAGCACAGCTACTGCAGACTAAATAAACTGAAGGGCTTAAAACATTT
Organism: Metallyticus violacea; assembly: GCA_030762175.1. Lineage (NCBI taxonomy): Eukaryota > Metazoa > Arthropoda > Insecta > Mantodea > Metallyticidae > Metallyticus > Metallyticus violacea. Next base: position 281,797,533 of record CM060846.1, on the reverse strand, counting down.
GGGGCTTTGACCCCGACCGGCTGTTGTCCAGCTAGCCTTTAAAACCATCCAATGCTGTTGTATGTTTTAAAAATTTCAATAAAAATAGTGAATGGAACGCAAGGCAGATGAAATTAAACCAGCCATTGGAAAATGTATCTTGGAACTTAGGCGCGAAGATTGTGCGTGGCTTTTTTACTTCGTTGGCAAAGTTAACACCAACGATTTTTATTCGAATTTAATATATTAGGCAGAGTTTGCTTGACGAGACACGCAGTTCTACGTTTTGCATGCGGCTAGATACCCGCAGTCAATCGGCAGTTCCTCAGAGCGCAGTTATAAGATCTACACGCAGTCCGACTCAGTTAAGCAGTTCGCAGTACTCATCTGCAAGTTTCATATACGGCAACGAAGTTCATATTCAACGTAGGCAAATCTATCACACGCAGCATATTTACACTAGGAATACACGAAACCTCTACCGATGAATTGCATATGCATGGATGATGCGATATCCAACCAAAAGGTGCGAAAATGGTTTCGCCAAATTTCATAATGCAGAATTATTACAAACTGTCTGTTGGACAACTGGCGTTGGCTACATGTTTCCCACCTACGTCAAACTTCCATATGTTTGAGAAACTAATAAAAATATTTGGGTAGAGAATTTCAACCCTGTAAAAGGTCAGGGCTAAAAAGGCTTAAGTCTTTTATCATAGGAGTACGGAATACCATATTTTGCTTACAAAAACCTTGAAAACTTCAGTGCTTATGTGAAAAAATAAAAGTTGGTTTTGAATTCAAACAGAGTTCTTTATTTTACCTGTCTTTATCCGTTCGTCTATGAAAAATTATTGAACCTTATAATTTACTTGTCTTGTAAAATGGCTTATACAAGTCTATATTGGGATAAGCGCATATTTATAGCATCTTAATAATGGAGAATAATATGATTATCTTGATACACTTTTTTCATAAACTTATCAGTAAACATCAGAATTTCCAAGCACTAAAAGCAGAATGAAACAAAATGAAGTTATGATGGCGCTGGACTGTAAAGAACAGTTGAAAGGGAAAAAAGGTCACCAGCTAGAAACTATTAGGTCCCCTTACGCCTTTCACTCATCAATTTTTGTTTGCCTGCTGGATTGGCTCATTGCTTGTTCCTTTTTTCCTAATACAGAGACTCGTTATTAACATAATTGGATCCCGCAGCCCTCACGGCCTTTGGATGTTATAGAGTGGCTCTATTCACTGGCTACTGGAACGCCGTATTTGCGATTAGATAGCACGCACAGTAATTTACTTCATCTTACAGCAGGTGCTGAAATGTCCACTCTCTCGCAAACATGCTTCAACTCTTCGGAACTCATTACTAGAAACACGGCGGAGATCTTCTTGTGAAAAGTTTTCCATTTTTCGTCGGACATTATACTTAAGCTCAAGATTGTATGAATTTTTATACGGCATCTTTTAATTTTCAAGGTTCTGAATTGGGGAACAATGAGGCCACAAACCTCCGGTTATTATTCTGTATTCATATATGGATTCTATACCACCCGTTGACAGAGTGAGAGTGTGAGCAGTGGCTTTATCTTGCATGAAGTGCATATTTAACTTTTGTAACATTATCAATGCTTGAAAAAAAAAAAAAAAAAACGGAACCAGTGTTTCGTATTTGTATCGCTCTGAATTACTGTGCTTTCAAAAAACCAATGATATGTCTTTCAGATAAAGTGTACCATAATCCAACTTTGGCGTCTTTCCATCTTTCACGCGGGTTTACAGAGCTACAACACGGGCTGTTTTGAGAACATGCATATCGAGACAGCTGGAACTGCTGTCACTATAAGACACCAATCTCGGATCAATCAATCCATCACGAATTCATTGCTGAAACTACCTGCAATTATTATTCTTGTTTAACTATCAGAGATTAATCTTTTGCACCACACTTGTTTTATAGGTTTTCGTTTCAGAAGTTTGGTACCACGTGCGCGGTCGTTTGTGATATGCTGACTTGTTGCGCTGAACAATTCAAAAAATTTCTGAGACTGACTTCTAATGCAGCACCAATTTCATCAAACTTCTCCTCTGTTAGGGCTCGCCGTTATATTTTCTGCTTTAAGTCCAAAACGACGCCGAAAAACGAACTTTACTCAGTGACCTGTAGATTATAGATTTGCTGGGAGCGGATAGTCAGGATTTTTTCTAATGACTCTCTTATCGTATCTCCTCCAACGCCTATACTGAACAAACGCGTAGTAATAAAAAATACGTAGTTATTAATTACACCTAAGAATATTCACGAGATACCAAACCACTCGTGTCAGGCCTTCACAATACTGGCCGCTTACCGCAGCTAAGCGGTGGGAACCGGCAGCTCGCTCAGCTACAGTGGAAAATTCCCAGCGCCCGTCGCGCTAATATCAGAAGAACCGATAGTTTGAGTGTATTTAACTAGACGTTAAGTTTTTAAGAATTCCAATCTTATTGATAAATAAATTAAATTAATTGCATTTGATACTTTCAAACATTGCTAAGTATGTTGTTAATATATTACAATGTTTCTAGAAAAAGAAGTTTGCAATGTTGGTTGTAATTGGAAAGTAAAGAGCAAGAAAACAAATAATGGGCATTCCATGTGAGTGACCGCAAAAGTGAACCTGGTAATGTATTTCCTTTATAAATGTTCACTGTATACATATATTTCAACATATACTTATCAGAACTAAAAATAACGAAGAATTTCTCCTATATTTTTTATATCTGTGGTATAATTTGGTGCTAAACGTCTCTAGGGTATTCACAGCTACGAATCAGGGCTGAAGAACAAAGGTTAACCTAAGATTGGGTGCAAAAGAAGAATGGAAACGAAAGTGATCACCGTTTGAATATTGTGGACGTTTGCCTTTAATGAGCAATTATATCTTGAAAAGATCCTGGCAGAGAAGCAAGTGTACAAGAAGAATGCGAACGTAGGTTAGCAATATGAACTTAAAATAGGGAGAAATGAAGTTTGCTCATTCTACTCTAATTAAAGGAATAATATTGCCCACTGGAAATGCAAGAAAAATGTTATATTTAATCTGAATTAAACTGGCATATTAAATTAATGTATGGCTTTTTTTCCAAAACGATCTTTGCACTAACTTTCCTGCGGTCTGTTTACCGGCTTGAAGCTGGGTAGAGTGGTCAACGTTTGCCTTTTACGTCAACCTTACTTAAAAACTAACATAAACCTATATAAAATATTAAATAAAAGTGCTAAATTATTAAAGCCTCCAAAATCTCTTTTCGTGAGCAAAACATTACGCTGCGTGGTGTAACTACAAGATACAAAACTCCAAAGAGACGGAAGGGTTGAAAAGTGATTTCGATGCGTAATTAGGAGACATTCATTATTTGCTACCTCAACTAAAGGAGCCGTTCGATGAAATATAAACCTATTTGCTTTCACCGAAACCGTGCACGAGTTTTCAGTCGTGAAATAGAACAAGGTCGCGCTAGCTTCTGGCTGTCAGTGTCGATTTTATAATGGATGAGTTGAATTATTATGATTGAAGTTTTGTTTTGCATTTAATCGCGAAATGATGATCTATACTAATTTATTTACAATTCATATGTGTAACCTCAGTCAGCTAGTCAAGTTCAAAGAAGATTTGAAGAAAAAATTCCAAGTTTAAAAGTTTCAGGCCGCGCAAAAGTCATACTTTTTATTTTTACAATAGCCTTGAGGTCGTGGGTAGTGTTCAGTCTAAGAAACTTAATAGACAGCGTAGGGTTCTCACCAAAGAAACATTATAGTGCATCGGCCATCAATTGCATTTTTTTTTATTGATTTATTTACGGACGCTCTTTAACATCTCAGGTCATCATCGTTCCATTCAATTCAGGGCGTGAAACGGCCGACAAATTTTGCTCAGAGACCTCTTCTTTCAGGCTTAAGGTTCTTTTTCGTGCCGTAAATGTACGACACGGGACCCACGGCTTTACTTCCCTTCCGAAGGAAGCCATACTTACCATTTTTACGCCCGAAAAAATCCATCGGTCCTGGCCGGGTTCGAACCCGCGATTTTGGGTTTAGAAGGAAGATACGGTTACCGCTACACTATCAGGGCCGACATCATCATTTGGAGAATTCCCCCCCCCCAAAAAAAAAATTACTTAAGACATCTTTCACAACAGGCATGCACGTCTCTGTGCAGATAGTTATTAAATTGTTAAAACCATATAAAATAACTGTGGCATACCTAAATACATTTTTGTCATCCCCCTACGATTTTTATAGAATTTAGCAGCAGTGAATGTGATTTCGCTTTGTTCAACAAGACTGTGTCACAGCGTATACAGCGAATATTTTGAACAGAAAAACTGAAAGAGAGTTTCAATATGACATTTTTAGTAAGCATTCGTTATTTCTACCGTTACGGAACCTCGGAGAAACTCACTGAAACTAAGGTTAAAAAGACTAAACAATGTTGCGAAATGTTCATTCCAATGTGTTTATTTACAAATCCTACAAAAACCTCGTGTGAAATGTAGTGGACATTGCCTACTAAGGTCTTTGTAATGTCATTCATCTCGCCTACCTCCAATTGGCTATCATCGAATAATGACATTGTTAATTTTTCTCTCAATCCCGTCGGTCATAGCAATTTTCGGACGCCCTGAGCCTTTATCACCTTAAATTCAGCTGCGCACATTTTAACAGTCGCAAACGAAGAGCAGAATCCTGTAATGTGGAATCTTAGTCCTTTTGCATTTCTGCTATATTAAACCCTTCAAAAAAAACACAACGCCTATTTCATTTTTATTAATTTTGTAGAAAATTTTAACATTAGTTGGTTCGCATGATCGTCAGAAATAGGTGACTACACTTAACTATCATAATAATTTGACCATTGTCACGACATATCTGAGTCAGGCAGAGAACTTAAAGAACACCCCTAGTATACGTCTGAGAAAAGCATAATCAATGAGCCTGAACCGTATAATGGCTTTTAATTCAGAAGAAGTGAAGCTGTTTTATACTAATTTAGAATCATTCACAAAAAATGTCGTTTTTCGCCCTCAAGAATATTGACGAGAAAGGCATTACTACAGTACACAAGCAATTCCACATTCTTGCTGCAAAGGGAATAAAACAGGTTGGAGCCCTAACAAGTTGGGAGAAAGGAAAAATCATATCATTATATTGCCCAGTCATCATGCGTTTATATTTCCACCTAAAATGATGACTGAACTGAATTATTCTCTTTAGAAATCAATGTCAGCAGACAGTCCTACTCTTCTAATAATGGACAATAATTAACAATCATATCTCTGGCTTCCATCATATTTGTTTTGCAAAGAGAATGAACTCCATGTTTTGTCTATACCTCCATACACATCTCATAGGCTGCAGTCATTTGATGTATTCTCTGGGCCACCAAAAAGAACTCTAAATAAGACTCGCAGAATTCCAAGGATCACTCTTATGACATGACAGAACTGTTCAATATAATCTAGAGCACTGTCTAATGTTTGCAGAAAGGAGAAAGCCGCTAATAGATTTAAAAGAACTGTAATTTTTCCACTAAATCCTAAAGTATACTCTGATGAAGATTTTATGGCAGCAGAAAAGTTGCGCTAACTGGACGGAGTTGCCAAGGAACCAGCCATCACCTTTGTGAATGTAAATGATATTGTCATCGATCTGGAAGAAATCACTAAGTCCAAAATTGCGTTTTTGATATATAAGGAAGTTAGTGAATTTTGCTTAATTGAAAGGTGTGAAATCCACTTAATGAGAATGCAAGGCTATCTGTTACTGTACAGGAATATCATTCACCAGTTCTGCCATACTTTAAAGCTTCCTTTTCTTAATACAATACCGTTAAAATATCAAAAAGTTTTAATTAGTAACTTCTGCCAGAACGACGTCGATATGACCTCAACTTGTGAAACTCTCCAGTATTCAAAGTAGGTGCATCATGCAAAAATGATAATTCTTAAAGATTCCTGTTTTTTTTTTTTTTTTTTTTTGTACATGATAAGTAACAGCATACTTCACCATTAAAAGTATGTAAATAGCCGCCGCAAAATGCAAAGCTCTCTTTGAAACCAAAGTGCACCTTAGGTCACACAGCTGGCAGCAACATCTAGAGTCAACTGCATAACACGATAATCAATTAACACTGTTCAGTGCCTTATTACCACGCAATTAGTTCCGAGAGATTTTTAAAGCACTAAATCTTAAAATCACTGATGATTAGATATTGAAAATCCGGGTTTCCTGGCTCTCAGAGCATGCCCGAACCAAAATTATAATATTAAATTTACATTTTAATATACAAATTAAGCATAAATTATTACATTACAAACAAGTTTTAAAAGTGACTAATGATCCTCATTTCAAGTTCTTAATCACAGTGTAACTTTTAGTTTTTCTTTGTGCACCATAAAGTCCTTTAAAGAATTGCTTGACTAAGAACATTCTACAATCTGTGAAATTATAGCGGTGTACTTTGTTAACATCCGGTATATTTCATATTTGAAAAACATACAGAACTTCATTAAGGTATGTTAACTTGGGAAGTTATGGTACAGCATGCTTTTGTAGTTATTTTCAAATTAGAACTATATATGTGTACCTCTCCTGTTTACTGCTATATTTATAAATTCTACTAAATACGTCTTTTCCAACACCTCATATTCGTATAAGCCATTTTTATTTATTTTTGAGAAAAGAGTTGGAATACCTCCAATTGCTGGTGAAATTGCATGAATGACATGCGAATGTTGAATCGGGAAATGAAGATCGCGATACTGGATCAGCAGTCTCCCTAATTAACTGCTTCTAGAGAAACGGTGTTAACATAATACTATTAACTGAACTGAGGACTTTCCTTTATAATAAAAAAACTCCCATTTGTCAGCACTTTGCTTTTGAACACGTACGCAAGTACAGAAATAGGAATCGATTCAGCATTCTCAAGTGATACTAAATTTATATTTCCTTAGTCAGCACTGAGAATGGGTTATCAAAGATTTGAAACCTACAAGATTTGCCTTTACCTTGCCATAACTTTAAATTTATGATACGTGCCATTATTATGCCTAAAAGAAAAGAAAATTATAGTAGTCCAAATTTCACGTTTATAATTTGGATATGAGAGTGCCCTTGAGAAAGAAAATGTCATTATAGTAGATAACCGCATCTGGCATCTGTAAGTGCATCACTTCCAACGACTAAGTGTAATGCCTTCTCACCAACCACTCGTAAACAATAAATTAATCGCAGTATGTTTGAAATTCATTCACATTAACGCTTTACTTGAAATGCAACCCCAAATGTTCATGCTAAAGAGATAATTTAGTTAGCAAAGTGCGAGCTCAGTTTTGTTCCGACTACTCGTTCCTAGGCCAAAAAGTGCGAAAAGCGTACTAGAAAACAATAAGTTGACGCCCATAGGTACCACAACTAGTTTACTCCAATTTAGTATTATTTACAGATGCCACTGAGGAGTCAAGTGAGGAAATTTTATCTTTCTGTCCAAGAAATTTCTAGCCAGTAAATATTAATGCTAATTTATTAAGCTTAAGTAAAGCAAAAACTTGTATAACTTAAGTTCCAACTCTCTGTAAGTATAGGGAGAATTTTTGTACGGCGTTTCAAACTAAATGCTAATGAACTAATTTGGCAGCTGCTGAACACTCGCACAAATGCACTGCTCTAGAATTGCGAGGACGGTTTGCAAAGTTATCTGCCTCGAGCATGGATAGCCAAACACTAATTAATATATTACGTTGGTATCCTTGTCTTAAGCATTCATTTTAAATATGAAATAACAGTTTTTCAAATAATTAATTTAATGAACTTTTCTAAAGAAGACATATTGTATTACATAAATCAAATTGACTGTCGTGCAGTGATACATTTCTGACTTCCTTTGGAAGTGCACATCAAATTTATAAAATGTTATGGAGATGCGCCTCCATTTTAAAAGTTTAAAAATTTCCTCATGAATTTAAACATGATCGTAACAGACTGCGAAAAATGTTCCAAAAGAGTAAAAAATGTATAATTCATGGAATAAATGCATGATATGATATTAGATGACCGATGAATTAAAGGGCATAAAATTGCTGAGGCTATAGACATATCAAATAAATGTAGGTTATAATGGATTATCGAAAAGTCGCTCCGCAGCCATTGTGTAAAGGATATTTCACTAAGGAAGCGAATTAGGATGGCAGTACTGACCGCTCGCCGAGCGTATAGTTATTGTGTTCACTTAACCATCAAGGCAAGCACACACCCCAAAGTCCAAACCTTAGCAACGGTGGGCGCATTACCTGCTAAAAACCGGTTTCGAAGAAAGGAATGTCAGAAATGTAGGAGTACAAACTTTCTCCTGTGCGGTGCACATCACCCGAGTGTAGAGAAACTTGTCGATAAAATGAAGAATTGCATATGGAAACCAGCTATAACCGCTCTTTGCTAACAGCGATCAAAGGTGCATTTGTATAAAAATGTCGCAAAAGAATTTGGAGTGTTCTAACACAACAAAACTGATTTTGTGCGTCAACTTATAATTGTGAATAAAATTGAATTCGATGTCGCACACACAATCAAAATGGCGGTCAAATCAGCAAACAGAGATCGGCTATTCAGCGCCAAAGAAGATAAAATTGGTTTCATCTGCAGGAAATATTATGGTATCAATATTTTGGTATGCTAAAGGGTTATATTTTAATGAGCACAATCATAGCCTGAATGAACTACCCCTACAGTATTTTAAAACAACTAAATGAAAAGCATATGAATGAAATGAATGTTTAGCGCATCACAGGCGATCGACACTGATGATACATGGGATGAAATGATATATTGGGTAATGAATTACTTTTTTTAAGGAAGGAAAGATTCCAGGGTTAAGTTTAGGGTACCTCCCCGGCATTTGCCATTTATGAGGACTGAGGAAAACCCGGAAAAAACCTCAGAGAGGACGGTTCTGGCGGGATTCAAACCCAAGACCTCCCTCTCACGAGTCCATGCCTTAACGACCTCGGCCACCCGTGGCGGTAAAGTGTAGGATGAAATGCGGTGTGTAGAAAATATAATGTTTTATTAAGACAGAGCGCATTATTTTTGCATTAATACAAACGTACCCATTGAACTAATCTTTAATCAAAGAACTGACTATGATCATACAGAGATACTGTTAGACGCCAGCAGACTATTGGACAGGAAAGTAATCACAATAATAATTCCTCAAAGGTGGGATGCCACTAACAAATAGAAGTATAGTATAATGGAATCCGAAGTAACATCACCAAAAAAACTTATCTCTAACCAAAACAAGGTACAAAGTAAAAGCAAATGGAATATCGCCTATTACATATTCATTGAGATTAATAATTTGCACAATTATAAAGCAAATAAAGAATATAGCAGGGCTCCTTTAAGTTAAATTAATGACAGATAATTAATTGGAGGTAAGCAATATTCCGATGCCAGTAGAAAATAAAAAAAAAATTAGAAGCCAAAAAAGATAATTTACGACCGTACAGGAAAGCATGAACTCACCGCTTTCTACCTAACTTGAGACGAACACAATGCTTCGCCAAGCAAGTCTCCCATCTTCTCCTTCAGCTAGCCAAGAGTGCAAACGCTGACATCAAGTGATCATGACGTCAAGGACGCAACGCAGGACTCAATCCCTCTGAGGAACCCGTGACAATGACGCAACTTAGGTTTGAAAATAAAGTTTATGATGCTACTTTTGCAGTGTTCTTTCGAATACATCATATTTCAATAAAAAACTTAATTATTGTCCATTGGAGCGGTGTTTCGTAGCTGTATGAAATATATTCCAAAGGGGGGCTTACAAAGGAAATATCGTCCTTTAAAAAGGAAGCTACTACTGGTTATGCAGAAAAACAAATGCCAAATAAATAATAAAGAAAATAAAAGTGCTCCCCTTTGTTAAATATGCTTTGAAGCCTGCACAATGAAGGTATTATTACGTCTCTATACTACACCAGTCGGTGTCCCTCTTCCTTGATAAGTGGAAAAGAGGGAGAAATGCCGACACAACTTTTTCTTTGCTGCTGGCTCCTGGGGTCTTCTTTCCCATACATGCTTTTCTTTACATGAAGAGGATGGATACAATCTAAAGAGTAATCCACAGCACATTCTGGAACTCTAAAACAGCGATAACTCACGCATGTTCCCCCTATAAAGTTAGGATTCTTAAACCGATACGAAACTGAAAGACAAAAAATCGCAAGGAAACTAAACATGAAGTGCCGCTTCTTATCGACAAAAAGTCCATACGCAGAAATACTTCAATTTCATTATAGGCCTAATCAAGTTAACGACATTTCGCTGTTTTTCCTAGGTTTGCGAAATAAAATGAAATATTTCGTACAAGGTGCTCACCTAGAAGTTCTTTGAATATTTATAAAGAAGGTACTGATATATATGAACGAGTAATACGTAATATAGAGAAGTGTTGATTTGAATTATTTGCGGACGCTGGCTCAGGTCATTAGCGTCCCATTCAAATCAGGGCGTGAAACGGTCGGTATGTTTTGCTCAGAGGCTTCTTTCTTCAGGCTTGAGGTTCTTTTTCGTGCCATAAATGTACGACACGAGACCCAAATTTTATATTCCTTCCGAAGGAATCCATACTTAGGATTTTTACGCCAGAAAAAATCAAATTTGAACGGGTTTGAACCCGCATCTTGGGTCTGCGATACAAATTTGGTTACTACTAGACAATCAAGACCGACCGGGATATAGAGAGAATGCAATCTGCTGGCGTTCAAACAGATCTGAAATGTATAATTTCATAAACATTTTAATGCGAAATTTGCAACTAAAACCATTGGTCTGCTGTAAATGTAAGATTTGGGTTTCAAAATTATCAGTGAAACCAAAATAATCAATAAGGTTGCTTTCTAATATATCTGATCAATTTGCGACTAAACAGTTTCAAATCTGCAATGATGCAAAACATTATTTTGTAGCCGCGACCTTTTGTAGTGAAACTATTTCTGGCGCCACTACAAAATAAAACAATCTGCTCAAAGTGCACTAGGATACTCCCAAGTTCAGCTAACATCAACAGACAACAGCATTGCGTTTGCTCAAGTACTGGATCTTTCATGGATTTGTTGCCCAAGTTCGCGGGTTCAAACCCGGCCAGGATCCATTGATTTTTTCGGGAGTATAAATCCTAAGTTTGGATTCCTTCGGAACGGAAGTAAAACCGTTGGTTCCGTGTCGTAGATTTACGGCACGTAAAAGAGCCTGAAGTATGAAAAGAAGAGGCCTCTAACAAAATTTATCTGCGTTTCAAGCCCTGAATTGAATGCGAGGCAAATGTAATATCCGCGCGCCTAGTTCTCACTATTACAAAGAAAATAAACATGTACTTTATAACAGGAAATGTTGCAAATGTCCTACTGTATCCACATATTCCTGGCCACTTTTTAGAATATTCCCGTTTGTTGATCTACCGAAATGTATTGATTTTTGTAATGTTGTAAGCTTTGTTTCATACACTTTAATTTCCAATTCACCCAGTAAATATACATTGCACATTGTCTGTATGTTTATCTTACTGCATTTATGGTATTCCCAAAAAAGCCAGGCTTTCTTTCGTCCATCTTTTGATTTTGCAAGGGTGGTTCGTGTATAAAAATAAAAAGATTTTCTCTACTCCTATATCTATTTTTTGCATCGAAACATGACCAAGTAAATGGAACCATGCTCCATCTGTACGAGATATTAAGCATGGATCAATTACTTTTATCATTAACGCTCCCTAACAAGCAATTACATAAACTGAATATTGGATCACCTTCCTCCAATTTGTGGACAGCAGTGACCTTGTATGATTTCAATTTTAAACTGACCCAATTTTGGAATATGAAATGGTGCGTGTGAGTGGCAATTTTCTTTAAAAAAAAAATTGCAAGCATAATATGGCTGTAGCAGGACATCATTTTCAGTGTCGCCTGTCATAAGGTACAGACGGGACAAAGCCTTAATGTCCTTTTTTCCTGGAACCGAGATTACCTTATTTGTGTTAACACGTGAGATTTGCGGTGCATTAGATTTTGCTGAAGAAAACAATGTAGTTCCATATGTGCAATCTCTTTCTATACGGAGATCTGCTGTAGAAGTGAAAGAAAACCGTTTATTAATATTCTTCTTTATTAACTAAGACACTCTTAGAAATTCTTAATAAATGACAAACAAGAAACATTCCGTCTTTGCATATTACCAGGAGATACCTGATACTGTGTCACTATACAGAAAAAAAAAAAACTAGATACTCGAAAGTCTGTGGGTTGGAGTGAGGTCATGAAGGTTTGTCCCGCACTTACGTTCTTATTTTCATTGTAATTGAAGTTGTAATTGCGAGAACTTAAATCAGTCGGGCGGATATTACATCGGCTTCGCTGGGAGTTCTGATTGCCAACTCTCCTGCTGGCGCGAAACGGGGACAAATCCGTGAAAGACTATGCTTTTTGGCTGGCTCTAGATGACATAAGATGTGTAGAAGTGTGTTGCGGAATGATTAGACCTGTTTCTTTCACTTACACAGAATGCTGTGAACATACCGGAAGAGCAGTATTCTTGGATCTATAGGGGTTAAACAAAATCATAATAATACTCACCTAATATGCTGTAGGACCGACCGTGACTTTCACAGCAGCCTCAATCCTCCTGGGAATTAATTTTGCACACTCCTCCAAAAAGAAAGTGCTCTAGTTGCTCAGGATGGTAACGGGTCCTCACTATGTTTTGCAATACAGACAAGGCTACTGTGCAGGCCAGGAGCTTCATTTCTTCCTAGTAATTCTCAAGCCAAATTTGGACAGTTTCAACCCCAAAAATATGCGCATCAACATGGAAGAATAGCATTTCCTGCTGAAAACAATGTCTACGACTTTTAGTGCTCAAGATCACCTAGAAACAGTTCATGCAACCAGCAACTTTCCTTTCAGTGTGGCAATAGGTCCCATTGAAAACCATGAAATGACCGTCGAAACCATGGCAGGATCTCCACCATGCCCCACTGTTAGAATAACAGTCTGAACTGGAAGTTTCTGCCGGTGATTTCCATATGTAAACTGGGGAGTAGTGTAATGGTTGATTCGTCGGACCACATTGCAGGTTTCCGTGTCCGGATTCCAGGTATTATGCTCCTTGCACCTTTTTGCACTCCTGTATTACAATGGGTATAACAATAGCAAGTTGCCATGAATATTTCCTTTGTGCAGTTTCCTATGCACTGTCTAAGTTGACACTGCATTCTCTAGAGGCACAAATTCTATTTCTAATTCATTTTATAACATTCTATATAGATATATATTATAAGATACGTGTTAATATATTATTAAATTGGATATATTATAATAAACTTACGTTAATTATATGGGATTGAATCTGGATCCCCATTTATTAATTATATAGGATTGAATTAGGGTCTCCCGTTACACAGCATAGTTGCACAACCAATTATTCCAAAACATTCTTCCAATGTTTTTGGAAGAAATTATTAAAAATGTATACTCCCTATATTTTGAAATCGCAGTCTGAATATACAAACATGTCCCCCTATTTCATTGGTAATTCTGTATATTTTTCAATATGATATCCTCCCGCTGAGGCCTGGACAAGAGTTAAAATAGGAAGAATTCTACATAGATAACCCCCTGGATATGGTCTGGCAAAGGTAACTTTTAATTACGGGAGTAGATTATTACTGTTATTTTAAATTATTTCAAAATAAACAAAATTTTGTTATTATGCAAATGGTTCAAATTTAGCTTCCTGACAATTTTTCCTTCAACAACTTACTTTGAGCCCAGTTCCATATATTCAAAATATAAAATAGCAATTAGTTACGTTGCTGTAATACATTTATTCATACATTGTTTAAAAAAAACATTAGGAGAACAATGTGAAAAAAATATACACACAAGTTCTTGTTACCATTATACCATGTGATCGGTCCTGGTAGTGTAGTGGTTACCATACTTGCCTCCTAAACCCAATATTGTGGGTTCGATCCCAGCCAGGTCCGATGGAAAATTCCTAAGTATGACTTCCTTCGGAAGGGAAGTAAAGCCGTGGGTCCCATGTCGTACATTTATGGCACGATAAAGAACCTCAAGCCTGAAAGAAGAGGCCTCTGAGCAAAACTTGTCGGCCGTTTCACGCCCTGAGTTGAATGGGACACTGAGATGTTAAAAAAGAGCGTCCAAAAATAAACCAAATAAATAATAAAATAATACCGCGTAGAACTTAAATACCATTAAAACTCTGAAATAACAGAAAATGCTTACAAATTTCAATACTTCCATTGGTCACTTGTTCGAGCTACCGGAGAGAGATGTGATCCTACAAATTAACAATAATGACCAAGACACGTATTACTCCGATGAATCCGGCGCCCTCTCTGTTAGCAGAGAACAACAGAAGAAAGGTCCACTTTAGGAGCGTTTCGTCACATAAATTTTAAGAGAGTCCTCATCTGTCCCAACCAATAGAAACATGAGACAGTTACCAATACCTCTCAGCGAGGATGAGGGTGGGAAGGGGAGGGGTTTAGACAAAGGCAGGCAGGAGTGTGTGCGAGAAGTGCAAAAATTTTAACACTTTAAAAGTTAAAGCTTTTATAATATTATAGCTTGATTATATGCCCAAAAATACTTCAATTTATTAATTAACTGGCCTATACCATAATGTACACATTTTTCCTTTCTTTTGTTACCTTTATGTTATAGATTTTCTTTTTTCAACAATGCGTTTTATAGGATAATTCTCTTATGCATTAGCAATACTTTAATATAATTATTTTATTTATATTTAAATTTATTGAAATTCTCAGACAAAATAAATATAGGAGGTCCTCACTTATTTCGTCCTGACCCATTCTTAGATATGGCCCCAAAGAACAAAATTTGTGTGTTACAATAAGTTTCTTTACTAAATTAAAAATTAAACACAATTATGCTTATTCAATTCATGAAGAAATGCAAAACAAAATAATTGCAACATAATTAGAGTACCCCTTGTCTAACATCTGCGATTCTTGCTACCCTTTGTCTTCGGTAGTCTCCTTCTGGAGGTATAATTATTACGAATGTAATATTCTGTATAATTTGAAGAATTTCCTCGTCATTATTTGAATTACGCAATATATACATGTCATTGCCAAACTGAATCAAGTTTTCTTTCTGACTGTCTTTCGAAAAAGCATGCCTAGCAGCCCATTTCAAAGCACCCTCATGTAGTTCTGTGGTGATAATTATGATAATCGATGTTGTAATTCTGTTGAAGAGCTATCGATATGGAAATACCTAACGAGAAACAGGTAATGTTAATTATTTTGTAATAAAAATGTTACAATCGAAACATAACCTCATCCTGTCCAGTTTTAATTAAAAATTATTTATACATCCATGTGCAGTTGCATCATAATTAATAAACCATATCTCCGTGAACCAATATAAATTCGGAAACAACGCTAATTAGTAGTGTATTAAATGCCTGTTTTTGTTTTAACATATTTTCGTTATTAGTAAATTAATTCTTTGGAATGGAAAATACGGGTTTAGGCTATTATAAGTCAAAATGCTAATGGATGAATGTGATCAACTGACTAAATAATGAACAACTGATTTTTCATTGCGAATGAATATCTTGCAATCCAATGCCAGGTTAGTTAAATGAACAGCGATAGTATCGCAAGGTTTTAAAAGAAGCCAACTGTGAAGATTTCTTTACCAAATACTGTAGTTTCTGGCTAATCACCAAA
The DNA here is from genome assembly GCA_030762175.1 of Metallyticus violacea. Taxonomy (NCBI): domain Eukaryota; kingdom Metazoa; phylum Arthropoda; class Insecta; order Mantodea; family Metallyticidae; genus Metallyticus; species Metallyticus violacea. Next base: position 281,781,727 of record CM060846.1, on the reverse strand, counting down.
CCTAATTTTTTCCTATATTTATTATAAATTACAATGTTTGCTATTTAAAAATAGGAAATACAAATAAAATTATGATAGCAAAGTGGCAACTCCGACATAGTACATTAACAATGTTCATTTGTTCATTTTTAAACACTATATAATTTTTCTCAAGCATTACACAAAATATAAAGATCATCTAACACTTTGTGACATTTTAATGGCATCATCCAGGCAAAAGACAAACACTGTTTTTTTTTGCTGCCATTTTGATCTTGCGGTCTTTCAAATAAGGTTTTTTTTTTTTTTTTTTTTTTTCCCTCCACTTACGGGAACCTTCATTTTGTCCAGTTGGGAGATATGACTTTATTCATGATGTGACGCTCTAGGTCCCTGTTCTTCCCTAATATCTTTCCAACTAATGGACGTAACTCAGAGACAATTGACAGAGAAATATACCTTGTGTATGAAATGCAAATAATCTTATAATAAGTGTTGAAAGTAGATACCTTTAACGTGGCATGCCTGATCATTTTACAAAAAGTATTTACGGACATAGAGAGTTACAACCTCAATTTCCAGCCAAACATTTTTCATGCACCTCCATGACGTGCATGATTTCTTGCGCTATACTATCTCTCTCAGCGTGTCACATAGAAATAAATCTGGGAACTTAGGTTAGGCGATCTCGGTGGCCAAATTGCTTTAGTAGCGAAGCCATCATCAATGAAAGAATGGAGATGTGGAAGGTGGTATCATTCTGCTGAATATCCAGTACGAAGTTTCTCGTCGTCAAAGTCATTCACCTACGAAAGACTACCGTGCAGACAGCGGTATCCAACATTAGTGGAAGGTGGGTTATTAATCGCTGACAGAGCACATCGCACCCCAATTTTCTTATCAAGAAGAGATAGCTCATGCAGGATATGAACATTCTGATTAGTCTGATACGAGATTGTAGGTGGCGGATGGGAATTAGGCTGTATGGTTACTGCGGTAAATATTTTAAGCCCACTGATTGCAAGGTTCACCACGGCTGTTGTTGTAGCAAAGATTAAAGCTTTAGATCAAATGAAAAACTTTAGGTTCACTCACTAACCTGCATCTACATTATCTAGCTCAGAACATACTTAACAGCTTCTCCGTTAAGACTTTCATATACTGTAAGTTATGCTTTTTTAACCAGTACTATAAACAGAATTTACTCAATGGGGTTTCGGTTTTTATTTGGAAGATCAAGGGGATAACAGTTGTAATAATATTTTAGCAATAACAAAATATAGTGCTTGCTTTATTAATTTTATTAAAGTATTGTAATTGAATACTGGAAAACACAGGATCCGGACTGGCCTTTATGTTTTGAAAAGTTTATATATATAGAACAGTAAAGACATTTTAAGTAATACAATATAATTACTACACAAAAGAAATGCTATTATACATTATATAACATTTACATGTTACGTAATCTATATGTAAATCATGTTAAACATCCCATATCACAATTTAATTATTAAATTTCCTCTTGATTTTTCAATAGTTTTGCTGCAGCTACACTAATGTCTTTGTAAATATTATGGAGCGCAAGTCGATTCAATCTCTGCTCATTTGTTGGGATTCTAAGATAAATATTCTGCGCATGAGAGTGCAAACTGAAGCTGTAGTTACAGGGAGCGTTGCTATCACCTTCAATTGCTTTATGACTGCTGGGAATCCAAGAAAGATCGAAATTTTTGATAACATTGGCCATTCTTTAAAGACAGGCTGGAAACCATTTTAGACAGGTCCTTCAAAATCGCCTGCGCAGCTTTCACTACTGCTACTGAGACAGAAACACCTCCCACGAATGTGTTTCTTCCATTTATGGAATAGGAAAAAGTCAGACGGAGCTAAACCTGGATTATAAGGAGGGTGCGGGACAGACATCACATTCATTTTTGTAAGATATCAGCAACGACATTTGCGATGTGCGGTCGAGCATTATCGTGGTGCAGCATCCAGGTTGTTGCACGGAAATTTGGCGTTTTGCGTGAGATATAGCTCTCTGCAGAATTTTCAGAACATCGCTGTAGTATTGACCAATTATAGCTGTGTTGTGTGTAGTTACAAGTCAATAAACAATTTCTTGAATATTGAAAAATGAGCAGACCATAATTTCCCCAGCAGAAACAACCATTTATATTAAGTCATGGTCGATTTACTTACAGAGCTTTGTGTTGTAGCCAAGTTTCATCAGAAGTGATTGATTACCTTTGAAAGAAACGCCGTATCTTCCTGTAACATCTTCAATTGCATGTATCCAGTGAAATTTTCAGTATTTGTGAAAGGCGGCGATTCTCTTTCACAATAACAGCAGCAGTGTTAATGTTTTCTTCCATTAGAGCACAAACTGGAGTACCACCTTCCTTTGTAATTGATTGCTTCTCTTTTTAAATATTTTAAACCGTCTTCCGGCTGTGCTAAAGGGAAAAACAAATTATGTATAGGCCTCAGTTAAAGATTTGTTGAGACGAAAGTGAAATCTCAGAAAAGCATATTGTTCGTAGCATGTCATGCCGATTTTCAGTAGTCGAAATTGAACACGTCTCAACTTGCACACCTTTCACATGCGGGAACCGGAAGCGAACCTAATACTACGTGTAAATTACGAATTAAGGTAACAAAATGTTGTAAAATTAAGTTTTAACGAGAGAAATTGTGTCGGGGAAACTTACGCTCATACTTCATTGAACAGCCCTCGAACCACTGATAAGTTTTTTTTTTTTTTTTTTTTTTTTTTTTTGCATTGACAACAATCTTAGAGCATTATTCATGGAGATTAAGATGACTATGTAAAATATGGCGTGCACCAATGCCTATAATTTCCCTACATTGACAATTCTGCATTCTATCACAGAAGGGCCTTCATTACTTAATCTAAACTGTAGATGAAATGTTGACTTTAGATTGTGGTAATGGACGCTAATGCTGTTTCGCGCCCTTAAACCATAATCATCATGGATTGTGTGGAGGAGACAATTGAAGTTCCGCAGGAAATTCCTATAAGATAAAAGCCAATATTTAAGTTTGATTATGAAATTACCCAATAATAGAATGTTAGGGAAAATAGGACGTATTCTTCCACATTTGTGTGTTTGTTGGACTCCTAGCCTTGTAATCTTTATATCTGTATCAAGCTTTTTACATATATCACGTACCTCTACAAAAATTACACTAAGCTCTTTAATAGTGTTAGTATGAAATAGTTCTATAGCTTGTTTGACACTCAAGAGCCCTACAAAGGTCAATGTTTTCCATCTTGAGAGACGTACAAAGAGGGAGACTCACACCAAACATATGTCCATTATGTGAACTGCCAGAAGAAATACCAGATGTTTGATTGCAGACGAGAGCCGATAAGGTCCAGTCTCGGGGCTAGCCAAGTGGAAAGTAAGGCAAAATGTAACATGACTTAAATTTCGACATAACAAACGACCGCAGTAAAGTAAGAAGAAAAAAACATTCACCTTGGAAGAGTGGAGGACCTCTACCTCATACCCCACTGCAGGATCTTCATTCGCAATGGATCATCAGCTGTCAGCATATCGCCATCTGGAACCTATTTCTCTATCAGCATTTTGACTTGTAATAACCTAAACCCGTTATTTTATTACACCAAAGAATTATTTTACCAATAACAAAATCAGGAATTTAATGGATTACTAATTAGAGGATGCAATGATTTTGCTTTATAAGATCAAAATTCTATAACTACAGAGTGGTGTACGAAATGTTATATGGTGAAAATATGTAATTAAATTTTTTCTTCTGCTTTTACGGCGTGTAAATGCCTTAGTACCTCCCTGCTTAGGCAAAGGACAGTATTTGTCAATGTCGTGCATCCCTGGGGCCAACCGCTTAGATTTGCGAAAGATGGTGGACAAGAGCTGGTTGACGCTGGAACAAAATGTGAAGATCGTATTCTTTTATGTGGAAACAAAGGGTATACCCGCGACTCAGAAATGTTTTCGTGATTATTTTCGTACCAGGTAAGTTCCCTGCGGACCTGGATAGTCTAGTCGAAACTTTGGAAAATGATGGCAGGGTTTTAGAGAAAAAGTGACCTTCCGCCACAGTCCGTACTCCAGAGAATATTGAGGCTGGTCAAAGTGCCCTATACACAGTGTTTCTAAATCATCCATCACAAGAGGTTATGCCGAATTGGGCATCAGGCGTTGTTCTCTAGGGAATACATCGAGGTGATTTGAAACTATTTCCATATAAAATTTCAGTTTGGCATAAAATAAGGGCGAGTGACAAGGAACGGGTAGGGTTTAAAGTGATTTGTAACACGTGGTTCTCTGATGAAGTTTATCTAAATGGTTGAGTGATGAAACGGTGTTGTTTCCGTGGTATCGACGCGGTGACAAAGCAGTCCCGATTCTATTGTTTTTGCCTGTACTTCCACTGCAGAACGATTGAAGAGAAATTGTAGCGAATTAATCAGAGGAGATTCGTAGACTTCTTAATGGTTTCATTTGACTGATGCTCGCTGTCACGCTCCTCGACACGTGCCTGCCTGGACCACGAGACTCACGTCGCTGGCGCGCGAAATGTATCGGAGACGGAAGCGAAACTGATCGTTGAAAATTGATTAGTTCACTTAGAACGGATGCCGAATACTGAAGTGACACCGTGAATCACCAACACCTCAATGAAGCGAAGATTTTACTAAGTGTTTGCCGAGTGACCAGTGGTTGCAAGTCTGCCTGAATTTGAATGTCAAATTGCCCCGAGAATATTGAAAAACTGTGGAGGATGTCCCCCTTTTAAATCAAATTTGTACGTGGTGGCGTCACACGGGGACTCTTACCCAATTCAACGGCAGATTAGTTTTTTAAATCCTCGTTTCTAATTGGTGACCATCGCTCATTTTTCGGCGCTACTGTTAAACTTTCGAGTATAAACTCGTGTTATTGAAACGTCGTATTTTTGCTGACCGGTAAAGTTCATTGTCTTGTAACGGCATCTTTTAGAATGTTAACGGAACAACCCTTCGCTTCGCGATTGGGGAATACAAACGTTCTTTTGTCATGGGCGGCCGGTACCAGCTTCATTGTTTCTTTTCTCAGTAACAGTCTTGGTCGCCTCCAGGCAAAACATGTGCGCCACAGCGCATATCTTACAAATATTTCTTCTGCATTCAAAACTGTTTTACAAATTACGTTATATAGCATACAGACGTTATTAACAATCAAATATTTCATATAAACTCACACATCTGTGTCCTGGTGGGGGAGCGGGTGCAAGAAAAGCTGCAGTGAGCAGGCAAAATGTCAGATTTTGGACCAGAGAAACCCCTAACATTGCGCACTGTAAGACTGTGGGTAGGCGAGTGGGGTGTAATTTTTCAGCCATGGAAACATTGGTAAAATCTTTTTCAATAACACTATTAACAGGGCGCGCTATATGGACATGTTGTGAAACACTTTTCTTCCGCAACTCCATGCAACAATATACCGATGAGGACACGATTTATGCAAGATGGAGCTCGTCCACATACACATTTAAATTTCCTGCATCAACATTTGGGCTACATTTTATGCCTTATCGATATCCGGAACGTTTTCAGGGCGGTTCAATTTGACTCTCACATATCTCGGATACCATTCTGTTTGATTATTTCTTATGTGGACATTGAAGGAGTAGGTGTATTGCAATAAACCAGGAGATCTAATGCAACTGCGACAGCTATCACGACATTCTCTCAGGTATTGAGAGAAGACTTATGTCTTAGGGGGGTTTGAAACGTGTAGGTTCAATCCGAAGTAGTGATACGCCAAAACAGTGAACATATTGAACATGTTCTGACCATGCATATTTAGGGAGGTGGTGCGATATAAGTTTATAATATATGTTGTATATTAAAAGTTATATTAATAATTTTCACTTCATGACATTTCGTGCACCATCCTGTATGTTAATATCGCCATTATAAATGAGAAGCCAAATTATCGCGAACTTACTTAACATTACGGACATAGCTCGTATAGTTATTCAAAAACTTATTACCTTAATTCTTTGAAACAAATGTTTGAAATTTCATTTGGAGCTTGTTTTCTTTTTCCCCTTTTTCAGGTACTAGCTATAGGCATATATAAATTTGCTGTAAAAATCTAAGCATTACACAGTACATAATGTTTATAATTGTCTAGAATATAAACATTAATAAGATGAACATAATTCTGAAATTTCCCCCGATTATTACACTTCTAATTGTCTTACAACACATCTAAAAATACCGTTTTATTCATTGAAGGAGTAGGTTGTTTTCATTCCATATTCAGTGATTTATCTGAAATTCGAGGCTTGTCAGGAAAGTAAGTACAATTTCGTTCTACCGCCACCGAAACGCTAGTGACGTAGTTCCACGCATGCGTACTTGTCTCTTTGGATCATTGTCTGGCCACTGACGCCATTACAGTCACATCCTGTTGGATTTACAATTGTTTAAGATCGTTGGAAATGTTTAAGACAATATCTGATCCCGCCGACTGTGAAGTGCGTTCCGTAATACGGTTTTTGAACGCAAGAAACGTTAAGCCAGCTGAAATTCATTGTCAACTTGTAGAGATTTACGGTGAAAATATGACAGATAAAATGGTGAGAAAGTGAGTTAGGCAATTTTATGATGGACGATCCAATGTGTCGGTCCTGGTGGTGTAGTGGTTACCATACCTCCTTAACCCAAGATGGCGGGTTCGAACCCGGCCAGAACCGATGGATTTTTCGGGCGTAAAAATCCTATGTATGGCTTCCTTCGGAAGGGAAGTAAAGCCATTGGTCCCGTGTCGTACATTTACGGCACGAAAAATAACCTCAAGCCTGAAAGAGAAGCCTCTGAGCAAAATTGGTCGGCCGTTTCACGCCTGAGTTGAATGGGATGCTGATGATCTAAGATGTTAAGGAGCGTCTATAAATAAATCAATAAAAAAAAAAAAAAAGATCCAGTGTTCAGGACGTAGCACAGAGAGGGCGGCCTTCTGTTGTCACAGATGGTTTGGTTAAACAAGTGAATGAGGCAATTCGTGAAAACAGACGGTTCACAATTGTTTGTAATGTGTTTCCACGAATTTCAAAAACCATTGTGCATGAGGTTGTCACAAAGCGCTTAAATTATCGCAAACTGTGTTCACGTTGGTTTCCAAAGATGCTTACGGATGTCCACAAAACGAAGCAATTTGACAGTGCTTTGAAATTTCTTACCCGATACAGTGATGAGGCAGCTGAATTCTTAAGCAGGATAGTGACCGGTGATGAAACTTGGGTTTGTCATGTCACTCCAGAATCAAAACAACAGTCGATGGAGTGGAGGCACATAGGATCCCCCAAAAGACAAAAATTTAAAACACGAAAAATCATGTGCACTGCGTTCTGGGACAGACGGGGCATTCTGCTTGTTGAGTTTTCCCAGCGATGTAACCATCAATGCGGTACGATATTGTGAGACATTGAGAAATCTTCAGCGCGCAATTCTAATCAAAAGACATGGAATGTTCAGTCAAGGTGTTATGTTGCTTCATGACAACGCACGTCCCCATTCTGCTGGTATCACACAAAACAATATTCAACAACTGGGAGCAGTTCAATCACCCACCATACAGCTCCGATTTCCCGCTTTCTGACTACTACTTGTTCTTGAACATGAAGCGTGAGCTTGAAGGAAGGCGCTTAACAGCGATAACGGCGCAAAAACCGCAGCAGTGGCCGTCCTCACTGGCGGCATCTTTCTTTGAAGAGGGCATACAAAAGTTGATTTCCCGATATGACAAATGCCTGAACAAAGGTGGCAACTATGTCGAAAAATAGATTTAGGAATGCTCTTTCATGTATAAATAAATGTTGTTGTGAAAACAATTATTTTATGCCTTTTATTCCAACCCGGTACTTACTTTCCGGACACACCTCGTACCTAAATAATAAAGAAACGACATAAGTAGCAGACACTGTTAGTTATATTAAACTACTTTTAACATTTTCAATTATATTACTCTTGTTCATATAAATTTACTGCAAAGTAATAACGCTCCAAAGTCTACTACCAAGCGACGATCGTCAAAAACTTTTGATAGAGAAGTAAAATTAAAGTTGAAGATAATATGTTCCTCAATGGAATTAATCTGGTTTAAAAAAAGACGCAATTAAGTTTTTTTTTTTTTATTTTTATCTATGAACACATGAAAGGCGAGGGAAAGTTTGACAGCTTTCAAGAAAATAATAGGTTTTCAAAAGTCAACTAGGCACTCTAACTGGAAATGGCACTTTTGTTCTTACGTTTAAACACAAGTAATGGAAGTGCTTATAGTACTGATTTCTACCAGAATGTTAGCAATAGTTGCCATGGTAGATGTGAACGCATTGTACAGTACAGAAAGCCTCAGCCTCTAGTTAGCAAATCGATCCCAGAGTTTAGTGATAACGATATTTGTCTCTAGACCAAAGGTCGTGGGTTCAAACCCGCCCAGGGTCGATGAATTGTTTTATGGCGTAAATTTCCCTTCCAAAGTTACCCGTGTCAAACCTGAAGAAAGAGGTTTCTGAGCACCATTTATCGGCCGTTTCACGCCCCGATTTGAATGGGATGGTAATGGTCAAAGCTGTTAAAGAACGTCCTTAATTAAAATAAACCTAAACTCGTTACCAATATATCTACTATTAGCGTTTTTACTTCGTGGCTTGTAGCATCAGCATTTCCTCAGAGTGCCATTCTCACCAACACATTTCAAACGTTTTGTTCAAGAGTATTATAACACTTATCTTATCATTCAGACGATTTAAATTGGCTTATTTCGCAATGTCAGCATTTCATCTAGGTATATTGGGGTACTGGTATGCAGTACATCTATACAATTTATTTCTTAATTTTGTCGTCAAACTGTTAGAGACATAACGTTCTGTTATCTTTAGACCCTCCTACTGCAATATGCATTTTTATTCGTTTTCATACTTTAAAGTACCTGAATCGCATTTTTAGACGTAAGCTTCAGTTTTAGTATCTGCAGTTTACACTCAAATATCTGGAGTGTAAACATAGAGATCTTTTCAGTATAGACAGGTGCCACCTACAAAAAAAATTAATAATAATTTGCAGTTTTATTTCAAGCAAGTTGCAGAAGCTGTTGCAAGCAGCATATATTGGGAAGAATGAGTCGTATACTAGTGACAGAACGCGCATAATTCTTGCCCGTACAGCAGATAGGAGAGAATGTTATCGAAAGGAAATTACGATAAAAGACTGTCAATTTGCTGCACAATCGCAATAATGGGAAACTTATTGGAAGAAAAATTATCTATATACCGCTTATCCTCCATATGGGTCAGAATTAGTCATGGGTGAAATGAATATGAGCCAGAATGTTTGTTTATTTAAAATCACTAAACTGGCTATGTAGAGTTTCCGGAAATTTTCAACCAAATATGTCTCATGTCGCATCTATTATTTTAATTAAATAAAGATTTTAATTTGATATTGACTATTGAGTTTACATTCCCAGAGCGGGTACCTGGTGAATCACATTATATTCGACCAATAGCATAAAGCAGCATGGTTTCCGGGCCAGATACGGCCTCCGGGGTTCATTTCTTTGGTCATTGAAGGTATTAGTTTGTAAAGTTCCGTAAAAACTTTAAAAAATAAGTTTATAATCAATCCTAGTTCATACGTGCTGAGTTGGAGGAGTAAGCGAGGAACAAAAAGACTGGACTAAGGCAAATTTCCTTTATTTCTCCCATCTGGCTGCGTTATTTCCGATTCAAAATAAAAGCCGAGTTTTGCAATCTATGAACAATAAAGCAATTCCAGTGAAAGGTCATTTCAGCAGCAAGGTAAATGCCCGCAGAAGGTGAGAGCTTGACAATTCATAATTAATACAGATTACAGTCATTTCCAACTTATTTCCTGGTGTAATCGGTTCATTAGCAAATGTCAGTCGCGAGTTTGCAGAGCGTATTGAACACAAACTTGTTGCACAAGGCTTATTTTGCATTAATCAAGAATTCGCATATAAATAGACAATATGTTTATATATAATAACAAATAGAAAAGCGAAATAGATAAACCACTTAAATAGTACAGAAATATGGAAGTGTAATAAATAGCCTGTGTTCTTCTTCATAGTTGGGTATTTTTGCAACGGTCCACCTAACTGATTATTCTTGAAAAAGGGGTTGGGCTTCAAAAATAGAATATTTTGCTATATTGTGTTTCCTTTTAAATGTTGTATATGTATGCAATAACTTAGTAATTTTATTTTGAATTAATAGTTTTAATAATAATATAAATAAAATAATAACTTTATTTTAAAGTAATAGTTTTAATAATAATATAAATAATAATAATAATAATAATAATCATCATCATCAAAATTTGAAGTAAAAATGTAAGATTGGTATTTGATACATTCTTGGGGGAAAAATCTGGGATGTGACTGAAAAGTGGTTAGACCACATTGGCTTAATGATTGCGTACTCTGTTTGTGGTAGTAATATATCAGTCGGAATGAGAATTGTTCCCTGTCCCAGGGAACATTGATGAGAGGTGATGTTTACATACACACTTAAAATAGTATTCTGGATGATGATACAGGAATGAGAAGATATCAGCTAAAATAATATCAGCTGCAAATAATGAAATAAAAGAATACACACTATAATCACAAGGTCAGTGAGAAAGATGTAATGAAAGAAAAAAATTGATGCATCTTGCAAGACAAGACAGCTGAAGATCTTACAGAGCAGCCAAGGGAAGTAATTACATCTCCACAGGAGTGCTTCCGCCAGCAACCTCCCTGCATCTTTCTGACTTAAAAGTTAAGCGAGGCTTTGTGCAGAAAGCGACGCAAGATTCTGCGTTTTAAGCGTTCACGAAGGCATAGCAATCAGTTACTAGTCAAAACCAACTCCTTGGCAATGACACTGAATGAAATTTATTCGTGCTTATATGTGAACCTAATTTTAAAACAATGTGAAAAATGGAAACATTTTGCGCATTTTGGATGGCGTATTTAATTTTTGTTCAAAATTCTGAACACACAACTTGCTACTTTGATTTTTTTTCAATTGAATTGTGTGCCAATCCTGTTTGCACTGCTAGCGAATAACGTATTGCATTTTCACTGCATGATAGGTATGTGGAAATTATTGAGGTGGCTTTCAGCTTTGAAACTATAATTTATTAAACTATCAAATCATCGTAATGTAAAGATGTTTTTTTAACTATCTATTTCAAACAGAATAAGCTTGCATCCATAATCTAAACTGTGTTAAGTTGTGTATGTCAGCCCTGGAGGTCTAGTGGTAACCATACTTGCCTCGTAGACCCAAGGTTGCGGGTCACCTACGGTCAGGATCAATGGATTTTTTGAGCGTAAAAATTTAGTATTGTTTCCTTCGGAAGGGAAGTAAAGCCGTGGTCTCTGTGTCGTAGATTTACGGCACGTAAAAGAATCACAAACTTGAAAGAAGAGGGCTCTGAGCAAAATTTATTAGCTGTTTCACGCCCTGAATTTAATGGACGCTGATGACCTAAGACTTAATTGGTGCACGTAAATAAACCAAATAACAAAAACTATCGCCGTGAATAATATCAGGCCCTTTGCAGATAGTGACTCAGAAATCTATTTTGGCTTTAACATGAAGTAGAGGATCGAAATGACCCAGGATAAGCCTATGATCAATTTTGTCAGGTACATCTACAGGATGCCACTTTCCTTAAACTTTATGCATAGATCAGTCATCATAAACCACCAATGCCTGCAAATCCTTTCATAACCAATGCAATTCCTTGCTCTACTTCAAATAATCCAACATTAGTGCGTATTAATACATTCCAGTCAGATAGTTATTTAATCCCCCTTAGGTGAAGAAAAGAGTTCATTGGAAAGCAGGAATAGAATGAAAAGTGGATATGCTTAGCCCAAACTGGCACATGTCCACATATAGGTATGCAAAGAATATATTCTCTATGAAATGTTATAATGCAACAATTACGTGTTAAGTCAACATATTGTGGGTATGTATCTCAGTAATATATTTAACAACTTTTCCAAATTTGTGTGCGCGAAATTTTAATCTCATCAGTGTAACCCATTCAGCTATCAGCCAGAGGATCGATAAGGACGGGGTATGTTGGATCGGAAGCCGGCCGGCCGTTGCGTGCGTGGCAAGACAGCTGACTTGGTAGTCTACAGTTGATTATATTCCGTCAGACTACCAGTCTCCAGGTGAATGTATTAAGAGGGACGAAACGTTGTTTGCCTACAGTTTATGCCAACATAAAAAAATGAAATGTAATTTTTGATCTATTAAATGACTCAAAACCAAAGCAGAATTCGGTTCAAATGTGTTGTGTTCTTCAGGTACGTTGCTTAAATACGTTGTTCAAAATCACTTCCTATGATTTATGACAATGCCCCGCTATAGCAACTCATTTCAGTGTATAGGGTGGATGCTGAATTTTATACATGTCAAGCGGAACTGGTCACGGGAAACGTACCATAATATAACATTTAGTTCCATCATGGACTAGAATAGATTGAATTATTAGGAAAGGAGGAGCGTATTTCGGCATTTTAGCCTTGTTCAACGGGTGGCCGTTTGTGTTTACGCCCTTAGTGGGGGCATCTACGTAAGGAAGGAATGAGCTGTTAGGGGAACTCCAAGCGGCCAGGATCCATGAACAGTGAGGCACAGATTTAGACGGGATCTTTAATTTGTTTCCATATAAAGAAGTCCTCGTCGATGGAGCCCCTTTCTATTGCACAAGCCACGCCGGGGCAAAAACCTTTCCAAAACGCAAGCCACTATTACACTGCACCAGTTCCCTTCTCCTTGGGTCCACCCTGGTAGTGTAGTGGTAACCTACTTGCCTCCTAAACTCAAGATCGCGGGTTCGATCTCGGCCAGGACCAATGGATTTTTTCGGGTGTAAAAATCCTAAGAATCGCTTCCTTCGGAAGGGAAGTAAAGCCCTAAGAATGGCTTCCTTCGGAAGGGAAGTAAAGCCCTGGGTCCATGTTGTAGGTATACAGCATGATAAAGAACCCCAAGCCTGAAAGAAGAGGCCTCGGAGCAAAAATTGTCGGCCGTTTCCACGCTCTGAATTGAATGAGACGATGATTTTCTAAGATGTGAAAGAGCGTCCGTAAATAAACCAAATCAAAAAATCACCTTTCCCCGACACTTTTCACCCTGTAAGAGAACCATCGGAATGAGATGATTTGAAATGACCAGAGTAACCGGGATAAACCACGTAAAAACCCAAGGTCAGATGCTTGTCCGAAGTGCCTTAGCCTTCCGGCTCAGTTAGTTCTGTTTTAATAATGTATATATGACGACGCGTTTGAGAAAACATTTTCCTTTACTAACTAGGTAAACATAATCACGGGAACAAAGAAATAAACACAAAAATATTACTTACACTTTTATCAGTGTGCTTGTTCTTTTCTAATGCTTACAAGAAAGATATTATGAAAGTCTAGAAAGTATGATGACCTCTCCTTCCCTTTGTACTTTAAGTACTGGGGCAAAGAAACACATGTGTAGGTTAGCACTTGTTAAATTACAGTCATGAAAATGTAAAATTTCAGTAAATATGCATGTTTCACTATAGTAACGTATCTGCTTTTTCATTGCAATCGACATGTAATGAATGAAATAGAATTACAAAATTTTAGATACTGCCTCTCGGTAACGAAAATACAACTTTCAGGTAATTTCCATAATCAGAATTTTGTGCTCATTACTAAGCATAACATTATGCGTTCTGTAGAAGGGTAACCGTTGTATAATATGATAAATATAAGAAATCTTAATTACATCGTGCAACTAGAACTCGAGTAAGCAGCCATACTCGACTGGTCTCTTTCCTTACACCTTTCTCTAATTTAGAAGAGCTTCATGTTTTTCACTAGCGTCATATAATTAAGACTGTCTGTATTTAATTAAAAATAATAACAGGAAATAGGAACACACTCAGCAAGCAAGCTACATTTGTGAGATAGACAAATCTCTTCCAGCCCTAATGCAATTATATTCCATAGGTATAACGTCTTAGTGTGTAAATTCAATATGAATATCTCAACTGTTTGAGTCTGTATCTTTTACCTGGAGATCTGCAGCTTTAACGCGCTAATTTATTACGATTTTTTTCCATTACTGAAACGAAATGTTTTAGCGGCGAAGTGATTCGAGGTCTAGTTAATTTCTACACCAGAGTAAATATTGAACATTTCTTTAGTACATAACTGTACTAAGCTGTGTTTATTAATGCATGTGTTTAAAGAACACAATATTTATGCATCTTAAGTATTTAAAATAGTGTTAGCCGATTACGAGTTTCATTCGCGCGGACGCGGGTCATTTAGTCAGTCAGTCCCTACTGGGATGTTGGCCACCGCGACTGCAAATCGCAAGCTTCGTGGAAGCGTCACCAGTCTGCATAAACTGCTACTGAATCTGCACGTGTACAGAAACGTGCTAAGAGAGCTATGACTAATATAGTCTTTTTGAAAATATTTTTATACAAAACGTTACTAAATTTGGTATATTTTATCCATTATAATTTCATTCCCAGACAACCAGCAGGATTCCGATGGGATTTTGCATCCTCGTTGGAATTTGTAATACTGTAAAAGTTGCACGTGCATAAACATAATTCTTGTCGGAGTGATGATAAGGTAATCTACTCACGTAAAAGGTACCTTCATTTAGCTGAATTCTAGAGCGATACAAATAGAACCTTACAAATGTGTAACTCCCAAAGATGAATTTTACTACTGAAATTGGAAATAATTAAAACCACAGCAATTTTTAAAAGCATGGTGAAATTAATATTTCACTTACCCACGCTAATATTGTACTCAGAAGCACTGAAATAAAGGTATATGTGTTGAACCAATCAACCTAACATGTCTAGACTGCTACATTTTAATAAATCGAATGCTGCAATTTGTTGTTGATAATTGCTTGGGTTCCTTTGTGCTCATTATTAACTTTTTTTGGACACAGTTAACAGAATGCGTGTCATAAGAATAGGTTAGACTGTTGCTAAGTACCTTCTGGTAAAATAAATGGAAGAATGGTCCTGCTAGACAAACCAAATGAGTTGGAAAGCAAATTAGTACAATTTGGTTCACTTCTAATGTGTAAGAGCAGGATCATTAGGATCTGAGTGCTTTTCTAATCACTCCCATTTTTACCCAGCTATTTCTTAAGCCTTAAGATCTCATAGAACAAGAATATATTTTGCATAATGCTATTTTTATTTTTGCTTAGAACCCTATGTTTTATTAGCTTGTTTTTACAATTGATTTTGTAGTTAACGAAAGATGCACGAAATATATTGACTCTCAAAACAAAGTTCAAATAAAAAGCACAATATCTAATTTATCACAAATAAATATTGTTGTACATCGAAATAAAAACCGTTCTTAGAAATATTTACACGTTTTAATGATTCGCAGGTCTCCTTTTCCTCTTTATAATTTCAGCTGACCTCCTTGGCATTGGCCTCGCTAGGTTTTTAGTTGTGTCTCTTAAGTTTTTCCCCGTTCTATCTCTAAAGATTTTATCAGATCATTTTTGTTGGAGATGTTTTAGGTAATGTCACAAATTCTCGATTGAGTTAATGTCGGGAGATTGTGGTGGTAGTGTTTGCACTTAAGGAAGATAGTGTATAACAACCACATCTTTTAATTCAAGGCTGTATGTTTGGGGTCGTTATCCTGTGCTAAGATGCAGTCGGTAGAGATGCCCAGTTTTTCCACATAAGACTTAAGAATGTCTATATATTTCTTGTGATCGGTTCTGTTTTCAATGAAACACAAATCACCTTCACCGTTCCCACTCGTATATCTTCAAACGTCACAGTTCCAGCTCCATGCTTAACAGCGAATGTGAGGTGGTTCTCATCGAGTTCTTCTTCCGCCATAGCACAACTCGTATATTTGATTTGAAAATGTTAAATTTACTCTCATCTGTAAAAAATAACCTTCTTCCAAAAATCATAATCATGTATGCCAAAGAATAGGCAAGTCTGTGTTCTTTTTTACTCTCTCCTTTTTTTTTAAAAAAAGTTTGAGGCTTTAGAAACCTTTCGTAGTTTCGAGGGGTGGCTACTTCTTAGTGCATTTTTCACTGTTTTTCTTTTCATAAACCTGTAAACAATATGCTTTGATTGCAGCGATAGACATATCCAATT